>JANCMC010043217.1:6003762-6083589 GCA_024363005.1 Charaxes varanes
TCTAACTTTTATGTAAAAATATTCTCGTTTGAGTGATCGGGAAGAGCCGGTCAAGTGTTATTCAGGTTCCTTGTTAATCACTTTTAGTGTTAATAAATAGTATTTTGTAACACTATTTTCGGATAAGATTTACCCAGTATTGGCTCATTACCATATCATACGATATTTTTAGGATAAAATCTTTTTCTCAGGATTCATAAATAAATAGATAAAAACTAAAGCATGTAACCGAAATGAAAAGATTACGAATATTGCTACGGGCAATCAGCTAAGTAGAAGTAAGTGTCTTCACTTGTAAATCTGTATTACCGCAAGCACCAGCAGAGCCCGTAACTCAGCGCGAGCACTCCACTGCTCGCTGGCGAAGACGCGGTCTCCTGAAAATTTAAAATGGCCATCTGATTCAAGAGCCATTGTTCGCGGCCCGCGAGCGAGATACGGCGCGAAGACAAATGTGGGCCGCTTTTGTTTGTGGCGAAACATCATAGAAATATACCGGATAAGGAGCCGTAAGTTATACGCTCCCGTCTTCTGCTGCCCCCTAACTTCCCCTCCCTGCTGTAGCCTGCACTACTCTGTGCTCAGGCGCGGATCCAACGTGGTGGGTACCATGGTCTTACCCGCAACTCTAATAGACTTGTGACGTCAAACTTCAATTTTTGTGTTTATTTTTACTTTCTTAACTGTCTGGCTACAACTTCGAAAATAGAGTTATCGACTGCTACAGGTGCAGGTTGAACATGAACATTGAAAATAACTTTCGTTTTGTCCATGTTCGTCCTCAGGCCCACCTGCTGCGAAACTCCATTGAGGTCCCTGAGCAAGGTACCAAGGTCTTCCAACGTTTCCGCCATGACCTCAACGTCATCGGCAAATCGAAGGTGGGTAATGTACATTAGACATTAGAACAATACATTCAGCTGGGCAGGTCCAACTTCGAGAAAGAGTTCCATCGAAAAATTCAACTCAGATGAGCGGCGTTCGGGAAACTAAAGGAAATCTTCTTGTCCTCCTTACCCCAAACCCTCAAAACTAAAGTTTTTGACCAATGTGTGTAGCCAGTGTTGACCTATGGTACCGAGACATGGCCCCTAACTCTTGGCCTTTTACACAGGCTCAAAGTCACTCAACGGGCAATGGATAGAGCAATGTTGGGCGTTTCGCTGCGTGACAAAATCGAAATGAGGAGATCCGTAGACGAACTAAAGTTACCGATATTGTTCTCAAAATTTGCAAGTTGTGTTTGCGAGTGGCAATGGGCAGGTCACATAGCACGAAGGACGGACGACCGATGGGGAACAAAGGTTTTGGAATGGCGTTTTCGTACTTGTGGACGACGACCTGGAAAGCCTCCTACACGGTGGACTGACGATCTAGGTCGGGTCGAGGGAAGCCGTTGGATATCTTTATCACAAAATAGAGCTTTTTGAAAGGCAACGGAGGAGGTGTAAGATCGGAAGAGCACAATACCAGATTTGGCTAGGCAGGGGAGGGAACACTGGCAGTGAAGGTGAGTGTTAGTGATCACTATAAAGAGCGCGCTGTTCAACCTACACTTGGGTCACAAGTCCCGGGCACTGCTATGGTTTCTTCATCTGCACCGCGATGGACTCGGCACCCGCACGGTGAATCCATGGAATGCTAAGAAATTCTTCTCCTCTCTCTCAATCATAAAGTGAACGTGTAAACGCGGCTTTACTAAAGGGTGAATGCTAATATGGGGAGAGGGTGTCAGGTCAGTATGTTTATAGGTGGTTTGTTAGGTGGCATTGCGTTTAATCGTCTATTATCAGCCGTTCAGTCTGAATGACGCTAAATCTTAGTTAATAACGACTTTTCATTACACACGCTTTTATACCAGTGCATATAATAAATTCTATTCATAAATAACTTTAAACGTGTTTCAATATTACTAGGACCACATAAGGTATGCTTCCTACTCTGTATACATCGTTAACTAACCTTAAAGATAATATGCGGTCTTAAACTACATACCTTGCGATTCTTTTGGCAGTTTTTCGGATATAGGGTGGCTTCAGCTAGAGGATTAGATGTATGTACGTGTAGAGATATATGTACGTGCTTGTTACACTCTAATCTCTTTGAATTCTATAACAGCCTAGAAGTAAATTATATACGAGCTGTGCCCGCAACTTCGTCCGTGTAAAATTAGGTAAAATTTTTAAGCGCGATATTATAGCCTTCCTCAATAAATGGACTATCTAACACTAAAAGAATTTTTCAATTCGGACCTGTAGTTCCTGAGATTAGCGCGTTCAAGCAAACAAACAAACTCTTCCGCTATATATATTAGTACAGATAACGTTATTATAAGTCATATTTATTTATAAAACTTAAATTTTGTATTTGGAATAAAACATATTTATTTGAACGTCACAATATAGTAATACATATAAACCGTATTTATTGTGAAATATTTAAATAAAAACGAGCAATTATACAGACGAGCTATTTATAACTTAAGATGTACCAAATTCTTGTGTAAATTGACTTATAGTTTTTAAGATTTACACACTACAAAAACAAAATCTTTAAATGGTTCAACGCCGTAACGGCTTTAGTAAACTAATTTCTGTTAAGTAATGTTTAAAATTTTTAGGTATATTAATTCTTTATATAAAAAAATCAAGTAACGGCTTTAGTAAACTAATTTCTGTTAAGTAATGTTTGAAATTTTCTGGTACATTAATTCTTTATATAAAAAAATCGACTGTACAAGCCTTTGTCACCCTACTCTTTCTACACTACTGGACCAATTTGGGTGAATATCTATGTGTGTATAGTCCAAGGGGTTCGTAGATGGATTGAAAGACAACTGGAACTGTAGGTGGCGCTGCTGTCGAGATATATCCCAAATTTGAAACGTTTCTCGCTAAAACTCAAAAACGGCTTTACCGATTTCCACGGAATTGTAATTGACTGATGTAACAAGGAATAACATACAGGTTAAATTAATTTTATAAAAAATTGGGTTATGTACAAAAAATAAAATTCCCAAAATTTAATATAATCACTGAAATCACGCGGAAGAATTCATGGGAAAGTGCCAGTTTGCGAAAATAATGTTAAAGTTTTCTCTCTTAAGTAACGTTGTCAGTAGTCCGTATTGCAATTTAATTTGCCAAGAAAATTGTGTTTATGCTAATTAGTCTATTTTAGTCAAGCGAACGGAATTCTGAAAGCTCATCCTTGCCTTCCCTTTTTTCTCATGGCCGATTACGTTTTTCTTTAAAGGATAATAAAAGCATGAAGCGTAAGGTGAGTTTGCGGAAAGTGGTGTTAATTCTTTGTAAACATAAATTGCCTTAAGGAAGTTCATATTTTTTTCCCGCTTTAAAATGATAAGCGGTAGCCTTCTGTCTTATATTTTATTTAACTTAACTTTAATAAAAAATAAATAAATGAAATGTCATCGGTAATTTCAATATAAGAATTCTATGAACTATTATCAATTAAAATATTCATCAACTTTTATTTTAATTAGCCTTCTCGGTCCACTTTTCTATTTTTTGGGCCAATTTTATCTTCAACCTACCCGCAAAGGCCTCCCTTCAAATCATCGCACCTCTTCCTTGGCCTGCCGGGTCATCGGCGACCATTGCTCGCAATATCCATCAACTAAGAATTTTTTTATTTTTCTTAATACTAGAAGGCGGCAAACGAGCCAGCGGTTCACATAACTGACCACTGACGCTCATGGACATCTGCACCATTAGGAGGCTACCAAATGCATTGCCGACCTTTGATGACAAGATTAGGCCCTTTGTAACCCTGGTTTATATTTGATATCCAACCTCCTCCGTGTATCAGAAGGCACGTAAAACAGTGTGCCTCGATTAATGGCTGTCACTGCAGTCACTGGGATATAGTAGTCGTAATGTTGTAGAGATCGTGGGGGTGTTGGGGATAGCGTCAGACGGAAATTGGTCATCTTAACTCACCCCACAGCCACATCCTCTGCAATTTAAGCGGACCCTGGCACTAGATCGGGATAAGGCTAGGGAGAACAGAGAGTTATATTTTTTACGAGTTATTTTCCGCGATTTAGGCGTAAAGTTAGGTGAAACATTTGAGCGTGATGATATAAACATAGCCTATAGTCTTCCTCAATAAATTAGGCTATCTAACACTGAAAGAATGTTTCAAATCGGATCAGTAGTTCCTGAGATTAGCGCGTTCAAGCAAACAAACAAACTCTTTAGCTTTATATATTAGTATAGATATACATAGTTGTGGATAAAAAACGGGCACACCAAGAAGCAAGGCGATTAAAAGTTACTTTTCCTATTGAAAGCCTATATGCAATAACATTCAAGACAATTAATTATTATTAATAATATATACACATCAAAAGTTTCATATACCTACTGAGATAAAAATAACGCAATGTAAGAAAACAATAGCTTTCTAAATTGTTACATAGATAAGATTTAATTATTATATTAAAGATACGGTTTTGTAAAGGTAAATATATACGTTTATATTCACTGTTCTTCACGCGGTTTCTGCTGTAAATAATATACATGCTTACTTATAACCTAGTACTTTACCATTTTAGTACCTGTAAAAAATTATAAATTTGAATCTATATATATGTAAAGCAAATAAGAATCAAAAAAACTGACCGATATACAAGTATCTTCAATAAAATTTTAAAAACTGATTTTTTTCTAAAAAAATTTATCGAATGTAATAAACGTTGGTTTATTATATTCGGTTGGCTCCACTTTTTGTAGTACAACGTTTTACCTCGTACATTATTGATACAATTCTAGCACGTTTGTATACTATGATAGTGGTACATAAAAAAGGTGGTATGGATACTTGGATACGAGCCGTGCTACGAAATGTGACCCGTGCTCTGACCGGTTTTGAAAAGCGGACATTCGCCTCGAGAATAACAGATTAACTTTTTCACCCGAATTTCGGGTTGAATCTCTTGGTTAAAGTTGAAGTTGTTGAAGGTTATAAACTACTGTCCACTGTCCTCATTTTTACAGACACTGCGTATAAAACTTGGAACGTAAATACGTACAGTTCTTCATAGATACAAGTCACAATATTTTCCATTAAAATTATCCTCTTTTACAATATCCTCAGATCAAATTTTGGCTTCAGTCTTGTAGGGTATTTGTCAAAAATACGTCTAACAATTCATATTTTCGTAGCATATTGAAGCAAACAAATACTGTGAGTACGCATTTATGTGTACTCTACTCTACATCTCTTTTTTCACAAATAGTTCTATCATTTATTTATTCAATCGCACATGTCAATAGATACACGACGCCCTATTAAGGCGTAGCAATTTTAATAGGGTAAATCATCATCGAAACTACATATTTTATCATAATTATGTAGTAATTCATTATAATTTAATTTTATAAAAAGTTGAAACTGGTCAATGTCAAAAAATATTTTGATTTTAATTTGTTTAGCAATTGATTAGCAGGATAAAATAATTTCAATTAATAAAGAGTAAAATGACAAAGTAAATTCAAATAATGTCAGGTTTACAAAGTGACGACAAATTTACTAAATTATGTCAAATTTTCAAAATATCATCCCTCTTCCCCAATATATATTTTTTTATTTTAGAGGGTTTTAAAGCATATAACAGTTTTATAGGGTAGATAAACTTTCCCCATCTTTAATTTGATAGTACCATAATAATAAAGATATGTCTCTACTATAGTGTAAAATGTCGCGAAAGTTTTCACCTATCTTTATTTTAATATGTTTGCTCTACATTAGTAGAAATCATTTAAAAGTCGTACAGTCGATAAAAGTCTGCATTCCACATCGAAAAGTAGATAAAAAATTTGTTTATAGCTATCGCGGCTTGTTTAGCAAATGTATATATCAAATTTACATTCTACAGGTATCCTGGTGATACGAAACTAGCTCATGTAGAGTTTACGTAAATTGCGATAACTTTTAGGCGTTTTTGCGTATGGTTTAATTTGTCTTTATGTTACAACTTCTTCCTAGCGTTATTCCGGTTAAATACCAGGGTCCGCTTAGATTGTAGAGGATGTGGCTATGGAGCGAGTTAAAATAATCGATTGACATCATTTATTTTGATAACCCTTGTCATATCTGTCTATCCTGTTTTGTTTTTTCATTGTATTATAATATATTTTCTACTTAAAAAAATTAACCAAGGTTTATTTATTTAGTTCCGGCTTCAACGTAAACAATGAATTATCAACTAGTTGGCTCATAATGTTTTAATTTACTAATATACGATTACAGTAATTCCCCATATAAAACGGTAGACGTGTTCCGCGTTATAGGAAAACGCGTTGTAGGAGTATTCTCCTACAACGCGCTTGTATGACGCCATATAACGCGTTATGTACAAATGATTCACGTTTAACTTTTTTAAAGGGGGCTTAAATCATATCAAAAATATGCTATGAACGATATATGCGTATTTAATCAAACTAAAAACATTTTAAATAAAATACTTATGCAAATGTAACTAAAAAATAATTTAATTTTTATTTAAATACATATAACATTGGAGATCTCGCGTTATTTGGTGGAATACACGTGAAATACGATAAATTGGAATCGCGTTACATGAAAACGCGTTATAAGGGTACCGTGTTATAAAGGAGATTACTGTACTTCTAATAAACAATTAACTGAATTAATCAGATACGATTGATTTCGATCATATTATGCACTTTTATGGTATTGTCTAATTTAATTAATTGACTAATTTATTATGAAGAAGACCAGCATACCCTAACACAGTTGTCACTAGATTACTAATGCTTATGCGATGTAATAAATATAAATAAATAAATATATACAGGACTATATGACACACGGACGTCTGTTCCTAAGGTAGACAGCTTAATGGCTGTGTTATAGGTAACGGGCGCCTGTTATACACAAATATATATATTGTTTAGAAATATATAAATACATACATTAATATAATACACCCAGACACGAGGCGGGAATCGAACCCACAACCCCCGAAGCGGAAGGCAGGGTCACTGCCCACTGCGCCAACGGGCCAAGACAGTGTAACATGGTTAAATAAGGTTGCGTCTGAAAACCAGCGCTGCACCATTCCATGTGAATTCTGCAGCATTTACGCGAAGACGGCGACCTTTTCTAATTAAGTAACCTCATTATCAATTTTTCTTTTATTCTTAGATATTATTTATATTAAGTGTATTTATTTCAAGGTTCAAGATAATTGTGTGCTTAGAGTAGAATAAAGAGTATTGTAATTAAGTGGGACCTGGATAAGTAATAAATCCCCAAAACTAGAACTCATGCTGAGGTCCCAACAGTTTAGCACTGAATTACCTCTACTAGTGGGACGAAGAAATAAACTCTTTTTAAGGACTTTTAAACCTTGGCAGGTCTGGAATTCTTTAAACGGACTTCGGACTCAAGTTGGCCGAAGTAAGGAAAATATGTTCAGGTGGGGATTTTCGGATGGCGCCGATCTGGCATGTATATGCGGTGATATCCAATCCATGACTCAATTTCATGCCCTGCCAAAACCTGCACGCAGGAGGACTTAATGACCAGCTCAGTACGGGCAATTAATGTCGCCTCATTTTGGGCTTCGAAAATATAAGGCCTGGCCAAATATACCTACAGTTTTGTCACTGAAACACCAAGAAGAAGTGGGACGAAGCAAACCTCTATATCTGAGATTCGTTCTTTTGATTTATCGTCCTAGTTAGCTGCATGACTGAGACAGCGAGTGGCTTTTATATACAACCTCTGTAAATGAGATAACATCGTTTTATTTGTTTACTCACTTATTATTATAGTACCCGACAATTCCTCACTTAACTACGTAAGTGATTTTGAGCGTCAATGACCTTCAAATGAAGAAAATAACGACGAAATAGGCTCAGTGGTTAATTTAGTGAAAAATTCTAAAGGCGAAGCAGTAAAAGCACTAGAAACTTTGCACAGTTGTTTTGAAATGACATCAATGGGTAACCAAAGCATATTTGATGAAATTTATAACACTGAAAAACAACTAATAGCTGATAGATCCAAAAGACAAAACAACAATGACAGAATTTATGATTGATACATCTTTATAAATTCTCTCTCATAATATCAGCGGAAGTGGTGGCAATGCTGTCACGTCTAGTGACGGTATTGTTTTCGGTATTTTTCTCTTTGTGAGAGTTTCCGGTGGTCCAAACCCTACCTTAAAGGCTGGCAAGGCATCTGCAAGCCTCTTAGATGAACCTTCCGCCCTTTTGCCCCTTGTAATACAAAATGGGAACTTCTTCCTCTTCACCTTTCGTTTACCAACACAATATAAATATCGCAGTCGTGAATTGTCCAATGTCAATGAGCACTTTAAACGTTGCAATCTCTTATTGGAACGCACTGTACAATAGACCAAGTAGTCTTCTTCTTCAAAAGAAGAAGACTACTTGGTCTATTGTCTTCTGAAGAAGTAGTTAACTTCAGAAGAAGTAGGTAACTTCGTTTAGCAATCAACGTCGAATAAACATAGTTTAACCCAAAATTACCAGAAATCTCTGAAAACACTATACAGACTGAAATTTAAATTTAAGACTTTTGTCTATTTTGAATAAAAGCCGTTTCAAAAAGCTTTACGAACTAAAACAATTGAGCAGAGTACAATCTATCTCCAGTTAGAATAACACGACTCAAGCCAATAACGTTATGACACCTAGCCACTTGCACCTAAATCTAATCTGGTCCTAGATTAGATACAAAAACATCCCTTAGTTCCAAAATGATCAACTTTTTCTGATAATATCCTTGATCACGCTGGCATTAAAATTGAATCAAGAAAGAGCGTTGACAATCATAAATATAAACAGTGTTCATTTAAGCCGTTCTCATAAAAACTTACAAAAACTCCAGTTCATTCTAATTGCAATCAAAAAAACGTTGTGGACCAAAATAGTTAAGCAAACTATAATCTATCTTCAGTAATAATAACACGACTCAAGCCAATAACGTTATGATACTAGCCACTTGCATCTAAATCTAATCCAGTCCTAAACTAAATCACTCAATATGCACAGGTGGGAACGCACTCTCCGATATCGTATTTCCCAATATTAGTTCGGTTTCAAGTCGTTAGCCGAACAAATGGGCCGCAATATCCAGATCTCATAGATATGAATAAACAACCTCGTATCTCAAAATAAAATTATGGAACTTGTGGCCATAAATCCGGACGACGTTTCAGGCCTCCGGGCAAAGGGAAATGTGGAAGCTAGATAAAGTTCGTGGTTTCGTCTGCACAAATATGATTAAAAAAGTGGCCGGAGTACTAGAGAGGAGGTCTTAGCCAAATCAGTGGTCGGCAATTTTTTTTTTTAAATATAACAAGGGGCAAACGAGCAGGCGGTTCACCTAAGTAACTACCGACACCCGTAGACAACTGCAACACCAGAGGGTCGCAGATTCGTTGCCGGCCTTTGAGAAATGAGTATGCTCTTTTCTTGAAGGTCCCCAAGTCGTAACCGTTTGGAAATACCGAAGCCGGCAACTGATTCCACAGAGAAATTGTGCGAGGCAAATAGTGTCTAGAAAAGCGGCATATGAGACGTTCGCTAGGTTAAGTAGCTCTTAACGGTGATAAATGGCTGACCAATTAATAAATAAAATATATACAGGACTGTACGACACACGGACGTCTGTTCCTAAGGTAGACAACTTAATCCCTGTGTTATAGGTGACAGACGCCTGTTATACACAAATATATTTTTTAGAAATATATAAATACAGACATATAGATAATACACCCAGACTCGAGGTGGGAATCGAACCCACGACCCCCGCAACAGAAGGCAGAGTCACTGCCCACTGCGCCAACGGGTTATTCAAATTCTAACACTGGATCATCAGCAAACGTAGCATCCGACCCACTCCGTGTTTCGGAAGCTATGTAAAACAATGGGACCCGATTAATGTCACTGAGTGATATTAGTCGTGAGATTGTAGAGATTATGCGGGTTGTAGGGATGATGCCATACGGCAATCAGCCATCTTAACTCGCCCCACAGTCACATCCTCTGCCATCTAAGCGGACCCTGGTACTAGACTGTGAAAACGCTAGAAAAAAGAAGAATCCGTAGTGCCAGTATTGTTCTAATATAATTGGGTGCGTCAAACAAATAGTCCTTGCAAGTTTTGAAAATGATTTATGGTACTAGAATATTGATTTGAATAAATGAATTTAATTCTCACTAAACACCTAACGCATGAATTGATTTCGCTTTAGTCATTACGTATTAGGCAAATTTGTCGGTTTCATTTCCCAAGTCCATTTATAAATTCCAGCCTTCGTTGATTGGAAATTTCATTTAACTGGTCGTTATTCGAGACTTAGGCCGCGTAAAATTAGGTAAGAAAATAGTAATATGTTAAATAGTCTGTAACCTTCTTAGATAAATTGGCTATCTAACACTGAAATAATTTTTTTAATCGGTCCAATAGTTCCTGAGATTAGCGCGTTCTAGCAAACAAACAACCGGCTGGTCGAAACTTGGCCACTAATCTTTAAATTTGCTTATGTAATGTTTAGACAGTATTTTAATTGTTTGTGCAACGACATTGTTACATTTGAAAATTTAAAATATATATATATATATATATATATATATGGTCGTCATGATTACGCTTTGACGCAATCTTATAGTAAAATGCATACATGTGTGTGTAAATACACCAGCTCAGGCCCAAAACAACGTGGAAAGATGTAGTGCAAAAGGACAGGAGAATATACCAGCTCAGGCCCAAAACACTTTTTTAACTCTCGTGCGAATGAGGGCTTAGCCCTTAGAGTTAAGAGAGCGTTGCGTTAAATCTAGGCGTTGGCGCTTCTTCAGAGTCGTTGATACGAAAATATACAGTATGTGTATATATATATATATATATATAGCGTTGAAAATAGAACGTTGTTCGATAAAAAACGTCGCGTTACAAAAGCGCTGACGTGTGAACAATAACTAGAGAATCCATATGTTTTATTTGAACGCTTTTTTAACGCTCGTTAAAAAAGCTCTCGTTCGAATTTGTGCTAAGTCGTACAAAAGAAACAGCGGCATAAAGCAGATGTTACGTGGAATAAGTTAGGCTAATATACTTAAGAAAATAATTAGGGTTTCACAAAAAAAAATACACCCTTAAAATTAAACAAATTCACTGATTTTGCGGAGGCAAGCGTTATCCGAGATAAACGTTATCATTGCTTGTTATTTACATGGTGATATTACATCGACATTCATTACGTTGCTAACTAGCTGTGCCCGCGCCGTCGTCCGCGTAAAATTAGGTAAAAGAATAGACACAATTTTAGCGTCATGATATATAACCTATACTATAGTCTTCCTCGATAAATGGGCTATCTAACACTGAAAGTCTTTTTCAAATCGGACCAGTAGTTCCTGAGATTAGCGCGTTCAAGCAAACAAACAAACTCTTCAGCTTTATATGTTAGTACAGATACGAATTGAATGAAATGGAATCCATATTACAGTTCGACAATTTCCACAGAGGAATAAGTCCGCCCACTCATAGATGTCCAGAAAGATCGATCCAGCTTTCTTTGTGTCTATAATTGGGGGGGAGGTGGAGGGGTGAAAAGGGGTGGTTGACTTTAGAAACACTGTTCACAATACATATTGGATTATTGACGAAAGCCATGACGCAATAACATCTAGATAGACAGAGTCGCTTTTCCCCACAGCGTAATATTCACTATTATAACTAGTATTTAGAAAAAACTTGTAATTTGTAGGCACCTCGGATGCCTCTAAATAAAGTTTTTATTTTTTTATACTTCTCTACGACGACGATTCGAATAATATACAACCTTAGCTGTTTCATAAAATCTAAATTATTATATAATATTTTGTTTTTCTTATATTTAATATATAGAATCAGGCGTTACTTCGCGGAAATCCATAACGTGCATGAAATACTAAACTACTAAACTAAATGAATCCGTGAATCATTCGCGGATTTAAGCAAAGTAGTCTAGTATTTCATGCATTTCCTATAATACTTACCTTTCTCTCTCCCCTCTTCTCCCCCTTCTACTCCCCTTTCTCCTGCAACTCGCGTCTAGCCACTTCCTACCACTCTTCTGACACAAAAGATAATTACAATACAATAATGTTATTATCTTATTATTAATAACTTCTATTGTTATCTACCGTTATTTTGTGGTTTCCCAGATATGATTTTTGGAGTGATATTACCAGAGAGTACGTGACAGAAAACTAACGTAACGCGGTCCTTTATCAAAAATATAATTAAAAAAAACTAGGTCATATAAAATTTGAAGAGCACATAACTTGACCTTAATATAATCGAGGATAAGCGTTTGTAATACGACGGTTTGAAGTCATGGTCGAGTAACTGGTGCGGGAAATAAACGCTAGTTTTTACTCAATTTTTAAAACATTACAAATTGAGATTCTACAGTCGACCAAGAAAGTGCTTTACCAATTTGGATGACAGCTCCTACTTAGACAGAATTTTGCTAAGGGTATTGTTAGAAATTAACGTAATGCATAACAGGCAAAAATGAGCCTTTTAACTAATTGTTGCGCAAACGACATTCGACCTTAGGGTGGCAAACCAAATTCTTGGTCGACTATACACCGTTTCTAAGCCAATAACGCCTGGATTGATATTTACGTCGCGAAAAATTTTGCAAAAAAAATAATAAAGAAAATTCTTTATTTTGTGTCTTGAATTTCGTATTGGAGTATTAGGTCACGAAGAAGTCATCGTCTATGCGAAAGTAAGCTGGTAGCAGTAGCCAAGTTAGCTAGTAGCAAAAGAGGAGGACAGTTTGAATTTTCAGAGCAACCATGACTTAGAAGTTACGCAGATGCCATTTATAAAAATAAGGAGTCATGCAAATCAAACAAAGTGCCATCTTATATCGTGCCCTGCGTGCCCTAATACCTGCACGCAAGAGGACTTGATGGCTGCCACTCATAACGCTGTTGATGTGGCTAAGTTCTGGGTTTGTTTGACTTCCCGATGGCCAAAAGTTGTCATTAAAGGCCGGCAACGCATTTGCTAGTCTTCTGGTCGTGCAGATGTCCATGGGCGTCGGTAGGCCCTTAGGTGCCTGCTACCTGGTCGTTTTCCCCTTGTAACATAAAAAAAGAAAAAAAAACGTTAATATAAATCAGAGATCGCCGGTTAGTCGAAATTTGGCCACGAATCTTTACATTTGCGTATTCTATAGCTATGTACAAAATGTTTATCCTTAGTACAATAGTTGACAATTTAATTACATTAAATGTCATAAGTAACAAAATACATTGTTACTTTGTCCTGGTTGTCAGGTCTACACTTTGTCTTACTAATATAAAATTTGTACGAGTGTATGTAAACGTTTGGCATTGGGGTGCGTGTGGTTTTATTTTAATAAATTTAATATATTTATAATGCATATTTTATAAAAATAATAGCATCGGAACTCCATTCCCTATATAAACTATAATTGTGTCTTTTCATACGCCTCCGTTTGCGCTTCACGTATTAATTTATAGATATTTCATTATTATTTATTACTATTATTATAATGTTAACATATTAAAAGTTTAATTATGTTATATACAATATACATGTTCAACATCATTCGTTCTTAGGGTTCCCAAAAGGAAACATGGAATCCTTAAAGGCTTACTTTGTTGTCCATCTGTCTGCCTGTTTCTCTATCTGTCTGTGAAGTCCCTTTTTCTCAGAAACGCGTAAAGCTATAAAGCTAAAAATAATACCAAATATTGTAGTCTATGGTCTCTTGAAGCTATAAAAAAATCAACTCTCTAAGTGTTCGCAATGAAAAGATATGTCAAAGTCAAAATCGTTTATTCATGTAGACTTTTAAAAACGGCAATTTATGTCGCAATTCCCATAAAAGTATATTCGAAATAGGAATCAAGAGTCTTAGGGTGCTTTCTATTGACCTAGAATTATGCAATTCGGCAAGAAGCTAAATTTTGAAGTACTAGTAAAAATTGCAACGGCCGTAAATTTTAATTTACAACACAAAACAATGCAGTGACTTTGTGAAATTAAAAAAAACTTATGAAAAGGAACTTGGAAAAGTATGAAGTGAAGGAACGGAACCCTCAGTGCGAAAGTATGAATCGCAATTGCTTGGTAATATTTTTTTATTTGTATTTCGGTTTTAAATAACCGTTTGCAATATTAACCTGAAATAAATGATTTTTGTTTCTTTTTATATCTACCATTAGATTAAAGTCTATCTATTTTTTAAAACTACCTTTACTATTCCTCGCTACCTTTATATTTTTTAGAGGCTAGCAACGCATCTGCATCGCACCGTTTATCTTGAAATGTACCGACAATGTTAGGTATATCTCAAAGTATTCGGGATTTATTTCCCCTTTTTTAAAGAAACTTTTCTTACAGTATAAATTGTGTTATTAGTAATGAACTACAGTTATCATGAATATAAATCAAGCAGTAAACTGAAGTTTGTTAGCAGATTGTATTTAAACTAAATAATAAAGTAACGTACATGACTTGTACTTTTATATTTTAGTGATAAGTGAGCTGATAAGTTATACATCAAATGTACATAAGTAATAATAAATATACTGGCTATTTTGCAGCTTAATACTTAGCAATAGGACTCATATTGTTGTTACTAAATAAATCAAGAGTGTGTGTTATCTTAATTTTAAATATGTTATACAGTAAAGCTTAAGCAGAGCGTTGATGATTGAAATTATAATAGCAATATTAGAATTATATGGGTCATTCTATAAATACACGCAATATAATTTTTAGGGTTCCGTAGTACTACACGGAACCCTTGTAGTTTCACTCAGTCTTTCCATCCGTCCGTCTGTCTGCCCTAACTAACTTCTACAATTATGAACATAAATGCATGAAATTTGGTACAGTTTTGTGTTGCGTATAGATTTTATTTTTGGTATCTTAAAATAATAATAATTTTACATTTCAGGGGTGGCTTCCATATATGTAAAGTCGAGCTGAATTTTTGGCCAGTTCTTTTAAAATATAGGATAGATTTTTTACACAGCTTTCTTGTTATGTGTACCATTTTGGGTAATTGATCTTGAATATGTTCCGCAAGGTGCCCCTCCCCCCTCAAGCATTTTCAAACTATTAGATATATAAAGTTAAAATGTTCTATATTGACAGGACATGCTAAAAAGTCATTAAGAAAATTATTTTGACCGTAATTGGACAACAACTTTTGCAGTTATTTAGCAAATACCTTTAAGTCGTATCAGATTTTTGAATCGAGATAATTGTAAGAGAATGTATCTTGTAGGATGATGATAATAATGGTATATATTTATTTATTTATTTAGTTGAGTGAAGACCAACTTACAGCAAATAACGCCGATACATGGAATATATGATATTTCTGTAGGTCCTCTCATTTTAATTTGGTACTCCAATTGGCTGTCACAATCCCTCAAACTTGGCATGGCAGGGTTGGTTGGGTGGGAATGGTACCACCCTAAGAGCGTCAGTCCCTGTTTTTCTATTTCCATTTGAATTTCTAGCTCGACAAAAACTCTAGGCCTTGTATCATTTTTGCTAATCAAACAGGGAAAAGCATGTGTTATCATCATATCTGAAACAATAGCATAAATTTATTAGGGATTTAAGAAAACTGTAAAAGCTTCTAAAATATTATAAGAACAAGCCTAGTAATAAACTACTTAAATAGAACAAACTAACCCTAGACATTTCGACATTTGCCTTTCAGCATATCTTACATATAAATTCTCGTGTCAGAATGTTAGTTACCGTATTCCCCTGAAACGGCTTGACCGATTTTTATAAAATTTTATACGCATATTCAATAGGTCTAAGAATCGGCAAGTAGCTATTTTTATACTCCTAACTCATAAGGGTGGCAAATGCGGACGGAGTCGCAGGGCGCCTCTAGTATCACTATAAAGCAGAGGTTCCCAATCTTTTTTTGTCTTAAAACTTTAAAAATTTATCCGGCTCCGATAGACCCAAAAATTTCTAGCTACAAAATTTTGAGTGGGCCGTTGGCGCAGTGGGCAATGACCCTGCCTTCCGCTCCGTGGATCGTGGGTTCGATTCCCGCCTCGAATTTGGGTGTATTATCTATATGTATCTATTAATATATTACGCCAACCTTTTTGACGGGAGCGGATCACATCGTTAAAAATTTTGATATTGGCGGGACACACTTGAAAAATAATTATTTGGAAATGGATGTCTAGTTATCCGTGTATATAGTAGACATTATAACAAAATTAAAAATGCTATATTTCAGTACTTACATGACAAAAAAAACATTGCGCTCGCGTAATGTAATATCAATTTATAAAAATTTGATTGTCACTTACGAGTTTCGGGCCACACGTTGCCGACCGCTCTAAGCCATAAATGGTTTTAGAGTTTATTTTAGTTTCTAGTTTTAATTTATATATTAGTTGTTTATTTTAGATGTGACGCTGTGCATTAATTCATACTAATAAATGTTTTCCTTCCTCTCTCTCTTTTTACAGCCTTACCTCAGCCAGACACCATGGCGACGTCGCCAGCTACGTAGCCATGGATACGTGCGGTTGCCAATGGAGTAGCTAGCAGTAGTCGCGGCTACGCTTCTAATTTGGCGACGTCGCCAAAGCGTCGCCAAGTGAGTTACCTGTTCTAAATTTTAATATGAGTTGTTTGGATATGTAGCCAGCGACGTCACCATGGATACCTGCGGTAGCCAATAGAGTAGCTAGCAGTAATCGTGGCTACGCTTCTTATTTGGCGACGTCGCCAAAGCGTCGCCAAGTAAGGGACCTCTCCTAAATTTTAATATGAATTGTCGCCACGTCGCCATGGCGTCTCGGTGAGGTAGGGCTCATGTACTTACTGTGATTGTTGAGATCCCATGTACCAGCTAGATAGCCGTACACTTCCTCCTTTTTCAGATGACAGTGAATGTCTAATACTAGAAGAGCATTAGAACTCACTGACACTAGAAACGGTTGAACTTTTCCAGCCGATGAAAATGACACAGCCTCTATGAGCATATTTGCATCGCTGCAAAGGAGAAATTTTAAATAAATAATACGGACTTTGTTTCAAAGTTTTTTTTCCCCAAGATACTGATGTATTATAAAGTGTATTTATCTTAAATCTATAAATGTAATCACTTTTGGCCTTATTTACCTGTTATTTTCTATATTATTGTTTTCTGTAACAGTGTTGATTACTAATAAATAAATAAAAATAAATAAAAAAATAAAAAAAACCAGTAACTTGGGAGAAAAAAATTCGATAATTATGTATTGATGGTAATTTGTATCACGATATCTCGAAAACCGCGGGACGTATAGAGATGAAATTGGGCAAAGAGGTAATTAGTAGTCAGTAGACATACGCTAAGGACGGACTCTTTTATAGGACCAGATTAAGGAATTAAGCCTAAGGGCAAGTTTAAGTTGACATGGATGGAATTAATTGCAGGAGAAACAGCTAGTCTAATATATAAAATTCTCGTGTCACGGGGTGCGTTGACAAACTCCTCCGAAACGGCTCAACCGATTTTCATGAAGTTTTGCGCGCATATTGGCTAGGGTTGAGTATCGGTGAACATCTATTTTTTAAATTATATTAAAGGGCTGCAGTATATTGACTGTACAAAGGTAGCATAATCATTAGTCTTTTAAATGAAGACTTGGGTCAATTGGGTGTATCGCATTCCCGTTTGCTCCTTGTAAAATAATAAAAAAAATCCTTGCCTGTCTAGTCCTTTGAATTTTAAAGTGTTTTATAAGGTACCACTGATTCGGAAGAGTCGAGACACAAGAAGAATCAGGAAAAACTCACTAGCCACTCTTTTAAAAACTGTGTTTAAATTATAGTTTTGCATGTTAACTATAAAGCGCATACCTACATAGCTGGAGCAACTAAACTCCAAGAAGTTTTATCTTTAATATAGTCTTCGACTGTATAATACGCCATACGAATAAGTGTGTTTTTAACATGTTGTTTAAATTGAACTATAGACAGATTGAACGTGGCATCTGGAATTTTGTTAAAGAAGCTTATATTCGCGTCCACAAACGATTTCTGCACCCTAACCAGGCGCAGGAACGGGATCAAAATTTTATACCTGATTCTAGTTTGCCAGTCACACGTATCAATTTTTTTTTTACAAAGGTGAATCATCATAATTTTTAATCTGCTTATGAACTACTGAGGCTTGTGTTACTGAGAGTTTTTTATATTTACGTATACAAAACCCTCTCGTAACTTCATGATATTACATCATACTTTTGCCATAAAAGTCGCAACACGACGGAAAACCTTTTCAATGCGTAGCCTATGAATATCTATATTAGTCGGAGTTCAAGTAACCAGTTGTAAAAGGCTTATTGATGCACATAAAAGTGTCTTCCGTTTCACAACCAATGACAAGACAATGTGCGCGGAAACCTCTTCTCTATAAGCTCTCTATAACCTCTTCTCTATGAGCTCTACGTCACCGAGACGCCATGGCGACGTCGCCGGTTACGTATCCAAACAATTCATATTAAAATTCAGGACAAGTAACTCACTTGGCGACGGTTTGGCGACGTCGCCAAGTGTAGCCACGATTACTACTGGCTACTCAGTTAGCAACCGCAGATATCCATGGCTATGTAGCCGGTGACGTCGCCATGGCGTCTCGGTGAGGTAGGACCCTAAGACCAACTTAAAGTTTATTTACCTGGTTAACTTAAATATTTCTAACTAGCTTCAAATCGCGGCTTTGTTCGCGTTGTTTCCTTCTACATTGACTTCTATTTCACCTCTTTCAAATTTAATTTTCGCGACAAAAAGTAGCCTATGATCATCTCCAAGGTCTGATCTATCTCTATACCGAAATTAATCAAAATTGGTTCAGTGAGTGGTTTAGGCGTGAAAACGTAACAGAAAGGTTTACTTTCACGTTTATAATATGGGTAGGTCTTACTCCTAGTAGTAAAGATTACATGCTACACTGAAGAAACAACAATTTTTCAACATCTAGAAGTCGTCCAACTTTTGGATGTTGTAAAAATATAAATTAGCACTAGTAGCCTGTTTGACGCGGACGAAGCGCTTACCTGGAACTAAATGAAGATAAAAGAGACAAAGCCACGCTTGCATTCCTTTTGATCTGCAGCCGTATTGGGCCAGAATTGTTACCAGAACCTCTTTCTCACATAAGATCGGCGTGAAGTGGCGACAATGCTGTCACGTCAAGAGACGGTATTGTTGTCGCGTTTCGTTCGGTTTATGAGACTTTACGGTGGCCTAAACTCGTCATTAAAGGTCGGCATCTCATCTGCTAGCCTCCTGGTAGTGCAGATGTCCATTGGAGTAGCTAGTCACTTATGTGAACCGCCTGCTCGTTAGCCTCTAGTAACGTAAAAATAAAAGAATATAATCGAGCGGATAATCCGACCGAATCAAATGAGTAAGTTAAAATTAATTTGCTTGGCCCATATGTTCTATTCTAGTATTACGTCCGTTCCTTTTTCGTCTATCATCATAATGACATCAGTACAAATGTTTGTACCCGTCACAATAATACAAGTTTAAGCCGCTGACTTGCACTTTTGGCCGACTTCCGGCCCGACCCGAGAGTTCACTTACTCGGAAACGAATGAGACAAGTGGGTAAGTGTGTTCCATGTATTGTGATGCGACAGAGAGACAGGTACCGCTGGTTTCCTTATTCGATTGTTATCGCTACATAAGGAAACGTAATCGTGTCGAAAACCATTCATCATCATCAAATCATGTTCTTATTATGTACGCAACAAAATTGAAACAAGTTTGTGTGTTTTAGGGTTCCGTAGTCCTACAAAGTATCTGTTTCCCGACTTCGTCCAGGTTAAATTAAACTTGCCCTGGGGGACCATGGAATAAGAATAAGAATTCTTCTTCCACTGCGGTAAATCTTTACCTTCACTTAAAATATTCATCATTAATTCTTAAGTGTGTAAACAAAGTTCGCAGCAAAAAAACGTAACGCTAGAAGCATCAAATTTGTTTCGTGATAAAATAGGCCTTTGCCCCAAATTGAATAACTTTATATGCATTTGTCTAAATCTTAGGTAATTCGGGGCTAACAATAATGGTCTCAAAAGCTTCCTTATGCCCCCAACCGAACACAGCGCGATTTCTAGAGGATAATGGAGATTAGGACAATTATTTATGGCGCTGTTCAATAGTTCCCTGTGAGACCAAATCGTTTTTGTTCCAATTACGACCATTTGTGTCCCCAAATGGGGCGCATAATGCACGTTTTGCTAGATAACAATCATAGGTCCCTTCCCCTTACTGCTGTCTTTCTAATTAGAGATAGTGCCATGCTTGTAGCCGGATTGAGCCGGCGCGTCCGGGTATCAGTACCTCTTTTTTACATAACATCGGCGTGAAGTGGCGGCAATGCTGGCACTTCAAGTGATGGTATTTTTGTCGCGTTTCGTTGGGTTTGTGATACTTCTCGGTGACCTGAACTCGTCATTAAGGGCCGGAAACGCATCTGCTTGCCTCCTGGTCGTGCAGATGTCCATGAGCATCAGTAGGCACTTAGCTGCCTGCTCGTTTGCCATTGTAACATAAAAAAAGATTGAATCTATTTCATGAAATTATTTGCCTTTATGAACCAAATATATTTTATGTAACATGGACAGACGATTAAACTGCTACAGGGTGGGTGACTACTGTTGCCCAAGCGCAACTGCTGCACCATAAACCACCCAAAGTCTGGATAGGAAACGATACCACAGCACCGTAGTGAAAACATTAGTCACTGTAACTGCGCCAACTGGCTAGTTGAAGCTCTTTTCTTAACTTTTACTGCATATAGGTTACTAGTAACTATTAAAAATATTTTAAAAATTGATGTAATTAAAATCATGATATTGACAGAGACAGGCGTTTTAGGGTGATAATTTATAATAAATAAGTAGAACGTTGCGAACGATGTGTGACCACGTGGGTCCAATGACATATGGCTTCACGTCAACTGTCCTGTCCGTGTCGCCGGCGGAAATGATTGATTACTTTTCTGCGACGTCATTATATAATATCAATGTCATAAATGTTCTTTTATTCACTCATAATAACGATCGTAGCTTAATCAGTCGCCGGAATTTGAGTCAATCGCTAGATAAAGTAATTCCGCGACCATGTGATAGATGGGTGACCAATTCTAACACTGTATTTCAAATATCCGAACCCATCTAAAACAACGGGTCTGGATTAATGGCACTGAATGATATAGGATAACATTAGACAGCAGTCGGTTATCTTAACTCGCCCCACAGCCACACCCTCTCCAATTTTAAATATCTCGATTGAAAAATAGAATAGAAATAAGAATTATCAATTCCTAAAAAGTTTATTGTTCACCTTTTTCAATAGGAACTGGCAGACAGTGTTGCTTGAACAATTATCTTAGTTCAGATTGCAGCAGCGCCTGTGAGGTGCGAAAGTATATCTATAGATTAACCGAAATAACAGACAAAAAATATTTGTCAAAATTGATCTTATTGTTTAGGAGTGTACAGGGACATACATACTCACGTGAAGAAGAATTGTTATAAATATAATAATAGATAAAAATATAGAAAGTGATTAAAAATATAACAGGGGTAAATAACAATTCAAAATAAACCTCGTATAAAAGTTTATTTCTTACACACTTGTATTACATAAAACGTAATGAAAACTATAAATAACAAAAAGATCTATGTCACCGCAAGAAAAAGGGCGCGTACTCTACATATGGCGCAGAAACGCCATATTACAGCTTTTTGTCATATTTTTTTGACAAAGTTGTGGCATAAAAATACACTATCAGATTTTCAGATTATGTAGTTAGAATTTTCAATTCAACTCTTGATTTGTGGCTCTTATCTGTGCCAACTGGGCACAATTTATTTTGCCAATGTCAAGATATCTGACGACAAAACAAAGAAGGTTGATCGGTTTTGGCTGGAATAAAAACTTAATTTTGACATATTACCAAAGAGCTGCTATTAATTGTTAATATACAAAATAATAATAATATTTTGAAATAACCATTAAATAAGAAAATACCTAAATATGGAGAGACTGGTATACAAAATTTACAACCTTATCTTATTATATTTAACAAATTTATACAGAGACTAGCTGTGCCTCGCGACTCCGTCCGCGTGGGCCTTATCACTTAGAAGTATGAAAAATATATAGTAGCCGATTCTCAGACCTCGAACATTTCGAACCGTTCGAAGACGAGTCCGAGATTAAATAATAATAAACATTAAGGAGCCCTGACTTCTGAAATGTTTTTAAAAACCGTGTGTCAGAAGTCAGTTTCTTCCTTTGCAGTTTACAGAGGTATTGCAATTACAACAAATAATAAGCTTAGAACTAACAAAACAGTAAAAATTTAGAAAATCTATATAATTATGGGTGATAGTGTAGGTGTGTATTCGTGCGGGTGGGTATGTGTATGTTTGTGTTTGAAGTGTCCGTATGTGAGTCCCTTTAGTGTCTGTAATATAATAATTCCTCTACTTCTTTATAATTTAATTGACTTAACCATGTTTTTATTTTATTTTTAATATGTTCGTCCTAGTCCAGCAGCGGACCCTTCTTAGTGTCAATGCGGGCTGCATTAGCGTTGACTTGCCTTTGTGAGCCTAAAACGAACATTTTCATCATAAATAAAGTCGACTCGTCGACTTCGAACGGTTCGAAGTGTTCTTGCTAGGGACAAACATAAAATGCGCATATTTTATGTTTTTAAGCACGTTTTGAGTTTTTTTCCGGTCTTTACTTTTATTTAAACTTTCTTTGAAATAAAGCGAATGGAAAAAAACAAACATCATTCTTGATTTATTTTTATATATTATGTATATACCTGTATAGGCCCTTTATATATTATTTCGCTCGTGAAGACCTATTTAATTAAACAATTATTATTTGCTTATCAATCGTTACTCAAATATAAAAGTTACTCCATGTCCAATATTAATAACAGTTGTATATTTAACACTAAATTGACATTTTAATTACTTTTTTTTACTCCGCAATTATAATAATGATGTTAGTCGTTGTTTAAACGTCATTTACATAAATTGCCGTCTGCTGATTGTCTTATGCAAATTGGACTTTTAATATCCATGTTGTATTTACGAAATGGGTAAAACAGTTGTCGAAAAAAAAACTATTTACATTAAAAAGAAATAGAATTTTTTTTAATGTGTGTTGAAGTCCCCGCCAGGATGTGGATGAATAAAAGATGGCGCCACGAACGGCTTAAAAAACGGTCCTAATATTTGATCAAAACAATATACTGTATCTCTTGTTCCATATATACACAACAATATATTGTATTTACTAGTAGTAGTATTTTAAGATTTATTACAGCGCTTTATTAGAAATCCTTCTAATATTATAAACGCGAAAGTTTGTACACATGGATGTGTGGATGTATGTTAGACGCTCTTTCTCTGAAAAAAAAAAAACAATCTGAATGGATGTTAATAAAACTGTACAATAATATAGATTATACATCAGAGTAAAGCATAGGCTATAATTATAAAGATATTGCGTAAATTGTCCAAAGTTTAACTAAAAATTTCAAGTAGTAGGAGAAAATTCTGTGCCATCTACGAGCTATTCTGGCGTGTGTTGCAAGAATCGTTAACGAATTACACGTATAAATGTATAGAGGAAAAGTATATCTTAAATAGTTCTACAAAAAAACACGCGACAGCACATTCTATCTTTCATGTTTAATCTATTAACGCCAAAATAGTGAACCACTATGGGACGGGAACGGGAAAAGGAAACGGGAACTGGGAGAATATTGCAGGATAATAGAATGTAGGAAATAGTAAGTAACCTAACGTTCGGGCAGGATAGTGTCTGCCGGGTCCGCCATTTATAAATAAAATATACGCTCTGGAGAGTCAAGTTTACATAATACTTACTTACTGACGCGGCTCTGTGATACTCAAAATGAATTTGGCCCCCGACAGGATTTCGTGACATTTGTTTGCATAATGACTTTTATTTTCTCCACATGAATGCTGTTTCGACTAAAACAAAAGCAGAACATTCTGTTGCGGGTTTAATTGCGGTTCTGGCTGAAAAATAGTGTTGCCATCGTAATGATGAATGTAATACATTAAAAACGTCATAAAACACACACGAAAAAATATCTCACAATGCTAAATTGGCAGAGCGTTCAATTCACGCGCTGTGAGCCAATGCCATATATCACCAGGTTTTGTTATTGTTGCGGCATTTTAGCGAAATATCAGATAATTGGGGTTGTAAATACCTCACTCACCTACTTTTGATCCATAAATCTAACGAAATTTTACACTCTACAAAGTATTGCGATGAATAAAAATGGCCTTAGTGGATGGTTTTGAAACTTGAATAAAATAATATATATATACTTTAATATGTAATTCTAGAGCCTCAATAGCTCGACGGTATAAGGTATGGACTGAAATCCGCAAGGTACCGGGTTCAAACCCCACCGCCGTTGGGGTATTGTCGCACCCACTTATGATGCCAAAGAGCAAGTAAACGCTAATATTGCTCGCATGATGTATGAAATCAGGAAGTATCTTGTATGTATTATATTTTAGGTAGCGATTATATAATAATCTATGCATGTAATTATATAGTTGATCAAGTAACGGTGTTTCTTTAATAATACTTGTTGGTGATTACTTAATACTTTTGGTGCGTGGCTTAATTTGTACTATGCAAAACTGTACTATAACCAAAATTTTTGAGAAACTTGATGTGCTCTAGAATTATGCTTTGGAAGTTATAATCTATGTATATATGAATATCTGAAGCAAAAACTCTCGATACCATTCTACAAATAATGCGCGGACAGAGTAGTTTGAAATTCGGCAAATATATAGTTTATATATGCTTATATTTTTTATGAAATATGCGTTATGTGTGGTTCTATTTTAAAATTATACTATTAAAATAAAACCACACACAACCAATGCCTTATATAATTTACACACACATGTATACATTTTATTCTTGGATGGCGTCAAAGCGAAGTTATGACGGTTCATATAACAATTGCTTAATTCGCCAATACAACAATTTTTTTATACGAACAAAAAAAAAAGTTTGCTTATAGTTTTAAATGAGCATATTATTTTTAGTAAGATTTATTTCTTGAAACAGCTAGAAAATTCCTTGACAACACTAGTATTTATTGATTCAACCGTTTAGGGCTTGAATACGATTTCTTTTAAAGCGATAATGTGTGCTGTTAGATTAGTATGTCACTCGTAAACACCCTTAATCTATTCTAAGCTGTTTCTATAGAACATCGTACTGGAATGCTAAATGGATTGGCGGCACGATTATGATGGTAAACAGATGCTATCTTGCCATTGGAATTCTATAACCTCCTACTAAATATGCTTCCGAAATATAAGCAGCTACGAACGTGACTTCCTAATTATGAGGAAAACTTTAGCATATTTGTACTACCAATTACAATTTTTAATTTCTATTTTTAACTTTTTTTTTTAATTATAAGTTTTTTATTCATGGCATATAAAATCTAAATATATCACAAAAAGAATTATAAATGTTTAAATGTAGAATTTATTATAAATTATTTATTATAAATGTAGAAAAATAAAAACATCAAAATTAACTGGTACGCTTAATAAACCATTCCAGATGTCACAGGTTTTAACTTCTACGCTTGTCATGGTGTACAGACAGCCAATAATTGAGGTGTCCGAATTAACTGACACACATATTTTGACTAAGGGGTAGCTCAGTCAAAATATCTGGCTTGCATGAATACTTATCATCAGGTGCCAGTGCTATAAGGCTTCTGTATCAGAAAAGTATCTTTCATCACTAACTGTAAATGGTTCGATGTTCGATAAATTTATGAAGTTATTTTAAAGCAAAAACTCGAACCGTGCGTCCAAATAGGTCTTTGGTTTTCATTATAGATGTAATTACCGATTTAACTATTTTTCACTCCAGTTAACTAGAAAAACCGGTTAATGTAGCGTAGGTATTTTATCCTATATTTATAATGTTAATAACGTTATCTAACACATGTAAAGAAAATTCAAGAGTTTGCATTTTTAAGTTACACACCTTTAAGTGTGTACGTTAGACGGCACTCAATCTTCACTTGCCCGATAGCCACATCCTATTTAATCTAAGCGAACCCTGGGTTGAGATCTGGAAAGACGCTAGGAATAAAAAGACTTTTAAGCCGGTTTTAGTACGTTTGCAGATCCTAAATTTCGTTGGTGCCTTGTCGTTTCCTCCTTATAAAAAAAACAGATTGCTTAAATAAAATTTTAAAAAGAAATACGCCGTACACACACGAAATTGCAATTACCAGATAGTTTAATAACAAAAAATATGTCACGCTACGAATTTACAGTGCAAAAACAAGTTTTAAAGTGTGCACCGAAATGGTTTTTTACTTGTAATCACAGCTAACAGTGTAAATACGAACGTCAGTATGTTACGAAATGTTGTTGCTATGATTGTAGTATGTTTTGAATACTTTATTTATTTTCCAATTAATTATACTTTGACAGCATTGCAAGAGAAGATTGAGAGATAGGTAGAGACATTTCTTTGATGTTTTCGCTGAAGACAACTAGTAAAAACTTGGGTGACATGTTCCTTCCTTCCTTCAGCCCAATGATGTCCACAGCTGGACATAGGCCTCCTCCATTGAATTCATTAGAGCTGATGTGTACCAACTATATACTACCCCCTTGCCAAATTTCATTATTGTACGTCCGGCATCGCTTTTATATATTTATATGATATGACATATATTATTAATCTATTATTAATTACAAAAGATATCTATATCTCCTTCTTCGCCCTGCCCTTATCCCACATTATGTTGGTTCGACACAACATAATGTGGGATACTTTTTGGACTCTGCTCTGTCACTCTTTGTCTCTGAGTATACACCTTTTATTTGATATCTTTATTTACAGAATCCATCCATCTTTTCCTCGGTCTACCAACTGCTCTTTGTCGGGTGTTATGTATGAATATACGGGATATTTATACCTAACACCCTTTCACCCACATATCCTTCATCTCTCCCAATCACATGCTTTTACAACGCTAACCTATTGTTCCTTATTTTCTCCACTATTGGTGCCATCCTTAAAGTACCCCTTATATAGTCGTAAGCGATCTTCTCTAGTCACTCCACAATTCCACCTGAGCATTCTCATTTCCGCTGCGTGTACTCTTCTTTCTTCTACCACCTTCATTGTCCAGCATTTTGATCCATAAATTACGACAGATCTTAGAATCGTTTTGTAAATTTTCCCCTTCAGTTTGACGGGCATTCGTGAATCGCGAAAGATATACTACATAATATTATAAAAAAAAAACTTTTAGCTCGGCATAAAAACACGGCCTATTCGCATTGACGTGGACGCAACCGCCGCTAAAACTTAGCGCGTATATAAATGAATAATTCTATGTAATTAAAGCCCCAACAGTAGTACTAAGAAATTCTCAGTAATGACAGGTACCGGTAGCGATTATGCAACGAGCCGGACCCAGGACAATGTTAATATTATTTATATAGCGAGCTCCGTGACCAGATCTAGTTCTTATGCCACTTGATGCCGTTCCGTTGTTGTAATAAATTTTATATCGAACGGCCTTTGTCGTCTCGAAATTTATCGTCGTTGCCCGCCGTGACTTAACTCGCCTTTACTTTAAGAAGCTTTAATATTGAATTGAATATTAGGAAAATTTTCTCTTCAAATGCAAATTTATTTTTTGATTAGCCTATAATGTCCTAGTGCTAGGCAAATGTCTCTTCTTCAACCACACCTTCCTATCCTAGGCTATTTTAATCCATTTCTTTCCCACCAAGGCCTCTAAGGAATCTCTCAAAATCTTCCTCGGCACACTCAGTTTATTTTCTTTCATAAGTATTAATATTTTTATTGGCAATTTAAGAATATTTAATTATATTAAAATAAACATCACGATATACAAAATTAAAATAAATGTATAAATGGTTATTCGTAAGTGTGTAAAGTTTAATAACACAAGTTGAATTTGACATTTAATATTAAATAATAAATAATATAAAAAACACACGCACACAATAAAATGAGACACAGATTTAGTCTGTCTTACCCTTACATGTAACAAAAAAAAATTTGGTACTAGAGTTGTTAATTATTTTTTTATATAACAAGGGGCAAACGACCAGGCGGCATTCACATAAGTGACTACCGACGCCCATGAATAACTGTAACACCAGAGAACGCAGATGTGTTGTCGTCCTTAGAGAAATGAGTATGCTCTTTTCTTAATCTAAGAAGTCTTTTTCTTTTCTTCTTCTTTTTCTTCTTTCTAAATCCCTAAGTCGTGTTCGTTCGGAAATAACGAAGCTGGTGGCTGCTACCACAGAGGAATTGTGCGAGGCAAAAAGTTCCTAGAGAATTACATGGTTGTGGATTTAGGACATCGCATTGAAGAAGGTGGAATTATATATTTAACATTGTTAAATTATGATGTATAGAAAAAAATATGAAAAAGGTACAGTCTCTTGCATTCCTTATTTACCCAACCGCCATTTCTCTTTCGGTCGTGTTATTATTACACTTGAGAAACATAATTCCTCGATACATAAGTATATGCTAACAAGATACTCATACATGCATCATTAAGCAGTCGATTTGATATCGTAAAAATAAACATAAATACCGACGCGCGGCCAAAATCTTAGAGAGCAGAGTTTCACTTCCATTGAAATGGTCTAGACTCGTACAGAATTCGTTGTACAAACACTTATTAGCACTTCCTTAAATATATTTTAAAGAAGTAACAAAAAAGTACGTAGTTCTCTAGTATCACTTGAGTGGTTAAACATAAATCATTATTTTTTAGGATTCCGTAGTCGCACAAGGTACCTATATAGTTTTGCACTGCCTGCAAAGTGGGCCTCTTCCCGGATCCCCAAACTATTACATGTAGACTTGAAATATTTCATTTTGATAGGACATGTTAAAAAATCATTAGGAAAATTATTTATAGTGAAATCGGAGAACAACTTTTGAAGTAAGTTAACAAATGCCTTTATCGCGTATCACATACGGAACCTATATAAGAGTGTGTTGACACGCTCTTGGCCATTTTATTATATAAGTAAGGTGGTAGAATGTACTGAAATTAATTTCCGAACCGAACCGAACCCGAAGGTCTATTGACGCACTCATTCCTAACACAACCTTTATGCTTAGTAGAAGATAATCATGAATATAAAAAAATATAAAAAAAAAACTTACACGTGTCTTAAATGTACCTTGCCTAGTGGCAAGCAGCTACCGTAATTACTAGCCGCCCGTAATACTTACACTAGATCGCTTTTCCGTCTAATCAAGCGCTCTAGTCTAATCTTCACTAACCCAACCTAACCTTATTCACTACAAGGAACTATAAATAAAATAAATAAATATATACAGGACTATATGACACACTGTATGACAACTGTTCCTAAGGTAGACAACTTAATGCCTGTATTATAGGTAACAGCTGCTTGTTATACACAAATATATATATTTTTTGATAATACACTCATACTCGAGGTGGGAATTGAATCCACGATCCCCGGAGCAGAAGGCAGACACTGCGCCAACGGGCCAACCGCAACCATGCTAATATTATTATTTCACTGTGGTTTTATATAGGGTTATGTGGTTTTATTTACTACCTTAATAGAACGAAAAATCTAGTCATGACCTACCTCTCTTAAACGTAAAGTGGCATTTAATTTCGTATCATAGAAAATAGTGCACTAGCTGATAGCATACTAACAATTTGGGTGAGGCCCGAATACCTAGTTATCCCACACGAATCAATTCATATTGATACTTGCTAGATAATTGTGTTGGTGCGCTCTGATAGTTGACTAAATTACGTGTTACTTTGTGGCAATGCACGTCAGCCAAGGAGCTATTAGCAAGTTATAAATCCGCAGTGTATAGAAAATTTGCTACAGTTCATAAAAATTCATTGAGACAAGTTCACTAGAATTGATTAAAAAATCTATTATAATGCAAGCGATTTCACGGGAAAAAGTACTGTACATTTTTACGTTGAAAAACTCATAATGATAGAAAATCGCTCATGAATTCTTCATTTTCTTGACGCTTTGTTTTTTTTAAAAATATTAACATGGCATGGGGAAAAAGTCAACATATTAAGCTTCTATACAAGACGCTTTTTAAAAGTTTCTATACGAGTTCTAGCAGGAGGCGTAACTGTATGTATAAGAAAGTGAAAATAATAAATAAAAAGTGAGTACAGTGCATCGTCTCGCCACGTGATAAACACGAGAACTGGACCTAGCTGCCTTTGAGATGTACCGCCAAGTACAGTCGACCAAGAAAGTATTTTACCAATTTGAATGACAGATCTAGTTAAAGAAAATTTTGCTAACGGTTTATTGTTGAGCCTTTTAACTAATTGACGTGCAAACGACATTCGATCTTAGCGTGGCAAACAAATTTCTTAGTCAACTATACATGTTTAAACTACTAACTTTTGGCCGCGGTTACGCTCGCGTTGTTTTCATAATTGTGTGACTTTAGAGCTACATATATACATATAAATAAAATTGAATGGTATGTCTGTAAAGTCGAAATTAGTCGGGTTTTTGACTAATTGCATCTAACTATATAAACGACACCTACAGCAAAAACGCAAGTTAGAATATTTTTGTTTGTCTGTCTGTTTGCTCCCGGTAATCTGCGAATCGACTCTAACAATTTGGACGGGACTCTTACTGTTAGATAGTTGATTTTACAATAATAACGTACTTTTCTTTTAGCTAAATAATTAGGGTTTCGCACAAAAAAAATAAAAACCCTCAAAATTTAACAAAATTACTGAAGTCACGGGGGCGAAGTCACGGGTTTCAGCTAGTAAATAATAATGTATTTTGGCAACACTTATTTTTCAACTCAGGATAAGGGGAAGATAGGCAGATTTTGTCAGACAAGAGCGATTAAGAAAATCTTGCCTCGTACAACTTCTTTGCCTTCAAACCCTCTATATAAAAAGAAATTCTTCGTGCAATTAGCTACCAGCTCCAGTTTTACTCTTGTAATAATAAAAAAAAAACAAATAAAGTTTCCAAAAACAGAATCAAAACTCGAAATTAAGATATTTATTAGCAAAAAATGGGCCTACCTTGTCGTTATTAATTACTTTTTGTTTTCAATAAAAAGATAATTAAAATGGGTTCATAAACAGATAGGAGCGTTGAATAACATTACAGCGGTCGCATTGTGCGTTTTGTTTGGTTTGTGAGACTTCCTGGTGGCCTAAACTAGTCATTGAGGCCGATAACGTATCTGCTTGGCTCCTGGTAGTGCGGATGTTCATGAGCGTTGGTAGTCACTTGGCTGCCTGCTGCCTGCACGTTTGCCCCTTGTATCATAAAAAAAAACTAAGCGGCTTTTAGTTGATACGTTTAGCCCTCATTTGCACGAAAGTTAAAAAAGCCTTGCGTTAAAACTCGGCGTCGGCGTTTTTTAAGCGTTCGATACGAAAATTTTGCGTATATGCATATATAGCGTTGAAAATAGAATATTGCTAGATAGAAAGGCCTCGGGCTATAAAAGCGCTGTGTGAACACAAACTTGGGAATCAATATATTCTATTTGAACGTTTTTTTAACGCCGTTAAAAAGACTTCGTGCGAATGAGGGTTTAATATATAGTATAATATGAGTCTTTATTATTAATTTCACATATTACTTAGTAATTGATCTCATAAAAAAATATCGCGTCTATATGTATAAATAAAAAGACCAAATATTTCGGTATTTTATAAGCTATATCTAGAATATATATATTTGAGTTCTGAGACAAGAGTATATATCTTAGTAAGCAACTGCGCAGCTCTTTTCAACGGTTCCGAAGAGCACCTACACGCTATTATAAAGTCCTTGGTCTGCTCTCGACATGAATGAGGGCTGAAGTTTATTATGAGTCGAGACTGAAGATGGGTAAGATGTAATAGAAATTGCGCAGAGATGCGGCTGTATTTGAATGGGTCAAAATGGGGAAGAATTTTCAAGCATATATGTTTTTAATTAGAAAAGCTCTATTACCGCCTATATAAAGATTTTCTGCTAGAATACCTCGTATTGGAAATATTTTCAAATTAACTTGCTGTGTGTGTAATTGAATGTAAAAAAAATAGATACAATTTTAGCGTGATAATATATAGCCTTCTTTGATAAATGGGCAAGTTAACATTGAAATATTTCTTCAAATCGGACCAGTAGTTCATAAGATTTCATACTGAAACGTAGGAAAACTACAGATTTAATATATTTGAAAAAAATTATAAGTGGCTTAATTGATGCAGGAGAAGTCCTTGAGCGTCTTAAATTTATCATACCTCGTGAGGGTAGCTGCTTAAATAACAGAAAGACTTTTTGTGTACCTTCAACTAGGACTGTATTAGGTCAGCATAGTCCTGTATACCGTATGGTTTCTGTTGCAAATTCAGTTCGCAGAGATATAGATAACATTAACTTAGATTATATTTTCTTTTTTTATATATTTTCGGTTACTTCTTCATAACAACACTTTACACACACTAACACTTTTACGACAATAACACTTTTTCTATATTTTATTTATAAATTTCTGTGAAGCATGTTAGGTTCACATTTATAAGATATCAATTCTAACTTAGATTTTAAGAATGTATTTAGTGTAAAATTGAATAACAGTTTTGTGAACTTCAAATAAAAAAATAAAAAAATATTAGCACTTTCAAGCAAACAAACAAACTCTACAGCTTTATATATTAGTATAGAGGTACACTAGTTGTTCCCCGCGAATTCGTCTGCGTAAAATTAAAAGAAAGAAAATCAATGTCACATTTACATGACAGCATTGCTCCTCGAACGATTTGGATTAAGGGTCTTGCTTATAGGGTGTGGTATGACGTCATCCTCGGAGCCACCACAATCTCTACAATCTCACGAGTAACATCACTCAGTGACCTTAATCGGGAACCACTGTATTAGGTTCCGAAAAACGGAGGTTGTATATTTGAAAATCAGTTAGAATTGATCACCCATCTATCACCCGGCGGTGGTAAGAGCTACTTAACCCAAGCGATCAACACTAAATGCCAACTACTAATTATGCTATGACCTCGTCGGACTTGTTATAACATATTAAGAAAAAAATAAGACTGCCTAAATCAGTTGTCAAACTTACCAAACTAGTGACGTATCTCCAGTCTTCGACCGAAAAGCTATCAAAGTGTGATTAAAGGGTTCTAACGCGAACTAAGAGTTTATCGCAACTAAAGCGTTAGGACGTGATCTGGCTTTGAAATCGTGCCTCTCCTCAGGAATTAGAGAAATTTAAAATTAAAAGGATCAATTAAATCGAAAGCCTGGATACCTCATATTTTAATTTGATTTTATATATAAAATCGACTGTACAATTTATTATTAGAGGTAGCGCCATGCTTGTAGCCGAATTGGTCCGGCGCGTGCCGTGTACCAGTACCTCTTTCTCACATGAGATCGGCGTGAAGTGGCGGCAATGCTGTCACGTCAAGTGATGGTGTTGTTGTTTAGAGTGCCAGGTTGAGCAAAATATTATTTGATTTTGTCTGTAAAGTATAGATATAAAAAAAAGTGAAATAAAATTAGTATTAGTCCTAGAAGTAAATAAATAAAACCATTAGATGTTCTCGACTGATACTTCAAAAAATTCGGCATTGCCTGTTGGCAGAGACTAAACGTCAACAACCCTGCTCCAGACCAGACCACTTATTTTATTGATGGACTAACGATTTCAATTACCTAGTACTTAGAATGCATTGGACGTGACGAAAATGTTTTACACGTCGTATACATCACAGGAGTATATTCCATTGTTTAGTTGCGATGGTAATTTAATATTTCCGTCGTGGAGAGCATTTCCTTCGCATGCGGTGATGAATAAATGATGTAATGCAATGCAGTTGAGACACGCGAGTGTCGGCCGACGAGTGGGCAGTGCCAGCGACCGCTTCCTCCCTAATGCTCTTCTCCGCGCTCCAAACACTCATAAAGATTATCCTTGTATAGGTACGCGTAGAATGGTTTGGGATGTTTTAACTAGGCGCTATTCATACAACCTACTAAGCATTTACTGGATTTATACCGACAGATTGAAATGTAATGCATCTATTTGTAGTTCCCACTATTTTACACAAGTTCCAGATAAATGTAAAAGGTACAGGCAATAAATTAAAAAAGATATACATAATTACATTACAAAAAAAAAAACGCCTTAACAAAATTTTGCCAAAAACGAAATGCAGTGTCACAAAGTTTGTGTAATCTGTGTAAATCTTTGGTCTCTTGATCGTAACGTACAACGCTGCGTCGTGCGGCATGCGGTGTCGGACACGTGATTGTTAGATTAACGTCTAGAATGGTCTCTTGTTCCGTCGCTGTCTGCGTCAGCGGCGAAACGCGAACGCGGCACAATGTGTCTTGACGCTCATCGAAGCGTTGTGCGTTACGATCAAGAGACCAAAGCTTAAAGCAGTGCAACGTTACAAAATGGCAGCTAGTCAGTTGTCTGTCAGAGTGACACGAGAGATCCCCCCCAACACTGGTTATCACTAACTCCTTTGCAACAGTAACAACAGTGAAGTTATCATTATTGTCCCTTACATCTTTTACAGATGATTGTTTATGTACACAGTGTACCACCTCCATAGATGGCTTTGTAACCAATCCTCGATCGGCAGGATCGGCCACAACCATTTAAGTTACAGTATAACGTATATAATATGATATAAAATGAAGAAAGAGGAAGGAATTAAATAAAAGAAGACATTTTACAACTTACATAAGATCGGCGTAAAGTGACGGTGAAGATTGCAATGTCAAATGATGGTACTGTTGTCGCATTTCGCTTGGTTTGTGAGACTTCCCGGTTGCCTAGACTCGTCATTAAAGGCCGGCAATACATCTGCTAACCCCCTGGTCATCCATGAGCGTTGGTAGTCACTTAGATGAACCGCCTGCTCGTTTGCTTGTAACATAAAAGAAAACTGTATCTGCGTCTCTTTTTTATGGAAAAATATGGTATATTATATATACAAGTTCACGGTTTATTACATGAATCAAACTAGTCCCATTAAGAATTTTAACTCACTCATATTCTTGGAGTGTGAGTGCAGGTGATATCAAAAGAGATGACATGGATTTAAAACGTCCTTTAAAAATTTCATCCTGTATAAAATGATCTATTTTTCGCTCAACTTATTAAGCTTTAATCAGCTTTAAAGTGTCACCAGCTTTATGGCACCACTTTGCGTGAAAGTAATTTCTATCCTGGTTCGTTGAAAGTATGAAAGATTTATTTTATGCAATATATTCATAAACTTTCGTGTAATAAAATGCAACTATGAGTGTTAAATTAGATTCGCCAAATTTAACACGAATGTGTTAAATCTTCGTAATGAACCATGATATGGGCTACATTCACGGTCGATGTTCCGCAAATCGCCAAAAAGTTTCTAACCTCCATTTTCTTACGAGTTCCAGAAATATTGAGAGTTCCTGAATTTTTAAACATTAAAAGATAAATGTCTGCCGCATGTCGGATGATCTTTGGGCCAGAACCTCCATTTTATGCATCCCAGGTCGGAAACGACCTCGCGGCAGGCCACGCGGACATGGAGGAATGACTTGAATCGTTATAATAGAGATTAGCAACGCAAAGCCTTAAACAGAACCTTATGGAAAGAGGGTAGGGAGGCCTTTGCCCTGCAGTGGGAAAAAATAGGCTCTAAATAATAATAATAGACATAATTTTTATTACCTTTTATAAAACATAAATTAAAAAGTTCTCAACCGGACTATTTTCTGTCTGCCTTTAAAAATATAATTAATTTTTCTAACATTTACGACTACCTAACAGCACGTGCTCTGTTAATGTCTCTTTAATTTATTAACTTTGTTTCCAATCCTACATTCCTAGTCGACGCTGTACTTTAGTATCGACTGGGGTGCTTAAACTTCGGTATTTCCGAACGGATACGACTTAGGGACCTTCAAGAAAAGAGCATAATCATTTCTCAAAGGCCGGAAACGCATCTGCGCACCCTCTGGTTTTGCAGTTGTCCCTGGGCGTCGGTAGTTACGTAGGTGAACCGCCAGCTCGTTTGCTTCCTAATTTTATAATAAATAAAAAAAATACATTTTGCGGATATAAAATAAAAAACAATAAAAATCTCGTACAGTAATGACTCATTTTGCGCTCTGTGCTACAATCTACTAATTATAGAATAGTTAGACAACGTACTTTAATTCTCTGTCACATTTGTTGCCAGCTATAGCCATGGGCACCCTGGGTGCTTGCTTCCGACCGCGGCTGCTTCCACTACTGGCACTAGCCTTCGTTTCCAGGATCTGCTCCCGAAGACGAATCACTTCTTCGAACGACTCTCGGCAGTCCATAGCGAAAACCAGTACGAAGAGATCACCTGAAAAAAAGTATTTTAAATAGGAACCTCAATTTTGGCCAAAAGTTATTTTGCGTTGCTGAACGGAAAGAGCCTAATAGCTCAGCGGTGGAAGGGGTGGACTAAAAGTTGTATAAGATGGGTTCCTCAATTCCGTTGGGTTGTAATCGCATCCCCATTCTGATTTTAATATCCGAAATTGGCTAACAATTGAGTCCTGATTCGTTGACGCTATTATGTCGAATGCTTGCCTCAATTTTCCAATTTAGTCCGTGATTGCACGGAGTAACTAGTTTTTTTTATATGACAAGGGGCAATGGGCAGGCGGTCCACCTGAATGACTATTGGCGTCCATGGACAACTGCCCTATCAGAAAGCTTGCAGATGCGTTACCGGCATTTGAGTATTAATAAAACCAGTTGTTGTTTGGCGTTGGCTGAAGATAAACGCTAGTGTTAACATATAGAGAGTGTCTGTTTATTATCTTTATATATATAATTCTACTGTATGTGTGTATGTCACTGAACTCCTCCTAAATAGCTGGACCGATTTTAATGACTTTTTGTATGCGCCTGGGTGGCGTCTCGGATGGTTTAGATTCACAAATCAGCCCGGCAGATGATGCTGCAGTCGAGAGAGAGATGAGTTATTTATCCATTCTAATATACGGAACGGGAATGGGAACGAGAACGGGAAAAGGAACGGGAATGGGAATGTGAACGGGTATTATAAAGAATATTATAGAATGTAGTAAATAGTAAGTATCCCAACGTTCGGGCAGGACAACATCTTGCGTTAGTATAGATTGTTAGGACAAGTTAGAAAAGTTTTGCCAAGATAATGTAGGCATAATAGACTGTTAATTTAACCTGCTACATAATAGGTTCGCTCGTACCTTAAGGGAATTTAGCCTCGCCCTTAACCTTAATAGAATCGTCATTAACACTAGATTGTAACCTATAGAATTCGCAATAATAATTTACAGGTAATGGAAATTCCCCTATCCTTAATTGGAAGGTGTGCTTCAAGCTAAGATGAACCTTAAAATCAAGGTGTTAACGGAACATCTGGCTTAACTCGCTTGTATGGATTATAATTACGAATACTCACAGTCGAACAATTAGGGTTCCTTAAGGAATCTGATAACTAAGTTAACCCGCTGCCAAAAGGTCTATATGGTGTGAAACAAAATCACTAGTATCATCGTCCATATCTCTTTTTATCCCACAGCTGGGCACTAAGCTAACCCGCTGCCAAAGGTGTAAAACTACATCATCATCGTTTCGTGTTTTGTCTGTCTGTCTGTTTTTGTCTATCTCAAAGTTACTAAAATTAAAGTTCACCGGCTGGTCTAAATATCATGGTAGCCACGTACCAAGAGCTGTATACAAAATTTTATTTCTTTGTACAATTACACCTATTGTGATGTTTAACAATTAATGAAACACACGCGGTGTCATGACTAAGATTGGCACCATCTTAAAGTAGAATGTATTTAAGTGTGTATAACAAATATGGCATTGGTGTGTGTGTATGTGTGTGTGTGTGTGGTTTTATTTCAATAATTTAATATATTTACAGTGCATATTTTAAATATGTTAGCATTCGCACTACCTTCTTTATATAAACTATATATAAAATTCTCGTGTCACAATATTAGTTAGATTGAATATCTTTAGTTTTTATAATATTTGTTTTATTAATTTCTTCTTCTGTAATTATATATAGAAAAAGATTACACTGTGATCGTTTCCCGTTTTGTATTTGTATCTGTAGCACTCTTAATTGTTTGGTAATTATAAGTTAAGAATAAAGTTTTACCGAATATTAGATCTTAAAATTGGCGGCAGGTATGTAAACAAAAGAACAGCTGATTATCAATACTGCACCACTTTGTGTTTAAATTATTCACTTTACACTATGTTTGTTCACTGTTTAATATTTATGACCTTAATCACTTAGTTAAAATGTTACTTTTAATAAAAATTTTGATAAGAAACTGAGGTTTATCTATTTTATTTTTAACCGAAAACTACGGACGAACAACCGCTTGTCACTGCCACACGTCGAGTCATCTAGTCCTTTTATATTATCTTCTACTACCTATAAACTACCATCTTGTCTAATTGCATCTTTGTATAGTCGATCAAGAAATTGATTTGCCGCCCTAAGGTCGAATATCGTTTGCACTAGATGAGTTAAAGGGTTTATTTTTGCTTGTTTATGCAAAAATTTGTTCTTTATGTTCTTTACCTGTTTTAAACTCAGCATATGGGTGAAACGAGCTTGGTGAGTACTAGAAAGGCAAATATCGATGGCTGTGTTCAAACACCGGCGAGGGGTCAATTAATATGGTAATGTATCGACAACTCAGTACAATATTACGTTCCGTCAATTTTAATTAGACCCCTGACTGTCTTAATAAAGTTGCGCTTCACAATGAGGAGACTTAATTGAAATTTATTTTTTTAAAGAAACTGAATTTGCACAATTATAAAATAGCAAGGATGATACTGTAAAAGTCTAAACGTACATTATTACACGTTACATATTTACCCGAAATATTTAGGCCTCCTTTAACTTATACGCTACCGATAACTGTAGTTACTGAGTATATTTATTGGCTGGCCCGTTGGCGCAGTAAGCAGTGACCCTGCCTTCTGCTCCGGGGATCGTTGGTTCAATTCCCACCTCGAGTCTGGGTGTTTTATCCATATGTATGTATTTATATATTTCTAAACAAAAAAATATTTGTGTATAACTGACGGCTGTTACCTATAACACAGGCATTAAGTTGTCTACCTTAGGAACAGACGTCCGCGTGTCATATAGTTCTGTATTTATTTATTTATTTATTTTATTTATTTATTGAAAAATGCCTCCAACTTCTCCCAGTGCAGCAGAAATGCTAAAATATACTGTATGGCTTTGAACAAAAGTTACAATTCCATAATTTTTTACTTTCATATCCATCCCGCGCTTTACAAGATTTCATAATAAGTGACCTTTTATGTCCATAGATTTATAACTTTACTAACAGGGTCAAGTCCCTCCTAAACGACAGTCCTCGTTCTGTCAATAAATTGACCCCTATTGGGTCTTTTGTACTCGGCTCTAGTAATGGGGTAAGTTTCTTACAAACTTTCCCTATATTAACAAGGTTTAGAACCTCTCTCAGCATCTACAAGTAGTCTCAAGAAGTAATAGACATTAAAAAAAGTGTATTAGGAATAATCGTATATAAAAAAGGAGGTCGTAACGTAATCAGTGGTCGCCATTTGTGTCGATCGATAGGTTAAGTAGCTTTAACCACGACTGATAAACGGGTGACCCATTCTAGCGTTGTAATACCTTGCTCATGTTGAGTTTACTTTTAAGTGTTCACTACGTTTAGTTTACTTGTATTTGTCCTTTATTATTAAGTGTATTATGTAAGTGATTGTAAACCTAATAAAAAAAAAACTTTGCTTTTAAGTATGCGACCTCCTATGTATAGCCTAGCTGGATTTGAACCCAGCACCTCGTTGTTATACGTCCAACCTTCAACCGTTCATCTATAGAACCTCTTTCAGACAGACGCGGATCCACCGTAATGGGCGTAATGAGGATGTCCACTACCCCAATAGATTTGTGACGTCACAGTTTCAGTCTTTTTTTAAAAACCTCGAAATCTCAATTTTTAACTGTTAATACCCTTTTTACTCTTACTTTTTGAACTCCTCCTTCTCGAAGGAGCTTGGAAGGGTATTTTCATTACGAGTAATGTCATTTTTAGCCAAGCTTTATGTCTTACGATGGGAATCGTTGAGGAATAGGGAATATAACCTTGCTAGCTGAAAATCGGCTAATAACCGTTGGCTATGCCCACCACTTTTAATTTTTTTTTAATATTAGCAATACTTTTTCGGTATTTCTAATATTAGGCTTAAATTATAAGCTTGAGTTAGGAGCGGTTGCGACAGTGGACAAACGGTTATCAAGAGAAGTTTCTTATGAATGGATAAAATAGGAAAATTGCGCGGAAAATTAGAAATTTTTAGAATACTTAACTGCTAAATTTGAATATAATATGCAATATTAATATATTAAATTACCACCTGAGATACCTACTTTTTTGTTATGGTATTACTGTAATCCCCCTATAACACGCTAGATTTATCTGCGTTATAGGAAAACGCGTTGTAAGGGTATCCTCGTACAACACGCTTGTAAAACCCCTAATGCGCATAATATAATATTATATGAATTACAATATTACATATTATAGAATAATATTAATGCGTTAAAAGAGTACCGTGTTATAGAGGGGATTACAGTGCAAAATATTAGCGACATATTATAATTTTTATTAATCTGTTTTATCCCACTTCAGAGCAGAGTTAATCAAATCAAATAATTTAATTCAGGCCTTAAATAAATAGCTTATACCAGCCCACATATGTGTTAATAGTCTTAAATGAGTTAGTAAACATTATTTTCTTATTATCTACGTAATTTAAAATTACAATTAAAACTGAAATTAAATTTAAAATATGTAGGACCGATACAACAACAGAGCACCACCTTAACATTAACACTGAAGTACCACAGATCATAGAAATAGTCTATGATCTGAGCACAGTGCAATATTACTGATCAAAAAGTCAGCTAAGAGTAGATGTCCTTTAAAGAATTAGCACACGCGTTTGACACTACTCAGCAAGCCAATGTGAACTCTTGAAGGACATTCATTAAGAGAGTATAGTATTCATTTTTCAAAGGCTGGCAATGCGTCTTTGGGCCCTTTGATAATGTAGGTTTGTATGTAAGCGTCGGTAGTCCTTTATTATCTGCTCCGACCTGTCTCACTGCTGTGGACTACACGGTCGCAGTAGTCGAATGCAATCTTAGTTTTTAATTATTATGGTGTAAGCATACTGACATAGACACAAGTAGTACTAACCATAATGTTGAGATTTAACTTCTTGTAATAAATTATTATTCTATTCTATTATCAATTATAACTCCCGCTTATTTGCATTTCGACAAATAAAAAGGACGTTAGGTTATTTAATATATCAGATTTAACTTATTGAAATATCTTCAAAGTCCAGCGTTACTCGTTCACGTGACAAGGACTAAGACATTTTGAAATTTTCACTTATAACTTTCAGGCCTGCTTAGTTGTTCTTTTTAAAGCTTATCCGATTCTTATGACAGGTGAATTTTCTCCCTAAATTTACGGAAATGGTTCAAGTTCGAATTTCTTTGGTAAAGGTCGACTAGGACAGGATTTGTGCATTTATCGCCAAGTTGGTAACCAGCTGAGCATTGCAGGCAGCGAATTATAACAGCTTTCTCCGGTGCTCGCCGGCTCTCCATATCAGGTTACTGTTAGATTTAGCCGCGTTAGATCCAGCGACAAAAGTCATTTAAGTTAATAAATTTATTTGCTAGCATTTTCCACTAAAGTTGAAGTTGTTAAAAGCAATGCTGAGATGACAGTTAAAATACTGAAGCGTGAAAACCAAAGACGAAATGTTGATACGAGTTCAACGTATGCATAATTTTAGATCTTTATTCTATATCTATGTATATAAAAGTGAATGGTCACTTAATACGAAATCTCGAAAACCACGGGACGTACATTGATGAAATTTGGCAAGGACGTAATTTATATTTAATAGACGTCCGCTAAGAAAGGATTTTTCAATAGGGCTAGATTAAGGAGGTCTAATGAGTATTTAAAAATTACTATACACAAGATTTTTACGATTTTCAACTCCTCACCCTGTCCTTGTCACAGGTTGTCACATTTTCGAAAGCCCCTCCCCATTGGTGTGACGTCACATAAGAAAACCGCAGTTTCTTTTAATTATTTTATGAAGTGTGTTAATAAAAGCTAAAAAAAATTTGAGTGACGTCGCACACATTTGACTCCCATCTGTCTATTGTCACACGATGTAACCTTTGTTTTTGATTACCTTCCCCCCTACAACCTGTGATTTAATTTATGGATGACATCAAAGGGCTCCTGTATTTTTATGCGGCTAAGTCACGGGAAACAGCCAGTTCTTCCTAATTATGCGACAATGTATATGATGTAGGTGGGTTTGTGGGGGTGGACAGGATACGCCGTTGTACAGGTATGTAAAGGTGGCGAGGCGTAACGGGCTCGAGCTGTGGAACGCTTAGGGTGTCCACCGGACTGATCCAGTTGCTGTCAAGGTCAAAGAAACTTTCCCAGGCGAGTTGAAATAATACGCGAGGGGCACCTTAAGTGAATTGGACAGTGTTTCCCAACGTGGGGCCCACGTCCCACGGGGGGACAATTTGATAGTTAAGGGGGGGGGGGAGGGATTTAAAAATGGGCTCGACACGAGTTGTGTGTGTGTGTGTGTGTGTGTGTGTGTGTGTGTGTGTGTGTGTGTGTGTGTGTGTGTGTGTGTGTGTGTGTGTGTACCATTTTACGAAAATTTCGCGGACGGAGGAGTATAAAATTTGGCACAATTGTAGTTCATATGTGCGAATGCTAATATTTCTTGTTATTATGCAATATTAATATATTAAATTCCTAAAATAAAAGACACGCACACTAATGTCTAGCGATGTACACCATTCACACACACAATACACATGTATGATGTCAAAGCGTCATTGAGACAACTGCTGTTATATTAATTATCAAATTTTAATTTTCTGTGAATAGAACAACATATGTCGTTGTACGCAAAAAAGTTTGTGGCGAATTTCGACCAGCCCGCGATCTCTACTTCTAGTAAACATACTGCGAAAAATTACTTTTCATTTCATATATAACACATTACCACTGTTTCTTCAATACGCAAAGTATTCAAAAAACGGTTTTTTTTTCTTTAAAGTTAGAGATTTTCAGTTATTCTTTATTCGTGAATACCAAAAATTCAGAGTCGACATCGAGTCAGTTAAGTCAACTACCCACAAAGAGGTTAAATTTGTGTACTTTTTGTGTGTTTGGGTGTTAAATCGTACAAAATCTAGTTATATATCTGGTTAATTCCGTGATAACTAAGTTGAAATCCACTAGCGTCGATCATTGTCCGACAAGGCGTGATAGATGGCCGCCGGTCTGTCAGACCGCGGCGGACTCTAATTGAACTGGCCCGAGTATTGGAAAAAACAGCTGAATGGCTGCTTTGTAAGCTTGAAACTGTGGAGTAACAGCAGTATTCTATTACAATGTTGACCTGAATATAATTGTAAACTTTGTTATCTGTGTTGTAACGCCACTGGTCTCTAATAATGTTAATCTGGACAAAGTTACATGCTTCATTTTTTTTTATTATATGTATATAACAAGGGGCAAACGAGCAGGCGGTACTCTTAAGTGACTACCGACGCCCATGGACAACTGCAACACCAGGGGAATCGCAGATGCGTTGCCGGCCTTTGAGATATGAATTGGAGGGAAACGACGTTGTACCAACTAAGCTCAGTTCCAAAAAAGTAAATAATGGCTTAGTCCGTAGTGTTTTTTCAACTTTAACGCGATTATAAAGTTATTACAAATTGTATGAAGTTTACAAAGTTAACGCTACTTACCGCTAGATGGCGTGATCAAACTCCATACAAATTGAAGTTAACTTTACTATCGCGTTAAAGTTGGAAAACTCTCAGTTTCATTTATTAATAATAGGTCAAAGTTCGTAGTAGTCTAAATTTTGTCCCATTTATGTCTTTAAAATCAATTAATAATTGAATTTGTCGCAATGAATGTTTGAAGGGATTCGCGCTTTTGTAAGTTGGTTAAAAGCTTTTTACTTAAATAAAGCTCGCTATAAACGAGCGCTTTTATTCCACACTTAAGGTTAGGTCATATAGTGAGTCAGCATTAAAAGGTTAGACGTAATAAGGTGGGGCGACCCAACCCGCTCTGTAACAGATACTGTATCAATTTATAGATTTTCTGTAAATCATAGACCATTATAGAGAAGGTCGTAGCTTCATCAATCGGCATTTGAGTCGATCGTTAGGTTAAGCAATTCTTAACGTGGCCGGGTGACAGATGGGTGACCCATTGGTATTGGCTTACACTGGTTTTTCAAATATCCGACCTTCTCCGTATTTGGGATTAATTGCACTATTTGATATTAGTAGTGAAATTGTAGATATTGTGAGCGTTCCGGGGATTATGTCAGGCAGCAGTAGGTCAAAGGCCAGCAACGCATCTGTGAGTCTTCTGGTCGAGAAATTGTCTGTGGGCTTCGGTAGTCATTTGGGTAAACCGCAGGCTCGTTTGCCCTTCAGTATTTAAAAAAATCCCAGGTAACAAAACGATGCTATCGATGTAACGCATGTTGAGTTTCGGTTTGTGGGTAGGGTGGACAGAGCACTTTATAGGGGAGAAGGGGGATCCAGGACATGCGAGTTAGCATCGTATAAAATCAAAATATGTTTGTGTTTGTATTTATTCAAGTACACTTTTATAAATTCACTGAATGTTTTAAAAGCTACCACTGATTCGGAAAAATCATGCCACGAGAAGAATCAGCAATAAACATGTTAGCCACTCTATTACTCCTAATTACAACTTCCTCTAAAAATGGCCAAAAGCGTGCCAAGGCACGCTTATATAGAAGGGATAGGGTATCTGATACGCTATAAACGTATTTGTTAAATAACTTCAAAAGTTGTTGTCCGATTTCGTTCAGAATAATTTTTATTGCCGTCTCTTTCTAACAAGACGTGCCTATCTCGCTCGCTATGTTACGTACTAGTGCCAGCCAGGATCAGTCCGACGGCGTCCACGATCGAAGACGCCGCCATACCGTTTTTGTATCATCTGTCCGTAACAATACTAGCTGTACTGTGACTTCTGCATCCACTATAAGTACTGATCTCCTACGTTTACAAATATATATGAAACTCCTGGGAATACTCTCCGAAACAAATCTTAAAAAAATGGATCTTTATAAGTCAAGGTGTAAAAACAAACGAAACATCCGTGCAAGTTTAACCAGACGAGTCAAAAACGTCGTGCAAATGTTTATACATCGATTGTTTCGCGGAACGGCCGTAGGCGGCCCGAATTGGCGCCAGGCTATGCTAACCGATTGCTTAATACAACAATCTTAAGCTACGTTCTAACTAAGCGTAGGCTGCGTTCACACCTAACGTTGACTGCGGTCGAACCAAACATTGGCAGCGTTTAAAGCAGACGACAACTGTGTTCAAACTTAACGACGTCTGTATTGCAAACAAATGGCACAAGCGATTCAGGAATACCTACTGTGGCTGCCATCGGATACATCTGTTTGTAAGTGCGTTTTCTGTTAAATATTTTTATTTTTCATTTTAATAATACTTAATAGGTAATACATACACACAGGCTACCTTCAAACCAAATATAAGATTTATTCTTCTTCTTATCTGCTAAATAAATAGAGAACAACTATAGTGTTTCCCTAAATTTTTTCTGACTCACAAAACAATTGTATGGAATCAGTATTGCCAAGTTAAAGAATGTCACAGAGTTATTTATACGTGGTTATACGTCAACACAGCATTATCCCATGGTATACCAATGCATGTAGTGGCGACGCGCGACGTCTGGCCACGAAATGCGGCACCAAAAAACGGTCTGACTCAGTGCATTCGATGTTACATATCAAAACATACACTGAGCTAAATGCGCTGAGTTAAACTGAGCTTCCTCAGTGGGCGGCTAAAAAATGTTTGGTCCAGTTTCAAACATAAACTTCTCCATGAATGGGGGATGAAGGGTTAACACGTCATACAACCCCCATGCGGCTGCCAAATTCGTTTGCGAAGTTCTAGCGACACGCACATTTACGCCACAATAATTGTTACACTACATATTGAACAATTTCATAACAAATAGAGACGTTGGGGAAATAAAAGTTACACTAACAAAAGGATATTGCTATATTTACACCAATAAATGTCCATTACATACATTGTTGTAACATTTAACAATACAGTATGCATATTCTTATATTAGATACATCTTCTGTCCACGAAGAGAATTCCCTCTTAACCACTTATCAATAAATATAAATAACAATGGATCATTTGCCGGATCCTTCAGTATTAAAAAAACAGTACTCGAAAGTAAATATTACACACCGATATTTAGAAAGAGGTTACAAGATATCATTGATTCCGTAGAACGTCATTCTTATCTCTAATACTCGTCTTTCAACTCTATAACAAAAGCGAAGATGTTTAAGCGCTGAATGTCTCTTTTCAAGACCCGATGTGTAATATTTACTAACCGTTTTTGTTCAATCACCTCATTTACAATTTGCTTTATGACGTCAGTGCATCTTATTGCATAGAGACTTCTAAAGTGTATCCACATCGAAGTTATTTTTACGGAACAATACTCATACTGTGTTCCAACTTCAAAGGCTATGAAAACATATTTTGTTTATGATGGTTGCCATATATTTGCAGTAAGGGCATATAAATAAAAGCGTGTACAGTGTAGCAGATACTAAGTTAATACATAATTTAAAGAGTGTCAAAATTACAAAAGCGTAGAAATAAACATAAATCAACATTTGTACTGGGAAACGCAACAGTTCCATAGAGTTGAAGAGCATAAATGTCAACGCAATAGTTACCTATAAAGTCGCAAACTTGGCTAAGAATTGTATGTAGTGATCACATATTTATATCACAACTGCATGATAATATCACTTATAGTGCTCTAAATTAGTCATGATTGCATCTCACAACTATTAGTCTAAAAATTTTAATAAATACAAAATCTTTTTATACATTTTTTTTACCCTTTTCCATCTTAGAGACTAAATCTGGAAAACCTTAAGATATAGGAGTAAAATTTTCCCTTTATATTACTTATTTACGTTAATCCATTCCGACACCATTAAACTTTTTTCTTTTCTTCCAAGGAACTGGTAAACCCCTTATTATCTCCTTAGGGACCGAACTTTGAAAAATCCTTCCCCACTAAGCACATAATCACCTTGCTTCGCCTGTGTTGTGATTCCTTTTCTTACTCCTGTAATTATTATAATAAAATAAATGTTTAATTTAAATTTAATTTAATAGTATCATTTATATATGATAAGTGGTATACCAGGTATATCAATTCCTTAGTATACTGAGGAATTTCATGGAAAACCCCATGAAATTCCTTGGAAATAATATGGCTCTAGATTTTTGACATCGAGGTGATGTGGATAGTGGCTGTCATTTGTCTGACATAACATTCCTTTCTACTAAAATGATATCAATATTAACTATCTCAGTAGGATTATAATATGATCATACTGGTAAAATTTTTGATAAATAAAAACAAATAAAAATACCTCAAAGTGGCTGATAATTTGCCCAATACAAATCGCTATACCAGTCATACTATATGTACATATATATTTCATCCACGTGTGAACGAGTGATTTGTGATTCACACGTAAGTACCAGTCAACAGCTACAAGAAAAATTGTGTCACGTTCATGACGTGCAAATTGGCAACCCCTTGGGGGTCCGTACCCCAATTTGAAAAACTATGCCTTTCACGTTATAGAAGATGCATGAAAGTAGGTCGTTCATATGTCAACATTTATGTGGGTTGATGGTTAAAATAAATTTGAACAAACTGGAAACCTTATTAGTTACAAACAATTAGGTTCCCAGAACTTATGAATAATTCTAAGGGCTTAACGAAAAATCTAAAGTATGATGTAATAAAGTGCACTCAGCATTTCATTACATCATCATTATTACCCCACACATAGTTTCTACAAAATTGAGGTACATAAAATCCTATTATTTCCCTCACATGGGGCGCTCAGGCACGTTCTAATTTAATTATAGTCCCATCTACACATGCTCCGTCCAATTTACCAGCTTCTAGGAGGGTTGACCAACACATTTCCCGCCCAAAATTGCTGGTGACAGACAATTTGTACGGACAAAAATAAATTTGACACTCCAGTCTTCTGCTATTACGTGAAATTGAGTGTATGTCGTGCGGCTTTTAGTAGAAAATTACTCATGCTGTTTTTATTATTCCGTTATTTAGTGTTACCTTAGTATCTGACTCGATTACGGATTATGGAAGTATCTTGATACTCCTATATCTTAGTATCCATTACGTTTATATTCTTAAGTCCACTTTTGATGTGTCGTATTATTTTATTTTTAATTATTATCACACAATAACTTACTACATATTAAGAATGGAGACACATCTAGCAAACAATCGATCTAGCCGTTCGTAAGTTTTAAACGATAAACTCACAACACATTATATATTTTAAGAATAAAAAATCTTCATATGCCCTAACTCTCTTTAAGTGTTTATTAACTTAAATGCAGGCCGTATAAAATACACACGATGCGTTATGTAACCGGAGCACGAATCTAGCCAACTTTATCTTTAACGTTAAGGACCACTTCCCTTGATGAAATCGTCTGAACTATGAAGCTTGTATTGCCAGTTACACTACTTAGACGCTAAATGAATACATAACTTCTGTTTTTCAGTTTACATTGCCATCTTTAATTAGGATTATATTAGTGTTTTTCAGCATTTTTTTCATAACGTGATTTATACCTATAACGATGTTATAACTTTCAATTACACATAACAAATAGACATTTTAAACATTAAATTTATAGGACCTTACAAAAATCGGCCATCAGCGTATCAGATACGGATCTCTTCTATATAAGACACGCTTATATAGAAGGGTTCCGTATCTGATATACTATAAACGCATTTCTTAAATAGCTGCAAAAGTTGTCCGATTTTGTTCAAAGTAATTTTCCTAATGAGTTTTTAGCATGTTCTATCAACATGGAATAATTCAAGTCTCTACATCTAGTAGTTTAGAAATGCTAGGGGAGATACCACCTCACGGGCAGACAGGCAGACGGACGGACAGAGCAAAATTATAAGGGTTCCTACGGAACCCTAAAAAAGGACATTTAAGATAAATTAAGTTGTCCATTTGTAGCATGAATTTAAAAGTAACTTCTTTTAGAGTGCGCGTTTTAAAAACGGTTTTTAAAATGCTTTTATCTCATTTCCATTTAAATTTTAGCAAGGATTACATTTTGAGGACATTATTTTTACCCTGGACATGATGGGAACATAACTGGCAGTTCTTATAACGATCTAGGACGCGTAATTATGATGAAAAATATCCCCCGGCACGGCTCTGCTTAATATTCTGCCCGGCAAGCGTCGACAGAAATGGGGTAATGTGCAGGTTTTATTACTGTGACAAGCTTACTTATAGTTACATAACACTAAATTACAGTCACTTCGCAGTTCATTGTTATCGAAAAATATATATAAGCTTTTAATTTAAGCTTAGTAGGAGGGGAAAAGGGAATATTAGACATACCTAAAAAGTATTCCTAATATTCCTTTAAAAAAACCTATTTCATCGTGTTCACATAATAATTTATTATAATAAAATTTTATAACATATTAGAGTTAAGAAAATAAAATAATAATAATAAGTTGACTTTAATTAGTAGGATAAAAAAAAATTGGTGAAAATAATTTTGATTTTCAAATGTCACAGTTATTCTAATAATGTCAAATTTGCAAATCATGTCAGACCATTGGATACTGTACAAGATACTTAAATTTCAATTAATTATTAATTGTTATCTATTAATTAACAGTTAATATATATACATATATACTGGACTATATGATATACGGACGTTTGTTCCTAAGGTAGTCAACTTAATGCCTGTGTTATAGGCAACAAACGCCTTTTTTACATAGATATTTTTATTTTTAGACATATATAAATACAGACATATGCATAGTACACCCAGACTCGAGGCGGGAATCGAACCGACAAACTCCGGGCCGAAAGGCAGGTTACTGCGTTATGCGCCAACGGGCCAGTCCATGTATATCTTATATATAAAGGAAGTTTGTTGTAAAGCTTATTACTTATTATTTATGAGCATTTTTGTTTATAATTGTAGAAATTATACATGTACTGAGAGAGCGAAGCTATAAGGGTTTCTTGTAGGACTACGGAACCCTTAAAACGCGTTACGATCATTAAACTAGAGTCTATAAAGCCATCTATACACGTGACGAACGAATCGCGCGTTTACGATCGCACGACACGTGTATTGCGTATCAGCAGATGGAGGTTTTATTACGCGTATCGTTTATCCGCGATACCGAAGTTTATATCCTCGTTAACGGGTACTACTTGTCTTATATCTAAGGATTGCACGTCGACTGAACACTAACCGTTGGTTTTGGAAACTAAAGTGTACTATACTAGTGGTTACCCACGACTACGTCCGCGTAAAATTAGGTGAAAGATTTTAGCGTGATGATATATAGCCAGGATGATATATTTTAATTTAATCTCATAAATCTACGAAATCGAAAAAAAATAGTAAGTGAAGGTGTAACCTGAAAGAGACTCGTTACTAATAAGATAATAAAATTATTAGATTATAATTTTATATATTAGTATATACTTCTAGTTATTTGGGAAAATAATTCATATACGTTAGCAGCGACGACTGTCTTTTAAAATGAAGAAATTGCATCGAAAATTACGCCTTCGATAAGCCATGACTTAAACAAGAACAGTCAAATTCCAAATCAAAGCCAATATTTCATTTGTTAACAGACTTTACTGGCATCAGACAGTATTTGCACTTTTAATATAAGCCTTCAAATTTTCAGCTTGAAGATAAATAACGTAACCAAATAATACTGGGGCGTTATTTAGAAATATGAGAGTCGTATTGTAATTTTGTACGCAAATTAGTACGTCCTAAGAGATTTCCACTGTGCGCGTATGACAAAATCGTTATTTATGTTCACTTATCGCAGATTGCCTCAACGGTGATATAGGTGAGGGCGTAACATAATGAATAGGCGACCAGAGGGCCTAGCAGGGACGTTTCGATAGTTACTTTTAGGTTCGAAATCTAACGTAATCATAGGCTATATAACGTCACGCTAAAATCGAATGTAATTATAATAAATCTTTATTGAAACAAACTTACATCACTATTACAAATACAACTTACGTATATATTCCGTAACTGGTACAAAAAATTATTAGTGCGGATAGGTGGTCCACTTGTCCCTAAACTAGGTAATTACCTGTTTCTTAGATAGCAGAGATCTCCTTGTAAAACAGGTCAATAATGAATTACATACATTCGAAAATTAACAATGTCATGTTTTGGTCTAAAAATTGACGTAGCGTAATTTTTTGACTTAATTTTAGACAGACTTCATTTTGACTTATTTTTTTTTTAATTGGCACAGCTAGTTATATAGATAGATATCAAGTCTAAGAATTATGAAATCTAAATTCATGTACTCGATTGTAACACAACTAATAGGGATTAAACGTAAGTAAAGCCACTCAGACCTTCAAGTATGTCAAAAAAAATGCTTTCAACTATTCTAGCCTAGTTCAATGAATTGCCCGTTGGCGCCGCTGGCAGTGATCCTGCCTTCCGCTCCGGGAGTCGTGGGTTCGATCCCCGCCTCGAGTCTGGGTGTATTATCTATATGTATTTATATAAAAAATATATATATTTGTGTATAAGAGCCATCTGTTACCTATAACACAGGTATTAAGTTGCCTACCTTTGGAACAGACAGCATTGCCGCCACTTCACGCCGATCTCATGTGAGAAAGAGGTACTGGTACCCGGACGCGCCGGCCCAATTCGGCTATGAAAACTCACTAGGAAAATTATTTTGCGGAGATGTAATAAAAACTTTTGAAATTATTGAACAAATACTTTTAAGAATAAAAATAAACGTATAAGAAGGATTTATTAAGAAATTTATCGCGTATTACATACTGGACCTTTCTATATGTGAGCACCCTAACACTCTCTTTATTTAGGTAGAAAAAAAAATTACTTAGACGTCACATACAGATACCTTAACTTTATAAATAAATGTCATTGACAAAACCAATTCAAAGGAATTTAGTACCAATTTTGACTGGGCAAAATACATTTAACTTGCAATACCCTGGAGGTAAATTGAATTTTTCCACGTGCAATGGGAAAAATTGATATTTCAAATTCTAAACTAGATCTATGCTAGTATTGGAATATGAAAAAGTAATAAAAATTGATATGGATATGCATTTATTGAAGTGATTGGGGTCCGCAAGGCAGAGGCACTTCGACCATATTGGGGCTTTTGAACTCGCCCCTTCCCTTTGTTTTCTCAGCTCCAGATTTTCAAAAATCCAAACGAAGAGTTCCAGGATCGCGCACAACGTTTTTATTTATAACAAGGGGCAAACGAGCAGGCGGCATTCACATAAGTGACTACCGACGCCTTTGGACACCTGCAACACCAGAGGGACCACAGATGCGTTGCCGGCTTTTGAGAAATGATTATGCTCTTTTCTTGAAGGTTCCTAAGTCGTATCCGTTCGGAAATGCCGAAGCTAGCAATTGATTCCACGAAGGAATTGTGCGAGGTAAAAAGTTTCCAGAAAATCGCACGGTTGTGAACTTTAGGACATCGAGGTGATGAGAGTGGAATTTCAAATCTAGATCGAGAAAGATAAATAGATAAAGAAAGAAAGAAAGAAGTTTCTTTCTTTCTATATCTATTTATCTATCTTTATTAAGTTTAAATTCATAATTTCCCTTTAGTAAATATGAGTGATGCTCAATTTTACAGCTATAAACAAAAATTTACCATTGATCAAATATGAGAGAAACGTTAAAACCATTATCTTTTATTAAATTCGTCAGTATGAATTGTAGCTGGAACCGCTATATCACTACGGGAATCGATTTAACGAAATTGGTAACATATTGGACAATTGAAAACGGCTGCACGACGTAATAGCGCGATCAATATATCGAATATGGTCTATTTACTTTGATCTCACCGTGTTTTATTATATTTATGATCTGTAACCAAAGAATTGGTACAGTTTTCTTACGTCATTCATTTCTTTACGCTCAGCCATTCACATTTTTTTGATTAGCCTATACTAGTAGGATCATACCGGATTTCGCTAGGTATCGAAGGGAACAGTGGCAGTGAAGGTGAGTTTTGGTGATCACTTCAAAGAGCGCACTCTTAAACCTACACCTGGGTCACAAGACCCGGGCACTGCTATGGTTCCTTTCTCTACGACGCAATGGACCCGGCAACCGCACGGTGAATCCATGGAATGCTAAGAAATTCGTCTCTCTCGCTCTTCCACTGCTGGGCAAAGGACTCCTCCCTCTTCAACTACACCTTCCTATCCTGGGCTACTGGAATCCATTTATTTCCTGCGAAGGCGTCCAAGTCAACTCATCACCTCTTCCTCGGCCTGCCTGGTCTTCGTCGGCCACATTGGCCCGCTTTTGCAGATCTATCCTTGCCATATGCCCAGCCCATTTTCACTTCAGCCACATGCCTTACACTAGTCTAGTAATAGTTGTAAACTTAGCTAGTTAAAATATACATATGACGTTCATAAGTAGTTATAAAAAGTCTATATGAATAAAAGATTTTGACTTTGAGTCATAGAAGGGTGGTCTTGCAAACTCTGTCAATTCTTTTAACACCTTAAATGCAACGTTTCACGGTTTTTTGGAAATATACTTTTAAATAAGATATTACAATTGGCTATCTTAAGGGAAAGAAAACAGCCGTAACAGCAAAATAAAGATATATTGAATAACGTCTATTTTACTTTGATCTCACCGCATTTTATTGTATTTATAAAAGTCACTTCTTAATATATTTTTGTATACAATAATGTAATCGTCATATTTGAATATATAATTGTATAAACAAATATGTTAAAATAATGACGAATTTATTTCAATTTACATATTCTTAACGCTCGACTGTGAAGTTGGGGTTACAACAGTTTACGTGGGAGGTATCGATATATAGTAAAAAAAATTTAAGAGTTTTCTTACGGTATTTTAGTTGAGTGATTTTTATGGTTCCTTCCTCTGCAACGCGATGGACCCGGCACCCGCACGGTGAATCCATGGAATGCTAAGAAATTCGTCTCTGGACATTTACTTTGCTCTGCGTTTGTCTGTAGTCGTTTGCTCTTTTGAACCAATTTTCACCAGCTTATTATTTCATCAACCCATTTTCCTCTAGGTATACATTCTTTTGTTCAATGGCCCTTGCCAGATGATTACTCTTTGTGCCCATTTTTCATTTTTTGTACGTGAAATATGGCGATATACATATGTGTTTATAATTTTGCAGTTAATGCGGATCATTATCAAGGCAAGCCAAGATTTCAGGCTTTTACAATACCGGCCATAGGGGCAAAACAGTCACTGTGTTTTTCATAAATGTAAAAAAGGCAATCAAGCTAGCTGTTATGTAACTATAATTTAAAAAACCATCACCCTTGGACGAATAATCCCGATTCTACCCTTGATTATCTCAATCTTTGAATCAAACGCTTGATCCAATTTTGGTAGAACTTTCCTTTCTTCATAAAATTACAAAAACTTAGAAATATCATACTTAATTGAAAATATGCAGTCAAAATTCATATATCATATAGTATATTTTATGCGTACATATATAGTATGGACTAATAAAAATTTACGTCTTTTATTTCAGAAGAAAACCTACTTGACGAAAGGCAGCGTAGGTATGTCGCTACAACACAAAATTTTTCGTCGTCATGTTTTAAATTGAGTTAAAAAATATAGATATTTTATTAAGTGTTCTTAGGTAGATACCTAAAACACTTGTAATCAATAATGAATTTTGAATACTGTATCACTCCTATAACACGGTGCTTTTATAACGCATGAATATTATTTTGTACTATATAATATTATAACATGCGTATTCAGAGTCGTACGATGGCGTTGTACGAGTATAATCCCACAACGCGTTTTCCTATAACGCGGAGTAAATCTACCGTGTTATAGGGGGGAATACAGTACGTGTATTGCATATCAGATTTGAAATCCTTTTATATAAGCGTGTCTTCACACTCTCTTGTCCATATTATTAAAAGAAAACTTAACAGAAGTATCAACGAGTATGTTAGATACTCAAAATGATTTTAAAAAAAGAAAAAAATTGAAGAATCAAAACAAACTCCCCTCTTATTTATAAGCGTAGTACAGGCAGACGGACAAATTCTGATTTAGACCGCGTCATTACGTATCATAGCCGCGGGCAGGCTTAATTCTATTTTAATGGGCGACTCCGGCGAGAGGGTCTTCTTCAAATTCATGACTCTAGTCAACTCGATACAAATGAGCCGAAATTTCGTCAGATTGCCCTCATCTGGCGCAAACGCTACCGAACTTATTACGATAATGTATCATTTCATCTGTCGCTGGTCGCTATTTTTCTTACAGACCACTTTGCTTAAATCCGCGAATGATTTATCAAAGCGTCAAACTTGTAAATGTTTGCTCGCCATTGGGACGAAATTTATAAAAAATCGTGCATTATTTTGGGACATCCGGTAAGAATGTATCTTTCGCCATATACTTTTAAATGACATGTGTAGAGTATCTGAGGAACGGTGTTTGATATTAATTTTCTTTTGTAAGTTTGTAGGAACTTTGCTTAATTATAACCACTAGAGATCGCATAGAGGTCAAAATTCGGTCCCACATCTTTAGATTTGCGTAATTTATAGCATACCTAAAGCTATATTATATACATACTTGCAATTCTTTGTGCAACAACACTGTAATAGTCGACAATTATATTTTTACCGTCGCCATGGACATGCCTAGACACAATCTTATAGAAAAATGTATACATGAGTGTGTAAATCGTTTTGCATTGGTGCGCGTGAGGATTTATTTTAATAATTTAATATATTAATAATGCATGTATTTTAAAAATATTAGCATTTACAAACCTTCTTATAACTGTAACAACCTTAATACTACTCCGTCCTTGCAATTTTCCTCAAATGCTACCGAAATTTTTCGCTTCACATATTATTATATAAATACATCTATACTAATATACAAAGCTGAAGACTTTGTTTGCTTGAACGCGATAATCTCAGGAAGTACTGGTCTGATTAGAAAACAATATTAAGTTTTAGATAGCCCATTTATCGAGGAAGACTATAGGACATATATCATCACGCTGAAATTGAATCAATAATTTTTTACCTTATTTTACGCGGAAGAAGTCGCGCAGCTAGTCCTTTATAAGTAATTTTTGCATCTGGTTGCAAAGCTAGAAACATTCTCTTATATATAATAGTCTTAGAAAGGAGTTATTAGATTTATTATATGTTTCTTTACTCTTAGGATAATTAGTGTAAGATTTTCTGTTTATATAATAGCTTGTTGTAGCGTTGTAATAGCTTGCTCATGTTGAGTTTACTTTTAAGTGATCACGACATTTAGTTTATTTATGTTTGTATTTTATTGTTAAGATTGTTAGTAAACCAAAATAAAAAAAATAAATAAAAAATAAAAAAAAATAAGCAGTTTTTACCGTGACCGGGTAATAGGTGGGTGACTACGGTAACACTGGTTTTTCTAATATCCAATCTACTCTGTGTTTCGGAAGGCAGGTAAAACACTGAGTCTTAATGTTACTGAGTGATATAAGTCTAGAGATTGTGGGGGTTCTGGGGAAGACGTCAGACGGCAGTACCGGCACTTAACTCGCCCCACAGCCACATACTCTGCAATTTAAGACGACCCTGGTATTAGACCGGAATATCGCTAGATGAAGAAGACAGATTGCCTTAAAGTATGTTCAATCAGTCAAATAACCAGTCGGGACAATCGAATCGAATCAGCTCGCAGAAATGTATCGAGTTGCGAAACAATCGAACACCCGTGCATTTCACTGATACTTGATAACTATCTATACTGCTTAGGAGTAAAGGCGCCTTCATATTGCGCTCAAAAAATCCGAGTGATTTACAAGGAATGTCCTTCCTCGCAGAACTCTTTGAAACTCTTACCAGTTCGTCATCCATCCTCCTTAGAGACTTAAGAAAAGATACTGATATAGTGCATACAGTTAAAAATTCACACCCCTCCACAAAAATCCATTATTAGATATTGTGTAAGAAAATATTAATTACAATGCTTGCTTGTGTGTGTGCAGCGATTTTATTGTGAACTCAAACTATCTTCCACTCGGCTTAACGGAGTTTTATGAGCGGAGCGGTTATGAGGGGCATGCATTTTAAGACTGTACACACTTTACTATTATTTGCAGATCTATGCTGTTAGAAGATATAATTATTAAGTATGTTATTATATTGATTTAATTATTATTGACTATTTATTAATACTATGTGTCATATCGTTAAATTTAAGGTAATTTAATTAATGATTTGGCGCCTGACCCGAGTTTACAATACCCAAAGCTAGGTTTATGAGTGTATGTTTAGTTTTTTAAAATAATACTGAATAATTGAAGTGATAGAATAGATTATAGCGTTAGAAAAGGGGGAGCGGCAGAAATGAAAGCCTTCGCTCAGCAGTGGGCATTGACAGTTATAACTTTAGAGTATTTTAGATATCGTTGCTATCTATCTTGTTACTGTCATTACGTACATGCAATCTACAATTAAGCCTCAACAGTGATAATAAAAAGGACTCCAATTTTTCCACAGTCCGAAAGGTACTTGGTACCAAATACCGACGCTTCTAGGTCAAGGTTGTGGCGTCTTTAAAAAAGCTTAACTGGAGTAGTAACGAGAAGAGAGATTAAGAGGTCCTAGCTTAATCCGTGGCCGGCATTAGAATCTATCGCTAGGTTAAGCAGTTCTTACTGCTATCGGATGAAAGATGGTTGACCCATTCTAACACGGGTATGTCAATATCCAATCTCCGTGTTTCGGAAGTCACGTATAACAGCGACATCCTCTGCAATTTAAACAGATTCTGATACTAGACCGGGATAACGCTAGATAGAAGAACTGGAGTATTAACGAGGACATTAATAGTGCACGTATTGGTTCCACAAGTCATATAATTCAATTATCAATGGTACTTTTTAAGGAAAAAAAAGTACTTAACGAAGTAGCAGCACAGCATGAACGCACCCTAACATCGCTAGGGTTCAGCCACCTTGACACCGGTGTATTATTCATAAATATCGACTGTATCTAGGAGACGCATTAGACAGCATATATCTCGGGCACCATCACACTTTCACCGGCCCTAATTACGCCGCCCACCGAACTCATAAACCACGCACATTATTGGTACGTATCGTAACAGCACCAACCACTTTTACACAACTACGATTCTTTTGGATTTTACATCCAATATTCATCAACCGACTTCAGAAGGGAGGAGGTTCTCGATTCGATTTTTGGTGATTCTTTTTTATTTAATAGCTTGGTGCTTCCCCTGTGGTCCCATTTCAATTTGGTCCAGTTCTGATAATATGAAGTTGGATTTTATTTTAAAAGAAAGAAAAACTACTTCTTTGTTTTGATTATTGCGATAAATATTAGTTAAATAGATAATGAAAATAATAAGTCATTTATTAATTAGATCAATTGAATCATGACTGTCCCGTTGGCGCAGTGGGCAGTGACTCTGCCTTCCGCACCGGGGGTCGTGGGTTCGATTCCCGCCTTGAGGCAAATAGAGGAAGTTGAAACGAAGCTGCATGTATCATTAACTCACTTTAAATCTAAAACTTAATAGTTCAATATATAACTAAGCATGCGCTAAATAAAAACAATTACCTTTGTCAGTCTGTATGACAGTTCCGAGTAATTTCCGAAACGGCTGGACCGGTGTCGAAGGAACTTTTATTTGGTTGATAGCTCATATTACTACTTTATTATATACATAATTAGAGTTCCGCACGAAAAGAATGAAAACTATCATTTAACAGAAAATTACTGAATTCACGTGTACGAATTCGCGGCTTTCAGCTAAATAGCATAAAAAGAATAAGAGAGTAAGTACTCCACGAGTGATTCCAACCGTGGAGTTCATGGGATGAAAGTGGATTAACGCTTCCGAGCGCCTTGTGTACTCTGCATGTAGGTCCCTAACTCATCCGGGTCATTATTTGACGTTAAACCGTCATCGGGGTCGTGGAGTACATTATTGGGTCGTCAAAGTTCATTAGAAGCTCGAGGGTTGGGCGTGTAGTTGCAGCAGCCAACCACTAGAAGGATGGGGTGTCTGATGGCTTTCTCGAAGTACCATCTCGACAGATCTTTAAAGAGTGTACCTTTCGTCTAGAATTCCACATTTCGTACGAACAATGGGTTACCAGTACACATTCGCATAAAGCAATAAACGAGAGTTTGGAACGTTTTAAGTGGTCCGACGGTTTTATGTGCGAACACACCACTCGCATAGGACCGGATAAAAATTACATGTAAAGATATCCGTTTATTGACGGAACGTACGTTACATCCGGTACGTTTTCCGGTGAAAACAATGGACGTATACAAGCACTCTTGGGCATTAAACTATTTTTATTGTTATTGGATTCCTAAAAGGATCCGGGAAGAGGCGCTATGTTTTGGTACTTTAAAAACAAGGTAAATAAAAGACACCGAAACAAAAAATTAAAACTTTTAAATATAGATAAATTAAAAACATACAAAAGATTAAACTGTTAGAGCACCACAAAATTCAGATCTTAATTTAAAATAATATCATTTATAAGTTTTCAGAAGACCAAGTCCGACATATCGTGCCATCACTCGCAGATAGGATGGGTTCAATTTTTTTCTCTTCTGTAGAAGTGATTTCAGAAGTCGTTCTGACGACTCGTCGAAAGGTTTTTGATAGTCGGATGCCTAAAATAAATTAATTTAATTTTAGTACCCAATTTACCTAACACAGAAAGACTTGTATCTTAATAATGTAATGCCCTCGAAGAACAATATTATTACGCCATTGTTTTAATAGTAGATTATTATCACTTCAGCAAGGTAACATTCATCTACTTTTCTTTCAATTACATTACTGTCTATTTACCATCTTTTAAAGTCTTCCTGTTAAATATGAAGTGTCATAATTTTACAATGGTGGCCTAGAATACGCGCCTTCTTTTTTTTCTGTTTTCATTCAGTTATTTTCATCGACTATCTTTTTGATCCAACAAAAAACTTAATGGGAGATATTAAACCTCTATGCTAAATTTACATGAAAATAAAAAAAAATGTGCAGTAATGAAATATCACACAACTTTACTGCACTATTGTGGTCTTTAGCAGAGAAGGCGTAGTTATTAACGATATCATTACTGCGTAGTTGGAAGACAAAAAAAATATTTACAGTTGTCTTTGCAATCCAACAAAGTTCTTCTAAAAGACTGCCTTGATTATCTTCAGATGCTGGCAAATAAGAAATCCCTTCGTACTATAAAAAGAAAAAAAATGTAATTATTTACGTTAAAAATAATAATAATTTCGAAGCAGCATTGCAACTTAAACATTTACCCTGGTAAATGTTTGTAAATTTTCTTTTTCTATAACTTCTATCTCCATATCGAGTTCCGAAGCTCGGGTGATTCTGTTCACCGCTATTCCTTGAAGTATAATTGCCCGATAACGAACCAAATTAGATGTATCCTTTTTGTTTGCTAATAATAAAATAAGCAGTATTTGTGTTGGTGTTATGTCAGTCATCCAGTTCCTCATCTAAAATTAAAAATAAAACAATTATTTAAGAGACGCTAGGGATACTTTGAAGCTTGCTTAGGTCATATTAGTCATTAAGAGCCTCAATAGCTCAACGGTATAAGGTATCGACTGAAATCCGCAAGGCACCCGGTTCAAACCCCACCGCCGTTGGGGTATTGTCGCCCCCACTCCTAATACAAGCTTATAATTTAAGCTTAGTAGGAGGGGAAAAGGGAATATTAGACATACCTAAAAAGTATTCGTAATATTCTTTAAAAAAAGAATCATAAATTGCGTCATACGTATAAATTACATTTGTCTCATGTAAGCACCAACCCGCGAAAATACAAAACAAAATATTGAATTCTAATTTAATGACCATACGCAACAACAACTATCGAAATTTCGAATAGATTTAAAAGTCTTTTGGGAATCTTACTCACTTACACCGACGTGGAACAGCTTTTTTAGTTTTTCCTTCTTGTTTTTGTTTTTTTTTTTGTTTTTTTAGTTTAATTTAGAATCAGATTATTTAATATGTATATAGTTTTTATTATTACTATGTAAATTTAAGTTTATTGTAAATAAAATAGCAATATAGCAATATATATACTAATACATAAAGCTGAAGGGTTTGTTTGTTTGTTTGCTAGAATGCGCTAATCGCAATAACTACTGGTCCGATTTGAAAAATTCTTTCAGTGTTAGATAGCCCATTTATCGAGGAAGGCTATAAGCTATATATCATCATGCCAAAATTTTTCACCTAATTTTACGCGGGCGATGTCGCGCGTAACAACTAGTTATCAATAAACCCCTTAATTAAATTCCACATCGAGTCGGGTATTTGCAATTACTTTAAGACAAAAATGATTATGGGCTTAAAACGCGACTTTCTTTATTATTTCTATGAAAGGAATAAAAACTTTCAAAAGTTCTATCGCGCGCCGCCATCAAAGGGCCGGTCATTTGGCCCATTGGTTTATACGATTCGAACGTATCCGCAAGGGCAAATTCTTCGAGTCGATTCTTCGATTTGTATCGATGCAGTTTTAAAATTAAAATCCAGACAGACCTTTGATGTTCATTCAGTGCATTCTAATAATAATAATAATCATTCTTACAAGGAATAATCATTCATTCGTTTATTATAAATGTTAAATCCGTCTATTGAAAGCTAAAAACGTCGCCGCAGTAGGTCAGTGAGCAGCACCAACCTCCTCATCAGCACATTGGTGTATAGATTGCACAGCCCTCTATGGAGGAGGTGGCATTAAACTTATGAAAAAAACTTAGTTTCATAAGTTTAATTTCATAAGTATTTTTCTATAATTTAACTAACAATAGGTTAAGGCACTATCTGAGGAGTCATGGCTTAATCAGTGGTTGACACTTCAGTTGATCACTAGGTTAAGTTGCTCTTGCTGCGACTGCGTAATAGATGGGTGACCCATTCTATCACTGGTTTATATTTGATATCCGACCTCCTCCGTGTTTCGGAAGACACGCGAAACAGTGGGTCCCGATTAATGTCACTTTGTGATATTAGTCGTAAGGTTGCAGAGTCCGTGGGGGTTCCGAGGATGACGCCAGATGGCAATCGGTCATCTTAACTCGCCCCGAAGCCATATCCTCTGCAATCTAAGCGGACCCTGGTACTTAACCGGGATTACGCTAGGAAAAAGAAGAAGAGGTTAAGGCACTATCTACACATACTAACACAATATGAATCTGCAATGCTACAAGGCTCGGAGCTGCGTTGCTGGCCTTTAAAAAGGGGTTTGGGCCACCGGGAGCTCTCACAAACCGAACGTAACGCAACAACAATAACATTTCTTGACGTGACAAGCATTACCGCACCTTCGCGCCGTTATTATCTAAGAAAAAGGGACTGGTACTCGGACGCGCCGGCCCAATTTGGCAGAACAAAAGGACTGCAAGCGGGACACTACCTCTAATTGAATAAAATACTATTTTTAATACATGATTAAAATTGAAATATATATGACGTCACACGAAGAGGAAGAGGTTACGGGAATGTGGCAAACTGTGACAACAAGGACGGGGGGATGAGTGAGAAAATCGTAAAATCCTCGTGACTTTATTTATGAACCCCAAATACATATACCGCCTTTCTATAAAATAGGTTCTGGGGAATTTATTTTTACTACTTGACGGAAATATTTCCACAGCAACGCCCGACTCTATCAACTATAAGTCAGTGCATTACTTAGCGATACAAACGCACACAATTCAAACGCAGTTAACAATTACCGTCCACGTCAGCTGCGAATAATCACAGTTTAAATGCGAGGGAACATTAGATTTGCTAATTCCTCCATTTGCATATTACACGTTAACGACTAAACTTTATTTAATACAATGGCTACTGGCATTTTAAGTTTCAAGAGGAATAACGAGCGAACGTAATATTTCCCAGTTCTTAACAAAGTACCACCAATACTACCAACCAGTACAACCAGTACCGTATCCGGATACATAATACTACATTCAAAGACTATACTACATTATATGACTGGCCCGTTGGCGCAGTGGGCAGTGTCCCTGCCTTCTGCTCCGGGGTCGTGGGTTCGATTCCCGCCTCGAGTCTGGGTGTATTTCTAGACACTTTTTGTCTGGCACAATTTCTCTGTGGAATCAGTTGCCAGCTTCGGTATTTCCGAACCGAACGGGCTTAGGGACCTAGAAAAGAGCATACTCATTTCTCAAAGGCCGGCAACGCATCTGCGAGCCCTCTGGTGTTACAGTTGTCTATGGGTGTCGGTAGTCACTTAGGAGAACCGCCTGCTCGTTTGCCCCTTGTTATATTGATAAAAAATGTTTTTACTATAAAGACGTTCATTTCGGCTGATTTTTTTTTGCAATAGTAAATTTAGACATTATAAATCTATATTTCAAAATTTGTTGTCATGCCTACTGTCGGCATTATAAGAATTGAAACTGCTTCTTCTAAAGATAGAGTAACTGCATGTAATGAAATTCACTTAAAATATCTTAGTTTTAAAGATCTTTATTTTCCATTAACGAGTAACAAGTCACTTACATGGAAACAAATGTATACCATATATATATATATTAATTAAGAGTAGTCTAGTCTACTCGTTTAATGAATTTTAGGTGGGTAGTTTTGAATAATGTGCTGCGAAAGTTTAGACTTAAATACATTAAACGAGTTAACATTTTTAAACAAGTCGGTAATTTATTATATAACTGTGCACCCTCATAGGTAAACATTCGTTTCCCGAGCTCGAGCTGAAAATATCTTACTCCTTTGTAGATTGATATTATAAGTAGTCCATGAATTACATTACACTAGAGAGCAAGCACCGGAGAAGTTACAAAGTTGATTCAGGAAGTTGGGAACAATACGTAAGTTAGTTGAACACGATTCAGTCAAACGGAACTCAAGCATTCTCAGGGCAAGTGCACCAATTCATTGGGATCGAACTAATGTGAGAAACGGAGCGACTCTAGTTTCAAACGAGCAGCACGGACGTTTGCCGAAATCTGACAGCTGTACCTAATTCGAATGGTCTAAATACGGTTCAATTGTAGCAATAGGCGTTAACGCTCTGCTATTTCTAAAATCTGCATTTGTCGGGTTGTTTATCATACATCTTTTTAACGGGTCCGTACTAATGACTCTATTGATTTGGCTTAATAAACTACTAATATTCTATATATTAATACTCATATAATTCTATATATTAATCCGCCTGCTCGTTTGCCCCTTGTTATATATATATAAAAAAAAACTTGAAGCGAAAAAAAAAGCGAAGGTGATAATAGTCGTAAGGTTGTAGAAATCGTTGGGGTTCCGAGGATGAGGTCAGATGGTAATCGGTCATCTTAACTCACCTCCAGTCACATCTTCTACAATCTAAGCGGGCCCTGGTATAAGAAGAAAGAGAAGCAAAAACTTGGGTACCATTTTTCGAAAATTGTGCGGACCGAGGACTATGAATTCGAAACAATTATAGTCTATAGGAGAATGTGGACAGCTAGTATTCCTTATGAAATATACATGATTAATACATTAAATTATTAAAATTAAACCTCACGCACACCAATGCCAAACGATTTATACACACATGTCTACTATAAGATTGTGTCAAAGCGTAATCATGGTGACGATACGTAATTGTTAAATATTACAACGACGCTGTACAAATAATTGAAATTTTGGATAACTTTAGATTTGTGTAGTTTATGCTAATTTAAAGCTGCGAGTATATACCAATTTTATCCTTAGTACTAACTACGAAATTTTTCTATTTGATATTCATACGGTCGTCATGATGACGCTTTGACATAATCTAGTAGTAAAATGTATACATGTGTGTATAAATGGTTTGGCATTAGTGTGGGTGTGACATTGTTTTAATAAGTTAATATATTTATAATGCAAATTATATAAATACTAACTGCAGCACGCGACTTCATCCACGTAGGTCATCGTTATTATTTAGGGGTTTAAAAAATAGTTTACGACCAATTCTCAAAACTACCAAATATGCAAATAAATATGACTTTTTGGAGGAGTTTGACAACAAACACTATGAAACGAGAATTTTAAATATTAGTTTAGCATATTCACACACCACTATATATAAATTGGGACAAATTTCCTGCTTCTCCGTCCACGCAATTTACGAATTAAATACCTAAAGCTTTTGCTTCACATATATTGACATAAGGACGCGTGAACAAGAAACAATATTCAAATTTTAAACTGCGGTATATCCGAACTGATTTAAGGACTTAATAAGATTAATATACTTTAAATCTTAGAAGAAACATCTGGAAATACCAGGGTATGAGCGTCGGTAGTTAGTGATCCTCAGTTGATCAGGGTTCTTCTTCTTGTCGTGTCGATGGCGCATCAGACAGTTCCGTTCCAGAACTCAGCCAGTTTAGGCCACTGGGAAGTCTCACAAATGGAACGAAACGGTTGGTTTGTTTTGGCCCTTACATTCGCTAAAATGCATAATTCTTACAAGCATAATTTAATACTGATATGAGTGATACATAATACACGATTAAAAGAACTTCCTTTCGTTGAAAAATATTTTTATCTTACATATTCTATTTCAAAATCTGCCGTAGTTTTAATAGACGACTTTCCATTACGGTTCGCGTTAGGCGTTCTACTCTCACTTAATCAAAATTGAGCGATTTCGTGAGCTAAAAATCACTCTATTCTTCTAAATTTACACAGATTGAGATGAAAGACGTGTTTAACGTTTTTGATACATTGGAAGGATATTTTTTATTTATTTAGCGTAAGTAAAAACTGATTAAAAATATTTCCTACATCCGGATGTCTGTGTGTGTGGATCTGGCACGATCACCTTCGAGATTGTCAACTTATCAAGTTAATGTTTTTCATTAACTTCAAAATTACGTGATTCATATTGAAAATGGATGTGCAAATGGTATCGTTTATTTAAAATTAACGAAAAATAAAATTTCTGCTGAACAAAACTACCTAGCAATATATTACCGTACTATTAAGTATTGAGTTTATTCTATGAAAACTGTTATTAGAATAGATTCAATTAATATTTTATTGCTTAACGTTATTGCGCATCCAAATGATAATAACACAAGTAACATTACGTGCCCAACATTAATCATAAAGCGTCCATTCCTGCCCCCGACAACATGGTTCAGCAGCTTATAATTTTCATAATCTCTATATCCGCCAGTGCAGTGCATTCGCTCTCCTTAGTTCTGGATACAACAGATAACAAAACGGACATATGTGCTACAAAAAAATGCATACCAAAATGTTGTGCTAAAGGTGAATATGTCAACTCAATTGATGATTATCCAAACGAATGTGTGAGCTATGATGAAAAGGAATTTAGTTTTTACAATGTATCTCTATATGATGCGTACTACCACGATTTGAAAACGAATAAAGTGCTGGGAGACGTATTCCATCTTGTGCCTGGGAAAATGTACGAGAAGGGCCCGGACAACGAGACGTTTTTTGAAAAATATCCATTCATTGCAACACTAGTTGGCGTGACTCCGTATTTGAATGAGGTATGTATGTGTACACCATTATCTAGACAAATTAATAAAATTTAAGTGTCTATTAGTATTGATTCTTGAAATAATTCCATTGAATGCATGTATAACAACAGATTTCACCACAAATATCTCCGCGATATGATAATAACCATGAGGTGGTCTGATCGCGTAAGGAACACACATGTCTTGAGGCGTGCAAATATCGATGAGACGACAGTTATGCTGGTTTGGGCATTTGTCCCGAATGTCTGACAACAGCGGGGCAAAGCGTATTTTCTTTTCGTAACTTCATTTCGATAGGAGCAGTGGCCAGCACCTCAGATATAAGGATGTACTGAAAATATATATGTACAGAGCAAAGAGCCCTCTCAGTGGGAGGCGAAAGCAGCTTAGCGCTCTGAATGGGGTCTCCTGATCCATCAACAAGTCAAGGCCTTTGAAAATTAGTTCATCATGAAACTTGACCGAAAAAGAGATGAGTTGAAGGCCCAACCACCAGCCTACAATTATAACTACATCAAATAAGGACCCGCACAAATAAAATCATCAAAATCAGAAAAAAGTACAACTTAATGCAGACGAAATCACGGGCACAGCTAGTATATATATATTTATTATGAATATCTGTATTTTATTAATTAATAAGCAGCAGGAAAACCGAATGATTAAACCGCCTTGTCCTTGTCTTCATTATAGTAACAATTATATAAATACTAATATTGCAAGGGCTGAAATTTGTTAGGTACTCGGTTCAAACCCCTATCGTACTCACTCCTTCAACTCCAAAAATTTTCTAGTATTATAAAAAAAATTCAAAAATATCAATTTATATCAACCATGTTTTTTATAACAATTAATGTGTAATCTGTCGCTATTAAGTCCGAAAAACTGAAGTCTCCTTGTGATGTATACGATATAAGATGCAGGCCGATCTGCAAAACCAAAAGAACTAGCTGATCTTAAAAATCTGGGTCGTGGTCGATTCGGGCCGTTCTACGTTGAATGCGGTCCAACGACAGGAGCTGGTGAGACCTCATATGGAGTACAGTGGTCACCGTTGGGTGACCACTGTACTCCATGTGAAGAAGAACTTGCGCCCTATACAAGCAAGTGATGGGATGGCATGAAATTTGCTTGCTGCCATGTTAAATGGCGCTGCCTTTGAAGTTATTTTACAAAATTTAAACCTTAATGACGAGTTTAGGCCACCGGGAAGTCTCACAAACCGAACGAAACGCGACAACAACACCATCACTAGACAGTGTATATTTCAGTTAAACATGCTATATTCTAAACTGCCAAATGCTTTATTGCCAGTAAGCCAAAAATATTGGCCAGAACGGAACTTTCCTCTAAGAACTCTAGAAACAACAAAGACCTATGCATATCTGTGTTACCCACTACCTTTCAGGAGTCCTGGACACGTAAATGCTTGAGGTGTTCCTCATATGTTCAATGTTGTCCCATATTAAGCTTGTTGCTGGCCATGTACGTTTCTGCTACCTTACATAAAAACCCATAGACACACATGCATATACGTGCATAAAGGTCAATGCAAGGAGGGTTTAAAAACTCCCAGCGTGCCCGAGCACTCAGATACGATCTCCCGGTAATGAGTGCTCATGCATCTTGGATGCAGTACAAATAAAGGCATTCGAGAGGCGCCGGCTGGTGAATGCATTATAGATTTTTGTTTATTTTGTATTTCCTAGTTCGGTCTGGAACAAAGCGAGAATACTTTTTGCACCACAGCTGCAAGGGTTTGTTGTACAAATACGGGTTAACGTATTGCCCTGTTGTTTTAACATCGGCGCTCTACTCGATGTAACTTTGCAGATGCCGGTCACGCGTCTCGGCAAACTAGCGAATTGCAATTGTTTGCGGCTGCAATTTTGCTGTTAAGACAACATCCCATCAGCCTATAGACGATAAAGAACTTCGTTCCAAAAAACACAACAGTGGCACTGCGGAAGTGACGACAAAATTGCCGACAAAGACACACACACGCACACTAATGCCAAACGATCTACACCATTTACACACACGTGTATTGTATGATGTCAAAGCGTAATCGTGACAACCGCATGACGTTATATTCATTGTCAAATTTTATTTTTCTGTGAATATAGCAATAAATGTCGTTTGTAGTGAGCAAAAAGGTTTGTGTGCGAATTTCGACCAGCCATCTATCTCTAGTAATAATTAAACACTAATTAATATTTCTAAGATGATACCACATCCGCCTTTGGCACTAAAAGGAACTTCGTTCTAAAAAGTATATTCTACTTCACATTTGGCTCTACAAGTTTAGAAATGTAAGGCCAAAGTGTTATCACGTTATCATACCTCACTGAACGTTGAAAGCTACGTTTGGTATGAACAACATTCTCAAAATGTGTCTGAACACTCACTCGGCAGACAGCTTATCTGGTTTTATGGCTAGCCTCTTTATGACTTCAAACACTGTTGACCTAAGAGCGAGCGAATGCACTTTGACGTTTTAAAATGCGGACGAATAAAATACGAATAGCAAAAACATGTCTTACCAAATGTATGTGAGATACAATTTGTCTACACATATAAAATTAATATCTAAGTGTCTGTAACAACTTACCCGATTCTATGACGTATAATAAAGCCTTTTTTATAATTAAGCCCTAAAGGAAATTTGACTTTTGACTTGTCTTGACTTTTTTATAATAATTTAGTAACTCTAAAAAAGAAAATTATTCCTCCAAATGGTGTTAATGTCACGAAATCAAATCCCAAACAGTCAGTGCGTAATTAGTAATTTTTTTTTAATACACAAGAGTCTAACTCTTGCCTTAATATACCGAAGGATAAACGCACTAAAAAAAAATGACCCAAAATATATCATAATAACGTGCAAATCCACTCATCACCGAATAAAAGCACTTTCACGCAATTGAAAAAACTGTTTCGAAAAAGCGAAAATATCCGCCCGCATGTTTGATACGCAATCTAAACCCAGTCTATACCTACGTCGAGTATATAAAAAATAAACAATAACTTTATTCAATTTTGATCCTTCGGCAGGTCAATATAGGACGCATATTACTATAATACGGTGGACCAAACAACATATGGGCCAATTTCCCTTTTGCGATGCCTAACATCAATTCAGTTTAAACGCCAGCGGTTCATGATTACGTTCGAGTGACGATAAGCGAATACCACACAATACATATTTGTTCTATTTCAATAGCGATAACGAATTATATATTTTACGGGGAAAAATTGCCTTCAACGAGTATATTTATTTTTTAATACCAGTAACATCTGTATTCCTGCCCTCCTGGTAAAAAAAGTATTCCCTCCACTTCTGGTAGAGCCAGTATCCCCTCCCCTCCTGGTTGAGCCAGTATCTCCTCCTCTCCTCGTAGAGCCAGTATCTCTTCGCCCGGCCATTAAAAATTAATATCTGCGACAAGTCGTTAATTTGACACCATAATTTAACGACCATTTAATAAAAAATAACAGCACAATAACATCGGTGTTAGTACGTGAGTGTAGACACTATATTAGCAGGGGTATAGCCAAATAAGGCTACCTTCTACATCTTACCTATTAAAAATAATAAAGGAATATTAAAAATAATGTCTGTAATTTAAATGTAAGTCAGAAAGCAAAACATATTATTAATGATGGTGCATTCATCAAATCCTACCCATCTGCTTCTGATTTTATTATTGACATCAGAATCAAAGGCCCATTGTCAAAGTCCATCAAACTCGGTCTCTTTGACAATGTTTGGGGAGCGACCCCAAAATCTGCGCTTGAAGTAGCCCACAATGAACTAATCGTGTGTGTGGTGTAAGTCTTGGGATGTAGCGTGTCATATTAAATTAAAATATCATACCCGAGTACAACTAGTCAGATATATTACTGATTTCAAAATTTATTTCGTATTTTATTAAAAAGATCGAAAGATAATACATCGTCCTGTGGACTAGATCATTTTATATAATACGAGGTCATAGCTCCACTTACGCGCTAACTCCAATATATAACATGGTAACTATATTCGAATGTTAAGCAGCAAGAATACATGAACTTTAAAAATCATAAATTCTTAAATCAAATATAAAATACCAAGCTTAAAATTACGCAATAAAAATTATGTTTCAGATTTCTCAAATATTGGTGGTTGTTAAATCATAACTCCAAATTCCATTCCATTTTTGTCAATGGGTTAAATTTTTCTAAAATATGCGATATTTCAAGTCCATATTATTACAGTTAACGCTAAATCTTTTAACTAACACCATGCTGCTGTAAAATTCTGTAATATTACGTTTGTTACTATTTATTTATATGGAGTTATAAATGTCACTCTTCAAATGTATTTTATTAAAAAAGAAGTACATGTTTTACGATCACGTATTATACTGGGATTGATTTTGTTAAATGTCTTTTGTTGCTTTTCCTAATAAAAATCTCTTATAAGCTAGAATTTTATTACGAGTAATATTATTGAAGCTTCACATAAAAAAGCAGCTGAATTCAAACAACGATAATTCACAGTAAATTGAACTATACAAAAAAAATGAAATTGGGAAAACCATACTTTTATGTGTATATAGTCCATTTCTCATAGAAATTCTCATTTCACACTGATTTTTAACTTGTTAAGCACAAAAAAAATAATTCAACAATTTTTAGATATCAAGAATAGAAATAGTACATTTAAGTACAAAATTGCAGTCATATAAAGTGAAAATATGTTAGCGAATACTGCAATATTAATGGGTCTTTCAATAGGATAGGAAAAAAACCTTAATCTATTTTCTCTGTAAACCATTGCTGAGGTCTCATAGTTTAAGGCGAACCAGTCGATCAAAGTCAATTTACGCGCGATTGTCAGTTTCTGTATTGTTCGATGCGCCCGCGCAGACCGCCGCGTGCTTTACATGCAATATTATATTATTCTGTCCTCATTAACTAGGCGGTGGGCTGACGTAAGGTTATAGAAGATGTGTGGAATGGAGAAAAATAAACATTTTCTTTTTGTAATACGTGCTTAGTAATATTTTAAAGAAATTTTTTTTTCCTTTTAGTGGTTTTTCCATTAAGAAAAATAATACTTACATTTACCCAAATTTAGTTATTACGAGTAAACTTTGTACAACACTGTATGAGGATGATTGATTGATTGATTCAAACTTTGTCTTTTAATAAATTTCAAAAATATCAAAAACATTTATGAAAATCGAAAATTCCGTTCAAAAGAAAAACTACAGAGTTAATTATAATTTAGGGTACACTGATTCACAAAACGTTCTTTGATTCGACACCCCGTTTTTTTCTATTCATTTGTATAACGTTTACGAAGGAACATCTTTTTTCCTTATGAACTCTAAGTTCACAATAATAAAGTTCGTTTTAGAAAATTGCATTCGAACTACGCTTATATTCTAAAATCTCGCACCCTCCAAACGGATGCGTTAGAAAACCGTTGATGCCATCGGTTCTGGCATCTAAGGCAATTATTTTAATCTTTTAATTTTTTTGGCTTAATGACGAAGGCGAGCCGGTAACGGAAATTGTATTGTTGAAGTTAACATATTTGTGTTCGTGCAGTACATATTTGGTAAATTAAAGAATATTTAGGAATAATAGTAAGATGATAGGGATGCGATGGACGGGGTTAGACCATAACAGACATCTATGGCGCGAGGAAGGGAGACACCCACCAGTGGGTCGACATAGGTTAAGATTATTAATAATTAAATATTTTTTGGTACAGCAATACAAGAGCCTCCGTGGCGCAATGGGTTAGCGCGTTCGGCTGTTACCGCTGTCACCATATTGTGTATTGAAAGATTTGACATCTGTTGACAACTACTTTATTTTTAATAATTCTATATTACTAAGAAGAAGATTATGTATTTCACGGCCATCAATAAGATAATATATTTACACAGGATTTCAGGCTTCATTTAATAGTAGATTATTGCACCGAGCGGAAAGTGAGTCATTAATGCACGAGTGCATTAATTACCCACTTAAACAACGTGCTATCTACTTTTCCTTCGACTACATCGCTGTCTATTTCCATTTGTTAAACTTTTCTTACTAAATATTTAGTATCAAAGTTTTACAATGGTAGAATTATTATCTTATTATGATGGTATAGAATGAGGCATACAACATTACTGCAATGTTTTCGTTCTTAGTAGAAAAGGCATCCTTTCTGATCGGTTATGTAGTGAGTGATGAAAATATTACTGCGTAGTTAGATGATAAATAAATTACTAAATAGGGTAGATATTCTAAGAGCTACTGTATAAACCGGTAGCGGGCCGTATACCGGGCGGTGAAAAGCGCCCGTTTAATATACTAGATTAGTTAGCGCTCAGCCAACGTTTCATTGCCTTCCTGCCAAGATGAACGGCCGCCCTTTGTAATTACGACTGTGCAGAAACTGTTATTTATAATTTACGAACGGACCCAGCAGACGTCTTGTCCAAATTTTGATTCGTATGCTTCAAGCCAGTTTATGCGCATTTAGGCTGTGTTAATTACATCTGCTTAAACATAACCCTTATCAATATTTATAAAAAACAACTAAAATTAAAAGTGATGTTTGTACTAAGAAAATGCTCTGAAATTGGTTACGTACCAATTTCAGAGCATTTTCTACTATTGCTACTATTTTCTACTATTTCTACTTACTATTTTCTACTATATGTACTTTTATGGAGACTATAACTTGATTTGGAAATAGTTTGTGTGTTTATTTTTTTGAACTTGAATTAGTAGCGCTGTCAGGCTGCCGATGGCCGCCATTAATGAGGCAACAAAACAAGTAGAGTTTGGTAGCAGCAGCCGGCCATTACCGCCACAATTTGTCGACGCACGGTTTTTGTGGCGGCAATTTTGTCGAAATCTCATTTTAATAATGTTTCTAAAGCCTTGGCATTTAGGACCGGTTTCATGTTTTGACCGATGAGCAAAAACAATACTCCGTTGCAACAAATGCAACGGAGTATTGTTTTAGAGTGTACTCTGTGAGTGACAAGCGGGTATCATCGTTACTGATATAAAAGTGATACAAAAGACGTTCTTAAGATCGTCCAATTAGTAAAAAAAATTGCTTTAACTTCAAATGACAACAATATCATATGTGTTGAGATTATAAAAAATCAAAAACTGACGTTTATAGCTCTTAAACAGACTAATTTTAATAGTAAAAAATAAATAAATGTTATAGTCTTAATATCTTATATATAATAAGTTAGTATTACGATATAAAAACAGATGATTAAACATATGGAGTCCTGCCTAAAAAGAGGGGTATGAAAAAAATGAAAAATTTACCTTTGTTGGTAAATTGATCCCGCATGTCAATGCACCTGCGCGTGCCCCCGGGTCGGACCATGCGCCACAGCCTCCGTATAACCAGTATAACCACACCATATTTTTTTTAAAAATAAATTTAGGAGTTTTTTATGCTTCAGGACATATAAAACCCATCATAACTTAAACTCAACATCATTACTTAATCTAGAACACGGTTTTGTGATTTTTACTGCTTCTTTTGATACACTTGAATGATACACCACGTTGACTATGACGCATTTTCTGATGGGTTCGCAGTACAAAGTAGTTCTATGAAAACCTGAACAAAGAGGAAACAATGTATTCTTGTGTTATATCTCACTCCCTCACTAGCTAAGTCCTACAAATGCATATATTTGTCTCGATTTGATGTCGCTTTTTTCTTTTCTTCGAATTTTCAAATCAGAACGGTGCTAAAGAAGTGTTACTTCAAAAAAAATGCCTCTGCGATAAAGATACGTATTGTCTTTTGTCTGTTATACGCTGCTACCACTTTACTTGTAAAATTTTCGCCCTATCATCGTTTAGTTATTAAAAATAACAAGAACTACAGATGCATGCCCAGTAGTAAGTACCAGTACCTCTTTCTTCCATAAGATCGGCGTAAAGTCTTTAAATAAATTAAAACCGTTTATAAAAAGTAATCCCATTCAAAATTCCTATTAAAATGAAAAGGATTATTTGAACGATAATAATGCTTGGGAATAAATTGCTTTAACCAAATCTGAATTATTGTGAAAATGGTGATAGCAAAAAAATACCCGTCCTGTCATCGGTATATTAATCATCGCAACCCCGGGAGGCGCAGGGGGCGGGGGGGGGGGGGCGGGGGATTACAGGAACAAGGAATGTGGTTTATTTGACATAAAGTGAACAAAAAAAATTGCGAATTTTTCGTTCAGTTTGCGTCAAATACACCACATTCCTGAACTGTAGCTGAATTGTAGAATACATTTCAGTATATTTTATAAAATGGATTATGTTGCATTATAATCATATCATGAAGGCTGGTACATAAAATGTCGTGAAAATTGTAAACAATGAAAAATCAATACGCTTGGAGCACCTGTGTTTTAACCGGTATCGTACTACCATTTTGGACCTAAGCCAGATCTCGAATTTTATAGTGAAGAATTTTTTTACAGAGAATTAATCTATAATGCTGCTAATTTTAAAGATCAAAATGCTATGACAGGAATAAGAGTTCAGAAAAAGTTTATGAATTTTACGTCGGTCAACACTTAGTCTCTTCTTTAAAATATCTGAAATCTTATCTCTATCTATAACGGTCGCCATAAAGTTAAACTTAAATTCACTCATGGGTCCATTTTAGACTATCTGGGCTGAATACCTAATTTTAACGAAGACAAACAACTAAAAATTCTTATTCTACCTAGCGTTATCTCGGTCTAGTAAAAAGGTTTGGCAGAGGATGTGACTGTGGGGCGAGTTAAGATGACCGAGTTCCTTCTGACGTTATCCCGATCCCTCACAATCTCTACAATCTCACGATTAACATCTTCTTCTTCTTCTTCTTGTCGTGCGAATGGCGCATCAAACAGATCCGTTCCAGAACTCAGCAACGCGAACAGCATCCTCTGTGTGGGGAGGACCTGATGCGAGCCTTTCCTACAGGAAAGGTATGATAAAAGACGCTCCATTTTCTGAGAAGCCGCACCACACAATCAACCCAAATCAGAGTCACCCAGGAATTAACCTAAACAAGTTAAGTTCTCTTTGCTTCAGCCAACCTGTGTCCGGAGTCTATTTAGAGATTTCCATGTTGATCACAGCAACTCAAATCCAAGTGGGGGGTTCTCGGAGGCTGGGACAAAGGGCTGAGGATACGTAATACCACTCTACCAAAGCTCCACTCTCGCAGTTGATGGATCAGAAGTAAGGATCTACTGTTGTATGTTCCTTTCGAAACACGTAGAAGGTCGAATATTTGAGAAACCAATGTTAGAATGGGGCACCTATCTATCACCCGGTCGCGGTAACAACTGCTTAGCCTGGCAAGGAGGTCGTAGCTTAATGAGTAGCCAATAGACTGACGATTTCTTTTTTAATGTTTGTACCTTTTTTCTATTTTCGTTGTTTATTATTATAGTCGGCGAAATCAAGACCATTAGCCTCGTATGGCATCGTCTAAATGTAATGTCAGATTTATAAATAACTTCGACAGACTCGAATGTAGTAAAAAATTAACGCTCCTGGATAGCATTGTTTAGGAAAACGGTGAGATAGACAACGCTTTGGTATTTTGTTTATATTACAACGCGATCTTACTAATCACGTGACCGTGTGTAAAAACACGTCTATCAAGATACATATCTGCAGCTACATAAGATAAAAAATATTATGATAAATACCCGATTAAATGAGTGACATAAAAAACCGATAATAGTTCTAAAATTAAGTTCATTACGCAAATAAGAAGCGCCATATTTTTTGCGTCAAAATCATTTGGCAAGTCCTACGTTTCGAAAGGAAGAGGAAAATATAGATAAGACGAAAATACAGGTAAAACAGTTGTCGTCGTTAATTAGCGTGAATCTGTCTTCATTTTTTATTAAGTTTATTTTAATGTTTGTATTTTACTTTAACAAAAATAGAAGTACCTACTTTTGGGGTCAGCCGTAAATTAAGTCACACGAATTATTATTTTTAAACCCCTCCCCCCTCCTTGTCAAAGATTTTCACCTTTTCTATGCCCCTCCCTGTCCTTGGTGGGACGTCACAAATTTCCAACTTTATGCATATATTAAAAAAATAAAAGAAAACAGTAGTTTCTTTACATAAAGGACACTTTGCAGCGGTTAATCGTATTTTATAATATACACACCTTATCTAAGAGGATCTTAGAAAAGGAAGAAGGTATTTCAATAAATTTTAAGTTCATAAGGCATCCATGCATGATCCGTCCATGTCAACTTTGCTTTAGCTGTGTTGCGCGTATGTACGCTTGTTAATGTAAACAAATATAGCAGATATAGAATGAGTCCTGGAGGCCTACCATCACCGTTTGTAATGTTCGCTCAAATCCCAGTCAGTTCAGAATCCGCACCTAAAGTGAATCGCATTCAAATGAAGCTATGTTTGGCTCCGGCATGATAAAAAATTGTAAGTTAATTGTAATACCATCAGAAAGTGGCAAAGCAATTTTCTTGTCTTTTAAACGTTAACAAAATGAAACAAGCTCAATGGAGCGTGGAAAATCTATGGATTGTCTTACTTGCTTGAGTACAATTTCGCTTTGGGCTATTGACATACCGGTATCCGTGACAAATTTAACAAAAAAGGCAAATTCTGAAAAAAAATGCTGTAAATAATTGTTAGGTATAATTTCATTTGATGTTACCAAAATATCAACTTCCTAAAACTTATCATTTAAATGTCTTAAAAAAACAAAACAACTTTTAAATTTCAAAAATTATGTATGGAGCGCAAAAAATCTTTAGAAATGTTTTTTTTAGGTTACAAGAAGCAAACGAGCAGGCAGCAGACACCTAGGTGCTTACCGACGCCCGTGGACAACTGCATTACCAAAAGGCTAGCAGATGCGTCGCCGGCCTTTAATGACAATTTAGGCCCCCGGGAAGTCTCACAAACCGAACGAAACGCGACAACAGTACAATCACTTGACGTGACAGCATCGGTGTTAAGGTGGGGCATGGCCTAAAAACGGTTGGAAAACACTGTTCTATACTATTTAAAATAATATATGTAAATATGTAAATTAGTTGACGTTTCCCTATCACGCAAGTAAATATTAGGTAAGCTGCTTATCTAAAGAACCACCAAGACTTTCGCTACTAAACAGAATAACTAGCAGATACCTGAAGTCATTCCAAAAAGGATTTATAAATTACTAGTTGCGCCCGCGACTTCTTCCGCGTAAAATTAGGTACAAAAATAAATTGAAATTTAGCATGATGATATATAGGAGCCTTCCTCGATAAATGAGCTATCTAATACTGAAAGAATTTTTTGAATCGGACCAGTGGCTCTTGAGATTAGCGTGTTCAAGCAAACAAACAAACAACGAACCAACACTTTAGTTTTTTTCTCTAGTTTGCCAATTTCCACCACAGGCTAAATGCCCGTGCCATTTTAAAGTAGTATGCTGTGTTCATTGTTTTCGCTCACTCTTTATTCTTATTGAAGAAGAAGAAGAAATAGTTTTATTTGGCAAAAAATGTTCTTCTACTTCTCTCTCTATACAAAATCCGGGTTCGTCTTTGGGGCAACCACTGTCGCAATGAGATGGGCGTCTCGGTGGTAGATGGCCGCTCTGTGGTTGTATTCCACTACAGCATACTCGCCCGCGGCATTCGCTTTCTTCACGAAGCGACTAACTGCGTCTTCCGCGTGGTCTGGATAGTAGACGCACACATTTTAGCTTTATATATATTAATACAGATATAGATTTTCTGAAAAAGGAGGAATTTCAACTTGACCGAATATTATGTATACAAATACATTGCTTTTTTTTAAGGATTACTATTCTCACAGATAGAGCACATTTGGATTTAAATAAATTGGACTACAATACAGATTGCACAATACTCAACACCAAACATGCCTGTTAGTTATGGAACAAGGCCACTTCTATGTTGCGTGGGTACCATAGAGATTTAACTATTTACCGCGTTGGCAGGTAACGAAAAATTAAACAAATCGACTTTCCGTCTTAAGCTAATTAAAATAACTGCCGGCAAAGAAGGTCATCTCTAAATTAGATATGTACATACTTAACATTGCGTAACTGAATTTTACCGGGTAGGTATGATGTAGAATGCAACCTAAAAAATCTTCTTCCATTTATATGTAACTAGCGACCTGCCTATGCTTCGCAGGGGTACATTTGATATGCATATATTATACACTAGCTGTACCATCGACTGCGTCCGCGTAAAAGTAGGTAAAAAAAAATAGATTCAGTTTATAGCCTTTATATCATCACGCCCATTTATCGAGGAAGGCTATAGCCTAAATAAATGTGCTATCGAATACTGAAAGAATTTTTCAAATTAGTCCAGTAGTTCCTGAGATTAGCGCTTTCAAGAAATCAAACTGCGGGAACGTTGAATTACTTACTATTTACTACATTCTATTGTCCTCTAATATTATCCCCGTTCCCGTTTCCTCGGAATTTTAAACGATATGCAGTTTTTCTACATCGTTTTCGACGGTATTTGCAGCATGCATTCTGTCAATTTTGTGT
>JANCMC010043217.1:6083689-6278010 GCA_024363005.1 Charaxes varanes
CGGAATTTTAAACGATATGCAGTTTTTCTACATCGTTTTCGACGGTATTTGCAGCATGCATTCTGTCAATTTTGTGTGAAACTCCATAAGGTTAGATTAAAATGGTTAAACTGTCAACAGCGGTTACTTAAAAATAAATTAATATGGTGGTTAATTGCTATTTTACCTATACTTAAAATTCCTAATTTTCCGGGCAATTTTCTTAATTTTTCCATTCATTACCTTCAGAACCTTCTCCTGGCAATGACAAACTGGATTTAAAAAAATTGCGAAATCGGACCAGCTGTTCATGCGTAATGACGTGACCAAGAGAAATAGGGATTCATTTTTATACTTGTAGATTTTTACTATTTTTTTTTGTCTTTTTCTATATGCTGTTGTCTGTATCCATATCTCTAGTTTTGACAACTTAAGTGCATGTTAGAAAATCTTATACGCAATTAAGTTACATGGTGAGTTGTTAAAATAAAAACCTAACTAACACACTTTCAACATTCCATAACATTCTGATAGTATACTATTATGCCGGAGCCAGACATGGCTTCATTTGAATTATCATTTCAATAATGAGGTAGTGTGGCCGGGGACTTTGTGAAACTGCGCAAAGTTTTGTAGTACTTTGTAGTCTTCAAGTACAAAAATGTACAAACACTTCCGAGCTGTGTCTAGCTCCGGCATTATACAATTACGAACTCATGTTTGGCATTTCGTTCAAAAACTCTGAAGGTTACGAAACTTCATTTCAAATATTATAATGACTGTAATTATCTTGTTGAAATAACATTCTGTACGCCGCGTCGTGTTTAATCTATGTTATATTTGAAGAATTAAGTATAACCATCTACATTCCATAGGTGTTATGATTTTTGTACTGACTTGTTTGTACTTCTTTTATGTTACAAGGGGCAAACGTTTAGGTGGTAAGTAAACAACGATGCCCATGGACGTCTGCACGACCACCACGTGGAAGCAATGCTATCTCGTCAACTAATGGTATAGTTGTAGCGTTTCGTTCGGTTTGTTAAACTTCCCGATGGCCTAAACTCGTCATTAAAGGCCGCCAAAGCGTCAGCTAGCCTTCTGGTCATGCAGATTTCCATGAGCGTAGGTAGTAGGTAGGTACTTAGGCGAACCGCCTACTCGTTTGCCCCTTGTAAGATTAAAAAAACATGCAATGAATTAACATAAGGAATAAAGTTCCAGGTTGTCCCAAAGAAACTAGGGATGCTCATGTCCATCTGTGATATAATCATAGTCTGATATAATCTTTAACTTCAATTCATTGTTTTATTGTTACAGGCATTCCAGCAACACTTAATTACATTCCTCTGGATGCGCCATACGAACCGTCCCCAAAGCTGACTCCTTATCCTAGTTTTAAGGGCAATGAGCTGGGTGACTGTGAGAATGGTCTGACGACAGTTTACAGAATCAAAGCTGACAAATGTGACCGCTTATGGGTTTTAGATGTAGGCACGTACGGATATGGTAAGTTACTTTTATTAACTAAGGTTGTTAAACAGAAATCCTCAATTTATACAGTTTATTCACTCAATTAAACGACTATATACAATACATATATTGTAATAAAATTAATAGATAACCTTTTAGGTTATAATTTTTACCAAGATTCCATTCAACGTCTATTTCTTTTAAGAGCCAAGTATTCAAAACTATTTCAAATTAAGCTAATTGTTTCAGATCCTAATGTGACAAACGTGTGTCCTTATGCTTTAAACGTTTACGATTTGAATACCGATCAACGCATAAGGCGATACGTGTTCAGACCAGAAGATATCGTCTCCACTACTTTTATCGCAAACATCGCTTTGGACGAAGGCCCTACCTGTGATGATACATTTGCCTATTTCTCTGATGAACTTGGCTACGGTCTAATCGCTTACTCGTGGGAGCAAAATAAATCGTGGAGATTCAGCCACAGCTACTTTATGCCAGATCCACTTGTTGGTGACTTCAACATTGCGGGCCTTAACTTCCAATGGGGCGCTGAAGGCATTTTCGGAATAACAACATCTCCAATGGGCGCTGATGGTTTTAGGACTCTTTACTTTAGTCCTCTATCAAGTTACAACGAATTTGCTGTATCCACTCGAATCCTAAGGGATGAATCTAAAGTAACAGGATCTTACAAAGACTTTAAAGTTGTCGGCACTCGTGGACGCGATACACACACTACAGCCAAGGTAATGGACGTAACAGGAGTGCAGTTATACAGTTTAATTGATCAAAACGCTATAGGTTGTTGGAGTTCAAACTATCCCCATAAGCCACAAAATACTGCTATCGTAGACAAAGACGATGTCGGTCTGATATTTCCCAGTGATGTTAAAATTGACGATGGAAGAAACGTATGGGTAATGTCTGATCGTATGCCCGTATTTCTGGAATCGGAGTTGAATTATGGCGATATCAACTTTAGAATATTTGCTGGTTCTTTAGACAAGCTGATTCAAGGAACTGTATGCGAAACAACGCCACCGTCCAATCAGCCTCCTCTCATTAGCGTCCCACGAACATCAGGATACAATAAGGGTCTACAAACAGTAACACAAATTCCATCGCAAATATTTTTGCCGGCCACTTCTCCTAGAACCTTAACATCAACTTACAGTTCCCTCTTGTCTCAGAATATCATACCAAAATATCAGGAATCAGCTCTACTTTCAAAAAGACCTCACTCATTCTTTCCAGCGCCGCAGTTACAAAGCGATAACTCCTGGTGGTTGAAAGGCAATTATTAAGTTGCTTAAAAATGATTGAATTTCAAAATAAGTAAATTTCTAAGTGGATGAAAGTGCCGAATGTAGTAAACAAGGCACATGTTACAATGTTGATCTTAAAATTTTCATCTGAGATGAAAAAAAATATATATAATATATAGTACTCGTACATGCGCTATAAATACCGATAGCAGTCATGTAGCTAAGTACATAAAACGATGTAAAATTTAAGTTAGTTTATAACATCGAATTATTTATATTTAGTTAATTATACCGCACGCCTAATCATAAACTGACCGATTATGTTTTAGATCTAAACTGATTTAACGATACAGACAGCTTTGTTTTGACGTCCTCTATCTGTCAATTCAAGAATTATTTCGATATCTCCACACAAAGCTGAGATACTGCTATGTTTGTCTCTTTAACTAAAATAAATTTGTAGTTAAGAAGACAAATAAATAATTAAATATCATTAAAATAACGTTTCAATATCAAAAATCACTTCTTTAACAATCATTAAAATACATAACTTGTTCTTAAAACGCCATTTTTATCGAGTTGTACATATGTGAAATAAGTCGTAAATGACAAAATCGTTCAAAATCGTTTTTTTTTTTACGATTTGCCAGAAATCAGCTTTTTTGAGTTAGGTCACTTTATGCTTAAGCGTGCGATATGTAAAGTGGTATATTTGATTGCAGTTTTCTGTGTTAGTATGTGTGTGAGTTGCGTTATGTTGTATATAATCATAGATTATATTCTTGTCCTATTATAACTTTATACTTTTTTATATTGTTATTGTAGCTCTTAGTATTAAAAACTTTTATATATTCTATTCTTTTACTTTTATACCTTAATAGTACATAAATATTAATGATGCTTTTCATACCTACCAATATCGCTTACTTGTATCTATTATGAATAAATAATTTCAGTGTATATTTTCAATATATTGTCAATTGAAGGAAACTGAGGAGGGAGGAGGAACTGAGCCCAATCAGTAGTCGACATTTGAGTCGATCACTAGGTTAAGTTGTTGTTGGTGCGACCGGGTGATAGATGGGTGCGCCATTCTTACACTGGTTTATATTTAAGATCCGACCTCCTCCGTGTTTTGGAAGGCACGTAAAATAGTGGGATCCGATTAATGTCACTGGGTGATATTAGTCGTGAGGTTGCAGAGATCGTGGGGGTTCCGAGGATGACGTCAGATGGCAATCGGTCATCTTAATTCACTCCATAGCCAAATTCTCTGCAATTGAAGCGGACCCTGGTACTACTAGACCGGGACAAGGCTAGGAATATAAGTCAATTGAATGAAACTCAATGAGAATAAATGTAAAGTGCAAAGCGATCTCTTGACCCAAGCAAGATGAGAATTTTTAAAAGAAATAATATGGAATCTGTTCTAATATATAAAACTAAAGAGTTTGTTTTTTGTGTGCCTGAACGCGCTAATCTCAGAAACTACTAATACGATTTGAGAAATCATTTCAGTGTTAGATAGCCCATTTATCGAGGAAGACTACAGGCTGTACATCATCACGCTAATCTCTTCTTTTTACCTAATTTTACGCGGACAAAGTCGCGGGTACACCTAGTAATCTTATATATAAAATTCTCGTGTCACAATGTTACTTACCGTACTCCACCGAAACGGCTTGACCGATTTTTATGAAATTGTATACGCATATTCAATAGGTCTGAGAATCGGCTACGAGCTATTTTTCATACTCCTAAATGATAAGGGTGGCCCACGCCGACAAGTCACGGGGCACAACTAGTTTATATATATAATTCAGTTAATTTAGAAAAAAAAGCTGATTCGTAGACCAAAGTACCGATATCTCGATCTTGAACCGACTGAATCATTAACAGGCTTGAACCGACTTCACTAACCGACTTGAACCGACTTCATTTACAGACTTGACTCTATTAATGAAGATATGAGAAGGAAAGTGATGGAGCAGAGAGAAAAAGGGAAAAATGTTGTGCCGACGCTACTTAACGTGACATAAAGGCAAGAAGAAGAAGAAGATCAATGAGCAAATTGACTACCAGAAGGTACAAAGATGCGTCGTTGGCTTATAAGAAAGAAATCTTCAAGTTAATTATTCCCTTGAAAGTTTTTAGTCTTGTCGGTTCCGAAGCAGAGTAATTACAGAAGTACAGTTGTGTTGTAAAGGTAATGTTTGATCATAATTTTGATATTGAATTATTCAGTCAAATATACTTTAAAAATTCGTCCACAAATTGGCACATATTCTTTGCAAAAATTCCCCTCTAGAACATTCGTTACACAAATTAAATTTACATACCCCTAATGTTCACGGCGCGACGCGGCGTCCTAAATTTAAAGCGATGATAATTATCCCGAGTGTGCGGTGTTATTTAAAAATAAAGGAATTTTTAATAAATGGCGACACGGCCAAAGTCCGGTGAATCCGTAATTTTCGGGGTTTAGTCCTTATCCGTAATTTTGGCCTATCATTAAACTTATTTAACACATAAAATACGCAATCTGCTTATGACATCCCTCGTATACAAAATCCGGTATGGATTTCTGGTAGGAATAAAAACACGGTGGGTATTTCTGGTATAATTAAAAAAGCCATTCTGGATTTCTGTTAGTCGCATTTATTATCTTTCTGCCTTTCTTCGTCAGTAGTTCTAATGTATTTAATCGGACATGGAAATTTTGGCTAATTACGCTTTGAAATATTCTAATAGATCCCGATCTCGAAACCTTATCACCTTTCTATCCTTGCAAAAGGATTCACTCAATACAAGCTTCCTTGTAGATATTACAAGGAAGTTAACATTACAATAATGTAACAAATTTCTGGTATATTATTGTTGGCAGGGAGCCCATTAGGGTATTTTGCGAAATATTCGAGTGCCTCAGAAAACCATTTGGGAAGAGTTCTTGCATCCTTGTAATGCGGGGTACCAAATATGAACTCTTAATATAGGGGACGCTTATAGAACTCTCAGAAAAAATGAGCGCGTCAGATAAAGGTAAGATAATTTAATTTTTGGAAAACATGTAATCTGACCATTCTCTCAAGGCAATGTAGCTAAAACCATCACGCAATCCATAAAACCACGCTCCAGGCGTTATTGACGACATGATCTTACCTTAACATAACCTTTTTTAAAGCTTTTGCACCTATTCTATGTAATCCAAATACGCTTTAGTGACTACAAATTTAGTATCGCTGCCTCCCATACTATGACAACCAATAAAAATGCCTAAAAAACAAAAAAAAATCCAATCCGGCCAATCTTAATTAGTTACTGTGGGAATAATGTCACAAATTTTTAGACTTAAAATCAAACGAGTGCACTAAGTGTTATCCTCGATATGAGGTCGTTTATAAATCGCTTCCTCTTGTAACCTACATCAGACAATCTAACCGATTCCCGGCATAATTATTGACACACAATAATGGACGATTAAATCGTTTTACAGCCGATGTGAGTCGAAGCAATTACCATGTACCGCGGACGTGGCGTGTGATCACCATAAGTGGCAACCACTTGGGGCGCTAAAACACTAATAAATTGTCCCATTCGGTTACAGTGTTAATGAACCGATAAAGTGGGAATGAGTGAGGGTTAACTCCGAGTTCGTAACTCAATCGATCGAGTTCAAGGGCGAAAAATGCTGGCGGGATTTGAGGCGTTCGGTATTTTTAGCCCCCAATCTGTAACGTGTTGAGAGTGTTAGTTCACTGGCTAGAGTTGAGAGTCGAGTAGACTTTAAAAAATCATTTCTATATGCAAGTGTCTCTGAGATTTTGTTTAGTTATAAACTATTATACATACATACATATTATGAATATCCTTATGTCTTCAGCGAAGGAATAATTCATATTAAAAACAGCAAATACTTTTCGAAAACCTGCAGTGCTTATAGATAGAACTTCAATTTAGTATTTATTTTTAAAACATATTAATTTGGCTGTGGCTGAAACTGGTGGTTTAAGAAATATTAAACTTAATAAAAATGATCCAATTATATAATTTACTTGACATGTTTATCTATAAATGAATCCTTGACTATCAAATAAAATAAACACCGCATTGGCGTCAAATAAATTAGTTGTTGTTATGACATTTGACGTTACGTTTCGTACATAAGAGTAAGTAAAATTTAAGCTAATTTTATAAAGAATAACATAGCAAAGTAGCTATTCGTCCAGGTAATAACTAATCATAGTAGGTAATACCGAGGGTAGGACAGCCAGAGGTCGATCACCTACTAGATGGGCTAACCAATTTAAGGAAGCCACGTCCTTGAAAATCTTATATCATCAAGCGGTCCAAGCCTTGTATTTCCAAATCATCAGATGTAGAGATTTGAATTTTTCATATTGATAGGACACGTTCAAACACATTTTGAGCGAAATCGGAAATAACTTCAGAAGTTATTTAGCAAATACTTTTATTGTGTAGCAGATACAGAACCCTCCTACATAAGCGTGTCTTGACACGCCTTGGCGAGTTTATTTTGGCAAACCATATTGAACCTTCAACGACAACAATAAGGTTTCCAATCCTCCAATAATCAAGTTAAGCCGCGAAAAAAATATATTTTCTAACTGTAATGCCGGAGCCCGACATAAAGCAAAGTGTTTGTACATTTTTGTCCTTGAAGACTACAGAGTTCGACAAAACTTGACACAGCAACACCAAGTCCCCGGCCACACTAAATGATCATTGAAATGAAGCCATGTCTGGCCCCGGCTTAACGTCAATAAATATCAAGATATAGATTTAGTATATTCTGATCTCATATATGTATAAGTATGTTAAAACAAATTCGAGTCCCGTGGGAAAACCTTCCTGTAATGGCAGATGCGAGAAACATTTTTCATATTACATATCAAAGGGGATAAAAGATGACAACCCTATTCATTGCCAAGTAAGGAAAGGAAATACTAAGATAAAATGTAATAATAAGATTATGTTATTATTATGACAGATGGTCCCCAAGTCGTCAAAATTCAATCATAATCATCATTTTCATACAATGACATAAATATATTATCCTTTACTAAGGTTTAAAGACTTTATGTCTCATACGAATAATGTTCATTTATATGAGATAATAAATTACTAACAAACATCGTTGACTGTACAATTAAATACAAATGAAAAGTATATCTTAATGTAGACAACATTTTATATTATATTTTATCCTCTCCATCTTTTATCGATCCTTTCTCTCTTCCCGATCTACCTTTATATCCATTTACTCCATCTGCTGTCTTTCTAATTAGAGATAGCGCCATGCTTGTAGCCGAATTGGGCCGGCGCGTCCGGGTAGCAGTACCTCTTTCTTACATAAGATTGGCGCTAAGTAGCGGCAATGCTGTCAAGTGACGGTATTGTTGTCACGTTTCGTTCGGTTTGTGAGACTTCCTTGTAGCCTAAACTCCTCATTAAAGGTCGGCAATCTGCTTGTCTATGCCCTTGCAGATGTCCATAGGCATGTCACATACGTTTTCCAGATCGTTCCACCTCTATATTAATAAAAAATACTGACGGACCCGGCAGACGTTGTTTTGCCCGATTTACATTTAGAAGAAAGGTCCAGTGTTAACGCCATCTATTGGAAGTATGCCGAGGTGACCCTGAATCTTTTATTATAGACAGTTAGTTTTTAGTATTGACAGTGAATCTGCATCTTTTAGTAGTTTTTTTAAATATTCTTTTGAGTTTTACTTTCCCTCTTTGTCGAAGCCTTCTCATTTACAAATTTAAAAAAAACAGACAGGTGTCATTACATTACATACATACCGACAGCATAACCTACCTATATATATAGATACATACATTTTCTCACTTCTTTGTTTAAAGATGTATAAAAGAATCATATATTTACTGACGTGAAAACAAATTTATATGGAGGGCAATTCAGGAGTTGCCAGCCATATAAACGGTTTACTACCACTTGTAATTATCCTCACGGATGCACCGCTGTTATGCCTTTATCAGAGAATAATCTATAATAATTTATGCACCATCTGGTAATGTCGAACTGTTTATTATGGTCTGTTGAACTTTGATAAGTGCTTGGGAGTTACGTACTAGCCTACGATACTTTCCCCGTGATGTAATATACTTTTGTTTTAGTTTTATTTTTGTAACTTAAGAAGGTTAGATGGAATACTGTGACGTATGCCCTATATTTTAATTCGAGGTAGGGCTACGCTTACAGTCCTTTTGGTCAGCAGCCGAATTGGGCCAGCGTGTAAAGTACCTCTTTCTCAAATAAGATCGGCGTTATATGGCGGCATTGCTATCACGTTAAGTGACAGTTCATTCACTTTGTGTGAGCTCTCGAATGCCCAAACCGCTTCAAGGGCTGGCAATGTATCAACGAGTCTCCTGATGAAGCATGTGTCCATTAGAGTCGGTAGTCAGGTAGAGAGTACCAGAGTAAATTTATGTGACTCAGTAAGTGTCCCATTGATGCAGTTGATAGTCACTCGATTTACGTGTCTAGGAAGTGAGTTTGATTATCGGAACTGAAATAAATAGTATATACATATATAAGTTACTGAAAAATATATCAATCGACCGTTATCATAATTCAGTTGCCCTGACTCGGGCGGTCGTTAAAATGGGAGGCCATTGAGTGTTTTTGTTTCATTGGACAACAAACATACACATTCTAATCCGTAAAATTTTTTCGCTACTTAAAAAATATTGTTTTGATCGATCAGATTTATGGAGGCTGTATGGCCAGATGTTGTTGAGTCTAAAAAAGATACGTCAAGAAGTACGACACCCGTCCGACAAGAGTCCAGAAAGAAGAAGAAAGAAGTCGAAAAAGAAGTTGACGAAAGGAAGCAGAAGAAAATAAAGCTCAGTAGCGAGGGTTGGAGTCAGGAGTCTGACGTCGAAGAAGAAGACAAAAGGTGAGCAAGACATTGTGCAAGAACAACTCAACTTTAAAGATAAAGGAACACCAAACAAATACCTTTTTTTTATGAAATCCTATATCAAATGATAACAAATCAACACTGAAATTTACATGAAAACAATCTTTAAAGAAATGTTTAATAAAATTGAAACAAAACTTCACTTAAAGCTTAAATGTCAATGAAATTATTATTTTTTAAATTATTAGAGGCCAATGAGCACGATTTTCACTTACGTAGTTACTAAGGGGAACCGCCGCCCTTGGATATGTGCACAACCAGGAGGCTTGCAGAAGCGTTGCCGGCCTTTAAAGAGGGGTTAAGGTCACATTTGTTTTACTGTACTATGAATCATTTTTTTATAGTTGGGTATTATGTACGACAATTGTATACATAGGTATAGCTGTGGTAGCATCCCATATTTATCACATATTTTGCGGTATTTTAAAAAAATATTTGTAATATCTGTTACACCCGTTTCGATAAATCGTTGAGAAAAGACTGGACAGTTAAATCGTTGCGAAAAAACTGTACAGTTAAATCGACAATTATACACACACTGATACATACACACGTTTGTATGAAAAATCGTTGTCGATCGTTCGAATCGTTGTTGTGTATCGATAAAACAGTGTAGTTTAAAATACAGATTTTTCGCAACGATTCATCGAAACTTGTGTTACGGCTATAACTGTGGTGTTATTTCATAGCTAATAATAGATAATTTTGACGAAACTCTGATTCACCCTTCATGAACCCTTTTGCGGACTGAATTCTACTGAAGCCTTAAGACCCGCGGAACCCAGTTTGGGAATCCCTCTTCTAGAATATACTAAAAAGTGTCAGAAAAATGCCACATGCCATTTTGTCATTTAATTTAATTTTAATGTATCTTGTATGGCTGCTGTCCACATGGAATTTAATAATGTTTTATTTTTTTAATTTTTTTTGCTCGGATTCATAACAACATGAATTAAGTCCTAAAATTTAATTATTCTGTATAACAAACTATCTGCAAAAACCAAATAAAATCCGTTTGACGATCAAGCTTCAAACTTGTATATAACGCATAATTAATCTATCTATTATCTTTATATTATGTATATTTAAATCTATTTTCTTTAGTAAAAAAACCAAAATGGAGAAACAAAAAGCGAAGGCGCGTAAGAGAAAACATTCCACGTCGACATTCTCATCGTCTTTGTCGGAAACCGATGAAGAGGCGAGGAAGAAGAGGAAGTTACTCAAAAAGAAGGTAGGGTCTTATACTTTTTGGTGCAATACTATTTATAATAGAACTTTATAATAAAAATTTCTGCTAAAAATCACATACAATGACGTCACTATATAAATGCAGGGCTGAAAAGACGTTAGACGAAGTTGATAACTCATGTTGTTCGACATTACGTATGTATATGTATGTACAGATATGACCAACATGTAAACCTTCAATCTTGCGTATAAACATTATCGTTTATTATTTATCAATCAGTAAATTAGCTTTAATTCATTTTCAGGCAATGAAGAAAACGAAATCAAAGTCCGCGAAACGGCGTCGTATCGGTCGGAAATTGTTGAAAAAACTGAAAGAGAGCAAAAAGAAAAAGAGCAGAGAAAAGGACTCCGATGATGACGATAGTGGTAAAAAAAATAATTTATTTTATCTTTCTAAATTTTTTAAAATGAGACCAGGTTGGGGTCTAGTCATATGTCTGCATTCGAGTCGATCGCTAGGTTTAACAGTTCATACTGAGACCGTGTGATAAATGGGGGACTTATTCTAATTCTGGTTTCCTAATATCCGATTTCCGCGTTCTATTTCTTAAGGAATTTGACGTTGGACATCAGTCTATCATCTTGAACCCTGATTCGCACGAGAGTTTTTTTAACATGCTCTAAAAATGCGTTCAAATAGAACATATGGATTCCCAAATTTGTGTTCACACTACAGCGCTTTTGTAATATGACGCCTTGTTTGGCGAGCAATGTTCTATTTTTAACGCTATATATATGTAAAGACTTGATATTTTCCATATTGATAGAAATGATAAAAACTCATTAGGAAAAATATTTTAAACGAAATCGGACAAAAACTTTTGAAGGCATGTAACAAATACATTTATAGCGAAGCAAATACGGAACCCTTCTATATAACACGCTCTTGGCACGCTCTTGGCCATTTTTTTAACTCCTGTGCGAATGAGAGCTAATTCGCCCCACAGCCTCTGCAATTAAGCGGACTCTGGTGCAGTGTATACATAGAGGGTAGTACTAGACCGGGATAACGCGAGTTAGGATAATAATATCATAAAGTTTCAAAAATTTTTAAGGGAAAGATTTTTCTAACTCGTAAATTGATCCCATTATATAACAGAGATCCATTCAGAAGCGTCTAAGATCACAAAGCGTAGATATATGTACTGATATACACGCCGAAACTTTTTGTCCCACTGTTAAGCAAACGTCTCCACCGATATTTTTTCCTATTCCAACACTATTCAATTTTTTTTAAACTTTCCAAGTTCGTCACCGAATACTTCGCCAAGCAAATTCTTCTTCTTCCTAGCGTTATCCCGTCTAGTACTAGGGTCTGCTTAGATCGCAGAGGATTTAGCTGTGAGGCGAGCTAAGATGACCGATTGCCGTCTGACGTCATCCTCGAAACCCCCCACGATCTCTACAGCCTCACGACTAATATCACTCAGTGACTTTTATCGGGTCCCACTGTTCTACGTGTCTTCTGAAACACGGAAGGAGGTCTGATATCAAATATAAACTAGTGCTAGAATGGGTCACCCATCTATCACCCGGTCACATCATGAACTATTCAACCTAGCAATCGACTCAAAAGCCGACCACTCATTAAGCCACAACCTTCTTCGCAAGTCCATTATAGCAATCAATGAAACAAAACTCACACAGCATAAATAAACTACTGTTGGATTAAAGCAGTCTTAAAAAGTATGTGAACATTCCCATATAACCCATTTGAGATTGGCGCACACACAGTTAGGATCAATGTGTTAATTTGGTCCAACAAGGCACTTCTAGTGAATAGAAGTGATTCGAAGGAATCGATCGGTATCACTATTTACACGACTAATTCACTTAACTGCTGACATACAACATTAACGTTCTCGTGTAGTGTAATGTAACTGGTGCGGTTAAGGGGAATACGTTCCGTGATAACTGGAGTGAGTGTCGGCCCAGTGAAAGTGTGCTGTGTCACTTTATGTGACCAGATTTTGCGAATTTTGTTTCGCGTGTTCGTTAATTTAGTCTGTAAATGTGGAATATATAAAAAAAATTGGTACTGGTCAAAAATATAACATCATATACAAACAGTCAAGATTTTTTTAAAGGAGATGTTGTATACGTATAGTTTTCCATTGGAATGGTAGTCAAATTATCATTCAATAATTAATCTATATATGTAAAAGCGAAAGGTCATCTGTCACGAAATCTCGAAAAATTCGGTTCGTGCAAAGATGATATTTGGCAAAGGGGCAGTTTATGGTTAGTAGACATCCGCTAAGAATGGATTTTTCTGTAGGGGCAGATGAAGGAAGTCAGAGGCTATCGCAAGTTTACGCGGATGAAGTCGCGGAAAACAGTTAGTCTTTAAGTAAATAATAGAAATGATGGTCTATTAAGAACTGCTTCGTCTTTTTGGAGGATTCTTAAAAGAAAGGTGGCATTAGTGTTACAATATCATTCTTTACTTGTTGCTATATTATTTCATTAATTGGAAAAAATATTGTATATGACTCCGCCTTAACATGACCTGATACAACACCACACTTATTACGAATGTACTCGTTATTGTTGCGGAATGCAAAGCATACGTGCGCCGGCTTATATAACTATGTGTTTGTGAAAGACTCATTTATCTCGATCACTTTTCATTTCACCGATCGTAAAGTGTTTTGTAACTATTCTCGTGGTGAAGAAACACTTTTTAGATGAAAAACACTATATTTTAGATGTTGAAAGAAGAATTAAAATGTATTGCGCCGACTCATAGACATGTTTGTTGCTGACAGACTCCTTTATCTCGATCACTTTTCATTTCACCGATCGTAAAGTGTTTTGTAACTATTCTCGTGGTGAAGAAACACTTTTTAGGACGTCTGTTCCTAAGGTAGACAACTTAATGTCTGTATTATAGGTAACAGCCGCCTGTTATACACAAATATTTTTTTAGAAATATATAAATACATACATATGGACAATACACCCAGACTCGAGGTGGGAATCGAACCCACGACTCCGGAGCGGTAGGCAGGGTCACTGCCCCCCACCGCGCCAACGTGCCAGTCAATATAGGAAAGGCATATTGTATTCAATAATCAAAAACGGCTATTGGCATACTTAAAGTGTCATTATATACATAAAAATGTATACAAAAAAGTATACATACGAGTAATGAATATATGCAATCGTATACATTACAAAACATTTAAATTTACACCAACGAAACAGGATAGGATTCTACCGCGACCGCAACATTGCGTGGTGCACATTGTCAACGACATTCACAGTGACATAAGTACAACATTTTAATTGGAATAACACAATAATTGCTTGCACCTGTTATAATTTAAAAAAAAAACACTTCCGTAATTTATAGCTATACCTAGGAGTCTAATAAAAGTTGTTTTTTCCAACTAGGCAACAATCTTACGATTAATCACTAACAAAACGAATACAAAGGGTGCACTTTGTAATCACAAAGGTGCAGAAATGTGATATGAAATTTCATTGTTCCACTGTTTTTCATACGTAAATATAATAAACGTAATACTGTGTTTTATATTTTGATATAAATTTACAGAGAGGTTTAATATCTCCCATTAAGTTTCACATGAAATGTATGCATCAAAAAGATACTGGTTGAAAATAAAGCACGACTGACTACAACAGGCTTGGTGCAAAAAAAAACAAATAGCGCGCATTCTATACCATTGTAAAACTTTGATACTTCATATTTAGCCGGAAAAGTTTCAAAAATGGAAATAGACAGCGATGTAGTTGAAAGAAATCTAGATTGCCTTCCTTGCTGAAGTGAGTAATTAATGCACTCGTGTTAACAACACTCGTGCATTAAAAACTCACTTTGCGCTTGGTGCAACAATCTACTACTATTTTTTTCAAGTTATTGACCTTCGTTTTGCCCGTGATATAAAAGTTATGTATTAGTTGTATCTATTGTTTATTTATTATTTTACTATTGTGACAATGAAAAAAAATTTTACAGTCCTAAAATTTATAGCTATTATATAATAGCCACCTGACTTCGCGTATAATTATAATTATATAAAAATCAAGCGATGTTCGTTAAACTCGTTAAAACTCGAAAACCACTGGACCGTTTTGTATTCCGATTATTTTCTTTCTTTTCCTTTATTTCAGTAAAGGTTTAAAAGAAGAGAAAGAAAGGAAAAGTCTAAAGATTATTTATTAATACTACTATATACTAATATACAAAGCTGATGATTTTGTTTGTTTGTTTGAACGCGCTAATCTCAGGAAATACAGATCCGATTTTTAAAATTCTTTCAGTATTAGATAGCTCATTTATTGAGGAAGGCTATAGGCTTCAATGAAAATTATTTTTAAAATCGGGAGTTCTTTTTCCCATTTGAGAGTTTCCGCTGCGTGCGCTGCGTTAATGGTTAAAGTTTCGCAAAAGTCATGTATGACAAAATTGTTCCCCTTTAAAAGTTCTAAATAAAAATCCGTGAAAGCATATGTCTATCTCTTAAGGTTGGCTCAGTATAACCTTTTTTATGCTAACCAAATTTATTCTGAAATAATGCAGTATTTGTGAAGGTCTTTTTATAAACATAATATTAATACTTATCCAAAAACTATTTTAAAGCCCCTAAGTGATAAGAATGGCACACGCGAAGTCACGGGGTACAGCTAGTACTACTTTATGTAGCTTATTTTTTTTTTAATTTCTAAGGGGGGGGGTGCTCCTACCCCTCTTTGCCATCCCTTGGCGACGCCCTTGCTTACCAACAAATACCCTCCTTTACCTTTTACTTAAAATAAACAGAACCAAAAAGGAATTTGTCAGCAATACGGCTAAACATCGGTACACTGTCGGGGAACAATGCACGGAGTATCCCGCCGTGTACATTCATTAGTCGCATTTCGGGGTGCTTCCGACAGACGATTACAACTGCTAATTGGTGGCGTGTTGGATTTTCCAGCCAAAATTTGCGTACCGCAAGTTATTGCCTACACTTGCTTTGCATTTATTTATTGGAAAGTACTTCTCTTAGAATACCTGTTTATTGTTAAACAACATGTTAAAAACAGCTTATTTTGATGAGGTATTTTACGAGAGTTTGATTATTTGTTTGCTTGAAAGCGTTAATCTCAGAAATTACCAGTGGTCAGATTCGAAAAATTCTTTCAGTTTTAATTAGTTTGTCAACGATGAATGTTATAGCTCTTGTAGGGTATTTAAAGTTCAAAATTGACCTACACTGAGTTCGTAAATTACATTTCATCTATGCGTTTAAATGAATTAAAAATGTCCTACCTAAATATATATTATGCTAAGTGTTGTAAATAACATCTAACAACAGCGTCACTTCATTGAGTCGTATTCAAGTCAGTAATATTATAAGACCTTTACTTTAGATACCTATAATTTTTTTATTAATAAGTTTACACACCGCAGCTGAAAGGCCCGTGTCAATTGTTAGTTTTTTTAATTTTCTTTCTTTTCATTCTTTTCTTTTTTTTATTCTCTATATAAGATACCAGCATTACATACATATGTTTACTTTTACATATACCATTTGAAAAAATACAACAATTATATATCGCCGCACCATCATTGGTGGAACGCATAACCGCTGAAAGGGTGATATGTAATGAAGGCGGATTTAATTGCTATTTTGCGTGTGTTTGGAGATATTGAGGGTCTCTCGGTTCGATTCAGCGGATCCGTCTATGGGATGTTTTGCTCTTGTTAGCGGTAAACGTTTGTTTGAATTATATTTAAACATTGTACAGATATGTGTTTTTAAGTTATATTTTATGCCTTAACACTATATAAACTACTAGCTGTTTTCCGCAACTTTGTCTGCGAAAAAATTGGGACAGCACTTTTTTTTTCTTGTACGTCGTGGTTAGGTAAGCTGGCAGAAAATGCTATTAGCATTACTCTCACGTAGTTGTACAATTGTTTTTTTAATTGTGCAAAAAATAGAATAAAAAAAGCCCTTTGACATCATTAATCTGGCCCTATCGAAAAATCACTTCTTAGCGAATGTACCTATAAACAAATTCTTTGGCAAATTTCATCTTAGTCCCGCGGTTTTCAAGAATTTGTTTTAGGTGTTTTTTCGATTCTAAATATACAGAACATGGTATTGTAGTGTTTTATAGGGCTTTTTAATCATTACAGCAGTGATGAAATATGAATAATAAAATTGTCATTATATCTTTTCATATAAAATAAAAATCATAAATACACAAAAAGAAAAACAACATTTCGCGACATCTAACACGATTTGCGAAAAATATAGATTCCGTGACAAATGCGCATAATCGAATTTCCATATTGGCACGAGTCCTGCACCGCGGCCATCTTGAAAGAAGAGACGTGAAAATATTGTGTTAGAACTTTCTAAGTCATTGCGGACACTTGAATATAAACTACCGCATAATATATGAGTAACAATAATTTTTTCTTAGACACGTTACAGAGAGAAACACAATAGGTTTTTTGTACAAGGTTTTATAAAAAAAAACTAGCTGTTTCTCGCTGCATCGTTTGTGTGAAATTAAACTTGCGACAGCCTCTAGAGCTTCTTAGTGTGGTCCTATCGAAAGATCGGTTCTTAGCGGTTCTACAAACCATAAATTACCTCCCTATTAAATTTCATATTTGTGCGTCCCGCGGTTTTCGAGATTGCGTGATAGATGACCTTACGCGTTAATAAAGATACTTTGAGATATGCTTACTAATGTCGTTACCACAATGTATAAGTTTGTGCACTAAGGTACGCCAGTGGGTTTATGATTTGAACCGATGACCTTACAGGCTTTAGGATCAGACAGACAGACATAACTCATGTTTATCTCTATTGTTTCTAAAAATATACGATTTTAATCCATCGTGATTTATATAAGTAGCAACGCTCTATATATATACTATTTGCAATAATTGAAAAATACTAATTGATTTAAGAACTACATATGTATATGGTTTTCTCATGGATGCCAATGTCAGAACTAAATCAAATTGAAATGGGACCATACGGAAGGTATGAGCTTTCAAATGAAGAGAGAATGATGAAAATTAGTTCATCCAGTCGAAAGTTTTGAGGTAAACATAAAAAAATAGAGTCGAAAGAATATTCCTACAACGCGGTTTCCTCTAATGTGAAATAAACCTACCGTGTTATAGTGTCCCCCCCCCCCCTATAACACGGTAGGTTTATTACAGTACTCTAAAATATTTACGTTTAGAAAATAAAATCATAAAGACTTTAAACGTTCAAATTCTTTGAGTACATATTATGTGAAATTCGTAGATTCATAAACAGGTACTTACTCAGAATAATCAGAATTAATTTATTTATTATTAGTACATAGCTAGTGTTAGAAAATAACACGATGAAACAATAAAATAACTGAGTCTTAAAGTAATACATACACATACATACAGAAAGTCAAATATAGACAGACAGATTAATTTTATTCTTATACAGTAATATTAGGTACTAGCTTATGTGAGAAAGAGGTACTGGTACCCGGACGCGCCGGCCCAATTCGGCTACAAGCGTGGCGCTACCTCTAATTAAGAATAGAGGATAAAGATATAAATAAAATATAGTAAGTACTACCTCACCGTGACGCCAAAACGACGTCGACTATGTTGCCATTTACAACTCGAAATGTCAGCCTCCTCCGACGGAATATCACTCATTAGAGTGCAAGCAACAACTTCGATAAAAAAGAAAGCATTTTAGAGAAAAGTAACCAAACTGCATAATTACACAGCTTAATAGAATCAGGTTATTCATCATAATTATGTAATGTAATGTAATGTATCCTGCCCGCAAAGCGGATGCACCTCGACCCTATTGGATCTTTTGTGCTCGCCCCTTTCCTTTGTTCCTGAGCTGCAGTCCTCAAAGATCCAAGTAAGTAATTCAAGGACCACCCGCAGCTTGAAGGAACCGTAGTCCTCCGATCTTGAAAAGGCCTCACTGAAGAGATTCATTCTTATTCTGGCCAGCCCATCAAATTCGCACAATAGGTGCATCATCGTCTCCGCTTCTTCGCCCTAGTCCCGTAGTGAACCGTGAAAACCGCCATAACGTTCCTCAACTGTTTCTTACTCAGACCTAAGAGGCTTTCGTAGAAACTAGTCCCTAACTTGCTCATAAACAACTTCGAGTGTCTGAGTCCCTTTAATCCTTTCCACTCGGCTAAAGCCAGTTTGTTCGGCCTGTCCTGCAATGTTGCCACAATCAATCAATCATAACTATACTATATTAGTTTTTATCCGCGACTGCGTCCGCGTAAAATAAGTGTGAACAATTTCAGCGTGATGGTATATAGCCCCTAGCCTTCCTCGAAAAAGAGGCTTTCTAACACTGAAATTATTTTTCAAATCGGACCAGTAGTTCCTGAGATTAGCACGTTCAAACAAACAAACTCGTCAGCTTAAGACATAAGTAGTTACTAATGTTCGTAATACCGTATTAATGTTTTCGATATTTATTAATATTATAAATAATAAATACGGGACTTATAATAATCAAAGAACATGCTAGCTTAACTATTTTACAGAAATGCTTACAGGACGTTTTGTTTGATAAATACGCATGTCAATGTGTATAGCAATTCATTTGTATTTAAAGTCCTTATGCGAAAACGAATAAGAACGTTTATCCTCTAAATATATATTTATCCAGTAGCACTAATGTAAAGTTCAACAAAGATAAATTTAACAAAGCCCATGTTATTTTAACATTTGTTAATTGACTTATTATAATTTTGATCACCAAAGTGGTATTATAGTGCAAATCTCGCACAGTCAATAGGTTTGAATCGAGGCAGGGAAAATTTTAATAAAGAACTAGAATACTTACATTGAATTTAAAGTTTTTCTTGGTATAGGTACAAATTTTATAACATTGAAGTTTACATATTAAAATTTCGGACGTCAGCCGGCAGTAATGATAATAAATTTGTTTAAAATTATGACAATTCATTTTGACAAAGTTTCAGATTGTTAAATGTTTATAAGAATATAAATATATGACATACACTTATTTAGAACCATTCGGTTTTAAAGAACCCTAATAGACTCTTATTACTAGACAAGGTAAGGGATATTTTATCTCTTTATACACAACTCTTTCTGCGAATATGACAACCTGGTCATAGTTATGCATATACCAAAGAACAATACAAAGAGGGTATGTATATAGAAGAGAAAATTATTATTTTTTCTTCTATATACATACCCTCTCCCACTAGCACACTTGCACTTTTATTTTTGATTTTTTTCTTGGACGTCTAAGGTAGGCTGGCAGAAAATGCTTTTAGCATTAAGCTCACCTTTTGTGCAACATTTTTATTTTAGTTGTGCAATAAAGATAATAAAATAAAAAAAGAGAGTATATAGAAAGGCCGTACTAATTGCTTAAAGGCCGGCAAAGCATATTCGATCCTTCTGGTTCAGTTGTGCAAAGGCGTCGTTATTGTACAAAGTAACCTGGCTTAGTGGATGGAATCTGGTTTACGAGAGACGCGGGTTTGAAATCTTAAGACATTTTTTTCATTAAGTTAATGGTTTCCGTTAATCAATTATTAAATGTTGAAAGGGCGTATGGGTTAATTATCGTATTAAACAAAATATGTTTACAATATACAATTTTCGATTATCCTTAAAAACGAATATTTAATTTTTAATTCATCTACATATTACTTAAATGAAATTAAAGTGTCCATTTACAATTTCTGGGAAACTTGCCTTTTTATCTTTTTAAATAAAAATAAAAATAATTATTAATAATAATAAATATGGCCCTCGTCGATCTCCTCTCGATCATTTGGCATTGCGGATAGATGTGGGTTCACTTTGTATCTCTTAACGTACATATCGTGGGACATGTTCCGAAGAAATACCGGCAGCTGAATTTTACCACAAAACATCTCGTCAGAACTTGAAATTCCACCCCCAGCCTCGTCCTAAAATGTATTACCGTAACTTTCAGACACTTTTCTAGAAACTTCTTGGTGGAATCGGTTACCAGCTTCAGTGTTTTCGATTAAATACGACATAAGTACCTTCAAGAAAAGAGCATACTCATTCCTCAAAGGCCGGCATCAGATCTGCGAGCCTTTTGGTGTTGCAATTATCCATGGTCACTTAGGTGAACCGCCTGCCGTTTTACCACTTGTTTTATAAAGAAAAATATAGATACCTACCTAAAATATGGATTGTTATAACTTACTTGAGGAATCAACTTTTATGTTTATTACTTGTCTTGGCCGAATTTAAATTTGGGCAAGACAACGTCGGAGCTCGTCTTCATCGTCTTTTACATGAAACTAAAAGTTTTATGAAATAATAATTTTACATGGCAGCTCAGGACGAACGTCATTTATTTGAAGTATTGAAAATTTTGCATTTTTAGATATATATATTTATTTATATTTCAATATATATATATACATATTGAAATATACGAAACACTAAAGTAAAAAGTCCTCTTATCACACACAAGAGGGGAATACACGAGTTTTTCAAATCCAACTTGACTTAGTAGGAGTAGGGACTGAAAAGTTTAATTACGGTGTAAGAGTTTTATGGGTCAACCATGATTTAGCTATGGTGGCAATGCATCGCGTGATATATAAGACTGCTATGTCAAACTATGTATCCGACAATTTTGTTCCATTCAGGCCTAGCCGGAATATTTGTACATACCTCAACTAACCATCTTTCCATGTCCTGTATGAAACTTTACGATACGTGTACAAATTTACTTCATTTATTATAAATTCTATGATATTATTAGTTACGAAATAGTGCTTTTTAATATTTACTAAAAAGTTTCTTATAGTATCTACTATTATAAGACCCTTAAATCGGAACTTCTTATCTTCAGTGATGGGAAACTCAAGAATACAGCGTATATTGTGGACAGTTTTTTATAATTATAGCTTATATGGTAACCCTACATTTAAATAGAACATACTTTTAAATAGAACACGTATTCCAGGCCCTAATTTCAGAGTTCATAGTTTAGATATTGTTTAATAAATCCGCGTTGAGAGGAAGCAATAAAAATTTAGTGCTACAGAATACTTGATTGATAATTTGTAACATATTGTATAGAAAGGTTGATAGAAAACGAAACAAACGAGCTGGCGCTTTCCTTTATTTTAACCAAAATATAAATACACAACTAAGATGACGACTAAAGTATTAAAACATTTATGTTAATTACTGTATGTTAACACTTTACTTTATTTAGAGTAAGAAAAAACTTATTAAAAAAATTCTTGGATATCCGAATGTCTGTGTGTGTGTGGATCTGGCACGATCACATTCGAAAGTGACAACATATCACGTCAAAAAATAAGACGCGCTGTCCTATTGAAAATGGTTGTGAAATACAGTATCGTTTATTTATAATTAACTAGCAGTACCCCACGACTTCATCCGCCTGAGCCACTCTTATCACTTAAAGGTTTAAAAATAGTTTTTGGATAAGGATTAACATTCTGTTTATAAAAAGACCTTCACAAATAATGCATTATTTTAGAACAAATTTGATTAACATAAAAAAGGTAATACTGAGCCAAATTTCAAAGATAGACATATGTTGTCGCGGATTTTTATTTAGAACTTTTAAAAGGGAACAATTTTGTCATACATGACTTTTGCGAAACTTTAACCATTTACGCAGCGCACGCAGGGAAAGCTCTCAATTGGAAAAAAATCTCCGATTTTGATACATTCTTCATTGGTGCTCGACTCCTACTGATCTTAGCGTGATGATATATAGCTTATAACCTTCCTCGATAAATGAACTATCTAACACTGGAATAATTTTTCAAATCGAACCAGTACTTCTCGAGATTAGCGCGTTCAAACAAACAAACAAACTCTTCAGCTTTATGTATTAGTATAGATGAAAAACTAAATTACAGTTGGTCTTTTATCTCTATTAAAGGACTGGTGAACACGGCAGACAATGTCCTGCCCGAACTTTGGGCTACTTACTATTTACTTCTATAATATTATCCTATATTATCACCGTTCCGGTTCCAGTTTCCATTCCCATCCCCGTTCCCGAGAGACGTAACATTTTAATTTACATTTTACCATGTGAACTTTGTGGAAGGATATTTCAGGTAATACGCCGATTCGCTAAGGGATTTTTAAAAAAATATTATTATTTTTTTTATGAAACAAGAAAAAAAATTGTAAATAGCATGAGGTTGTAAGATGATGATGTGTCGCAAATTTAGTGTCCTTTTTTTTTTAATTAAATTTAGTGTCCTGTGATTTTTATCTTTGAATTTTATCTCACATCTTTACGGTTTATATCCATTCTTCGACGCGAATTGATTGTGTTATTTTTTCTTCAAAATTGCCCAACGCGCCTAAAGATGACATCTCTTCAAACATTTCAGAGTATGGCCCTGCTAAAGGACCATATGTGGGTCCACACGGGCGAGAAGCGGTTCAAGTGCGACCGCTGCGACAAAAGGCAGGATAACACTAGGAAGAAAAACTATTGTATGATAGTGATAGTTTTGCATGAGAAACTAAACTACTTTGCTTTAATCTGCTAATGAATACGAGGGAAAATCAGTATTACACTGATCAGTATTACGCTGCAACCCAAAAGCTACCACCAAATCCGCCACCAAATCACAGCACTACACTGACTTTCCGAAGTGCCTTAACGCACATTTTGCTTCAACACCGAAGTATCATAAGGAGATAAGACTCAACAAAGGTTATTCGTAAAGTGTCAGTGATAGTTTTGTAAATAAAGTTTTCACACACACCAATAAAATGTGCAAATTCTTTAATTTTCTTTCATTTTCTAATATTTTTGTAAGTTTCCTTTAGGGGCACTGTTTGCCCCCACAAAAAAGGTTCTAGTTATAATATAAATAAAGGGAAAGTATTTATTTATTAAAAATGATAGATTATTTGTAACTACACAATAAATGATAATATAAAAAAAACAACAAACAAATATTATCTGTCTGATCTATTTTAATATATAAAACTGAAAGTTCATTTGTTTGCTTAAATGCATTATCTCAGGAATGATCCCATTTGAAAATTCTTTCAGTGTTACATAGCCCATTTATTGAAGAAGGCTATATAGCTAAAATTATTCACCTAATTCTATGCGGATGAAGTCGCAGGTAACAACTCATAAAATATAAAACACATACTAGTGCCTTTTTAGAATCCTTCATTTAGATACATTACTCATCTCCAAAGGCTACAGACATTGTAAAAAAACTTTTAAACGCTTTATTTAAACAATATGGCCTGAAGTCTAGGAACAAGTTACAAATTCTGCACTTTTAACAAACTGTATCTTTTTTTACGAGCTCAAGTTACAGATAATAGTTACTCTTCACGTTTCCAAGATAATCAATCAGTCACTTACCATCTCTTATGGTAAAATTTAGTCGAATCAATTTCTCTATAACTGGTATTAAGAATGCTAAAGTTTTTCCACTTCCAGTTTTCGCTGCCCCTATAACGTCATGTCCGAGTAGCATATGAGGTAAAGTTTTTGCCTGAATGGATGTTGGTTTTTTGAATCCTAAATTATCTAACTTCCTTAGGATTCGGCTATCAACTTTACCTTCTAACATACAAAATTTAGATTGGGAAATTAATTCATCAGAATTCATTTTTATTTGATTGTATGAGATTTGTATGAATTGTCTTTGAAAGTAAATTTTAATATGTAATATATTTGGAATCTGATTTAAATCTTTCTAGGTCTTGTATATAGAATAATTTAAATATATTTCTTTCATAGGTTACGAAGTACGAACTCCAGTTTACAATATTTTCTCGGATCTTGTCAAAATCAAACGTTTCGGTCAGCTTGTCAGTTGTCACTCAAGTTCGGGTCAGCTTGTCAGTTGTCAATTCAGTGATGTCCGATATATACTGCGAGCACTGTACGTTGTAACATCAATATTGTGTACGATTTTACAAACCCATGATTTGCTTTCACCTACGATTTTTGTAATAATATAATATTGTCAAAGTGTTCAATTTTTTAACAAGAGCAGAGAACTGTTTTTGATTGATCACGTGATCAAAATACTGACAGCACTAGTTCGAAAGCGCCAGTGCTCACAGTACAAAAATGGTGACTGTTTATGAACACTGGGCAGAGCCCGCAGTGTATATCGGAATATGCTCTATAACCAAGAGTTTCATGGCTCTTATATGTGCCGACTGGGGCCTGGGCATAATTTATATAAAGAGTACAGGGTAAGGAGTTCCTCCTTACTGTGTAAGTACATGAAAAAGTGTCCGGCGAAATGCTTTAAATAAAGATGACACCACATTAATTCGCAGCTATGGATAAAATATACTAAAAAATCCTTTAACACTCTCAGAGTTCAGTTTAACGATGCTCTCCGCATTTTTAAATCATTCTGCATTTGTTTGTGTAAGGTTTTGTTTTAATAATTTAATATATTTATAATGTGTATTTTATAAAACTATTAGCATTCGCACACCCTCCCCTATGTAATCTATAATTGTGCCAAATTTCATACACCTCTGTTCGCGAAATTTTTAGCAAAATGTACCGAAAGTTTTTGCTTCACTTATTAATATATATAACAGCTAACGATAACAGCCAGTAATATATACAGACGTGCGCAGAATAAAATAAACTTCCAAAAGTTATATGAGAACGCTTCGAAAAATTTCACATTTCAACGGTATAAATAAGACAATAGTTTTTAAAAAGCGGACGGGACTTGTGCACGATAAATCAACTCGTGTCGACTGTGTCCGACGTCGGTTAGGGAAGATTTACAGCTTTCTACGCGCGAGATAAATTTATATTCTAGTGGAGAAAAGTTCTTTGTTGTTAAAAAAGTATAAATTTAACACTAAGTTATCTTCCTTGTAGTACTACGGAACCCTAAAATAACTAGAAAAATGTTCGCGAAGTAGAGTATCGAATTCCAAATGTCAATCAATAGGGGCGGCAAAAATTGATTAGCCTACTGTGTAAATCCGGCAATGTACCTAAAAGAGAAAATATTACTCAGCTAAAGTCCAATCTTCGTAAAAGGATAAGAAATAAGCGGGACACAATAAGATAAAACTATGGCCACAGAATAAATTGTTTTTACGATATTTTTATTACGTTTTATATCGGACGTTTCCTTCGGCCTTCGTTTTCGTGATTTACGATCTTTCGTTACATCTACAATGCTCTATTCATTTAGTCTTTCGACAAAAGGTAAACAGACAATAAAAAAAGGTTATTTTACGTGTCATCGTCGTAAAGTTAGGCAAAACATTAATGTGTCGGAAAAATTATAGATTTTTTTAAATATTCTAACGATTCCAATAAACAAAGATGCAGTTATTTATATTATATTATTTGAGAATTTTAATGTTTTTAAATACTTGTATTATTTTTTACGAATATTTTAAATAATCTCATAAAAATAGTGACTTAACAAGAACCCAAAATTGCTAAAGTTCTTAAATTTTGTAATCTGTGTCAACTTAGGCAAAACATTAATGTGTCGGAAAAATTATAGAAATTTTAAATATTCTAACGATTCCAATAAATAAAGATGCAGTTATTTAATATATTAATGGGAATTTTAATTTTTTTAAATACTTGTATTGATTTTCACAAATATTTTAAATAACCTGATAAAAATAGTGCCTTAAAAAGAACCTAAAATTGCTAAGGTTCTTAAATTTTGTAATCTCTGTCAACTTTGCAATACGAGTGTGGAAGTTCTTTAATATTTGTGTTATATCTTGTTGTTTTATGATTAGATGTTGTGTTAAGTTTTTTTGGGTGTTTGTTTTATTTTACTGTTACCAAACAGACAAAATGAGCGACAAACTTAAACTAAGCGTTGGCTATTTAGGTTTGTCGTTGATTAAACACTGGTATCTTTGTTTATCTTTAGTCACAAGACTAAATGAATAGGGTATAGACAATAGCTATCGACAAAAATCACGATATAAATTCGGCAACGGACTATGTAATATATGTGATGTTATTCATTTAGAACTTTTACAAATAACTTGCCAAATGGTTCGCTACGGATGATGTTATTTACTCGTTGTACCCCACGATTCCGTCCATGTGAATTAAGTGATTTTGTTGGGGTTTGTGGGTTGTTATTCTTTTGTACGGAACCCTTATTATTTTTTCTAATACTAAAGCAGCCTATGCAATTTGTATAATGACCTCTTTTTTAATTTTTGTCTTCTAAATCTTTTCTTAATCATTCAGCAGCCACTGCAACTCCTGGCCAGAGTGACTGGTGAGACACTTAGATTACTTAAGGGGGGTATTCGGTACTCGATTCTCGTTATAATTATATAATAAAAATAGGTACTTAATTTTTTACCAAATTTCCTTAAAATTACTTAAAGTGTGGTCTTACGTTGTGTAATGCATTTCACAGCGTAAAAAATCTGGCTAATTACGAAAAAGATTTAATGGCGGCTCCCAATCGGAATTAAACGCGATGTCAGTTATAAATAAATTTAATTCAGTTCATGTTTTCGCTATACTTATTAAACAAATAAGTGAATGTGATGAGAGAAATAGGTATTTTTGCCTGTCCTAAGCCAGGCCTAGAGTGTGAGGGGCAAACGGACCATCATCGTGCGTCCACGCTAGTATGTCCATGCGTTCCGTACATAATTAATTAACTTTCTCTTAATCTCACTACTTCCTAGCGTTATCCCGGATCATTGTTTAGCGATGCTCTTCATGTGGTTATAAATTGTAAATTAAATACTTTTTAATACATATAAATACCACAACGGTAGAGTGAAGCGTAGTTTGGAGAGCAATTTAAAAAACAGATTTACCCATATTAAATGTAAAAACTACAAAAACGTACATGTCGATTTGGCCTTTTTTAACCTTAGGCACACCACTAGTTTTGTATCATTTCAGTTTAGAAGTGGGTCTGCTATATATGCACCGATAGACTAACATATGTAAGTAACAACCCTAGCCCACCCTCGCCAGAGTAATTAAAGTAAATGTCTCTCTTAATGGATCTTCACCGCATTATGTTGTAGTGCTCCCTGAACATTTTACCGACTACTCTACGGTCAATTTCATCAAAACTGAATGTATTCCCCTTTTTTAAAAAAGAAGGGGCAAAGTAGGTCAATGACGTCTTAGCGTTGTCATACGTAATACTTTACATCTGAGGGCCACGACGGTGTCTGATTCGTAAATATGTAAAAAACACCCTTTTTTGTATACAACAAGGAACATACTTGCCAGGAGTTGACCAAACCTTAATGACTAACGACGCCCATAATCATAAAAGAGGGTCAATAGCCCAACGCTGCAATGGGGAGCTAAAATTCTCAAATTACCTGATTTAATACACAATGACACTCATCTACTTACAGTTTTGATCTGCAGCCGAATTAACCTAGCGCGTCCAGGTACCAGCGCCTCTTTCTCACATAAGATCGTCTTGAAGTGGCGGCAATGCTGTCGCGTCAAGTGAAGGTATTGTTGTCGCGTTACGTTCAGTTTGTGAGAGTTCCCTGTTGAAAGACCGGCTATGCATCTGTGAGCCTTCTGGTGGTGCAGATGTTCATGGGCGTCGATAGTCACTTAGGTGATGCCTAACCGCCTGCTCGTTTGCCCCTTGTTGTATACATAAAAATAAAAACTATAATTGCATAACACTATGTTCTCGCATTACTTTGATGGTAAATATAAAGTACATCTTAATTATTTCTGATACTCTTTATAGAAAAAACTAATCCGTTGTACAAATACGAAGGGTTTATAACGTGTCAACCTTATTTTGGGTTCATAATTCTATAAAAAATTCTTGTCTATGTATAATTTTTATCAAGTAGATATGCACCTCCACTTAGAAATAATGGAAGGACATAGATTTATATATAAAAAATGCAATATACTAAAGCAATAAATCTCCTGGAGAAGTGCGGGATATTGCAGCCCTAAGAAACGTGCGGGTAGGGTCAGCAAATTCATACATATCATAAAATACTATGGCTGATTTTTGTTGAAGATAAAATAGAACTTAGCTGTTCAATTAATATAATGATTGTAGCAAAGATGTTAAATAGCATTTTTAATACATAGTTTGTTGCCAAAGCAAGGCAAAATATTTGAACCACCAACGCATAGACAATTTTTTCCACTGACTCTTAAAGAAAAGCTATGGGTAAAACCTGGTACGGATTAACATAACACCTACACACGTGTAAAACAAATATTTTGCTAAAAGCAAGGCTGCGATGGCACATCATTGTACTTATCCATATCGGTGCGTTATCGGGCCGATAGTGCGGCAGACTATCTGAAAGCTCGTCGGTAAGGGATATCGGATGATGAAGTGATACTTTATAACCTACACGACCCTATAATAAGTCGGGCCATCTTCACAAGTCCTTCATTCCGGTGTTAAGATCGTGCAAAATCCGGGGTACATAAAAAAATTAATAAAAAAAATCAAGGTTTCTTCGTACCCTGCGCGGTACCTGTACGCTATGAATGTGTTCAACTTTGTCAAAGATCAAAACTACGTTACAATTTCTCGAATTTTTTTAAACATATATATATGTATATAGCTACAAAGAATGTTTAACGACAAAATTTCAATACCATAATTTCTAAAATTGAGATACACTGGCAAGCAAGTCAGGAAAACGTCGTATTTCATAATATAACAAAATATCATATAATACTGGCTGACGTGGAAAATTGTATACCTTATATCCGACATTGTAGCTTGCTGCACGTGACTAAATTTATTTGATTAATTAAGAAGCCTCCTCCTCTCAAGGCAATAATAATGATAATAAAGTTAATAACGGAGAACGTCAGTGGAAATATCAACATAGGAAGAGACGTGTTATTGGAGTTAAAAAATTATGTTTTCTAGAACATTAATAATAATTTAAAATAAAAATATATATGTAAAATATTATTACTAACATCATAAAACGCCAGGATTGTTTTTACATAAAAAACGAAGGTTAAAGGTGCACTGTAAATTTAGAGCGTGCCTAGTTAGAATTACTTACAATTTTTTTTTTAAAGAACATTAGGAATACTTTTTAGGTATGTGTAATAGTCCCTTTTCCTAATAAGCTTAAATTAAAAGCTTGTATTAGGAGTGGTTGAGACAATACCCCAACGGCGGTAGGGTTTGAACCGGGTACCTTTCGGATTTCAGTCCATACCTTATACTGTTGAGCTATTGAGGCTCTAAAGCCGATACAATATACAGCAATTTGCAATACCTAAACTGGTAGTTATGCCAATATACTTCCAGTGATTTAATAGGTTTGTCTTTCGATTTAGATTTTGGGTAGTTTTCGTTACTTACCTTTTACTTGGTTTAAGGATCGATATGTTATGGATTAGAGTCAATATACTTTTAATTACGTAATTATTACTCATTATGTATGATTATTTACATCGATGGAAACCTCACAGGTGCGTACGTCGATGGATTCCACGTGCTCTAACAAATAGTTTCTTCGATCTGATTCATCAGTGTCTCTTATAATACTATGAGAAATATTCACTGTCGTTTCGAGAAAGGGTAGTTAGGTAGTGGCCTCCCACATCGCTTGTCTCCTTGTGCGGTATCACTACCGTGCCACAGATATTAAAAGTAATGTAGTAATTTTAGTCAACTTAAGATGATTTTCCTACATACGTAGGACTTCATACTTAAACTTCATAATATAATTAACAAAATAACTGAATTCCCGCGGACCATGTTGTGGAATACAGCTAGTCTATACCAAAATCATAAGAAGAAAATTTTATCAGTTTGCGTTTTTCGCCATTCGGTCGGGATTTTTGCAATTTCTCGGCTTTAGGATTGAACTTGTATTTTTGATGCATGTCTTTAGTAACGCAAACAAATGCTAGATGTATGTATTCGACATCTAATTTAATAACTCCGTACTTTCATAAACGCCACTCCATTTCAAAGACCAGCGACATATCTGCGAGCCTTCTGGTTACAAATAAATTCTGTTGATATAGAGTCTACTTGAGACTCTATTATATAAGAGCAACATATATACAGACAGACGCCAAAAGTTTATTAAAACAATGAAAGTACTAAACTGCCTGTATTTTGTTTCCGTGTGTAATTTGACTGTATATCTTGTGACATGAATTGATAACTGAGTTTAATACGAGGTAGTGCTGTACAAAATAGGTACCCCGATACTAATGACTTCACAATTCGTTTTATCTGGCCATTAATCAGTCTGGATAGACTCTATACAATGTCTGTGACTCCCACGTTCCGATACTAATAATGGGTATTTATATGGATGCTTTTTTAATGCTATCGTGCCATTACTTGGAAATCAATAAGATTCATTTAGAGAATAAGAAGTTAGACAAGAATTCAATTATTTTGCAATGAAAATTTGAACGAACATTATACGCCTCTGTAGCCCATACAAGCACAAAATTTCTTTAACATTATATTCAAAAATTTTTGTTATTTAATAAAATTATTAAAATGCAGTATTTTGTTGATTGTGAACATAATTTAAGGAAACTACATTGGGCCTGGCAGAGACTGAAGCAGACCAAAAACAAAACCCCAAATTAAATTAGGATAAAAACATCAAAGAAGATTAATTGAGCAAGATGCTCGTACAATGTATTTTTGACTACTTTGTACATTGTGGCTGTATTGTAAACATGTCCTGTGTTGTTGCGTTACTTCTTGATCAAACAATTAGCTAGAAATATATGTTTATTGACTGTAAGTAAATATAATAGATTAAATATTATATTCCTACTATATATGATAAGGAAACTAACTTCCCAGAGGGCCTAGGACGAACTTTTTGAACCCAAGTAAGTCGACGAGTCGAGTGTACTTAGAATGAAAATGTTCGTGCTAGGTCCACAGTAGACCCTTCTTAGCGTGTTGCTTTAGCATTGATTTAAAATGTGAGACTATTAAGACTTGCCTCCTAAAGGCCTGGCCCGAACATTTCCATCGTATGTAACTAAAGTAAATCAACGAGTCTTACTTTGGTTCAAAAAGTTCGTGCTAGGCCCTCAGTCCGCTTCCACATTTTCTTTCAGCCTTATTCAATACGAGAGCTCGAAAATATTAACTTAAGATTAGTAAATGCCGTCGTACGCGGAAAATAAATATAAATAGAATTAATGTAATAATTTGTGTATTCTAAATAAATTTCTGTTTAATCTCATTTATATAAGATTACTCTTCGGCATATATTCTATGGATATGTTACTAAAATAGTTGAATCAGATTTGATAGGACTCTAGAATCTGGAATTACAAGTCATTATAGCTTTGAATCACTGGGATAGTATTCTTTCCCAATAAATCTCTTTACGAAATAAGTTTTTACTCACGGTTTATGAAAATATAATAAAGACAAAAAATTAATAAATTACGCGAAATTCCAAAAATATTTTTCTTACCTTTTCTTTCTTCTATCAGTTGATACACCGATTTATAATATAGATTTTCCAATATACCTACACCATTTTCTTATTAAATTGTCACAGCTGTTTTACTTATAATTAAAAAAAAAACTATACTTATCGATACCTATAGCTGTCGTTAGTTTTTATATATAAAGCCCACGTTAAACAATTCACTGCAACTTATAAATATTCGACGTTACTGTTAGTTTTGCCACTTTTGTGTACATATACTTGGTTGTGACGAGAACTCGACGGAGACACACGTATACATTCACGATGTATGCACACGACTGACTCACAATCACAACAGGGCATAATATTTTGTTTGGGTGACGTCACCGATGTCCAGACACCGGGAGCGATTTACAGAGTGTCGTATCTTGTTTGCCTACAGCTTTAAAAATTATTTGGCGTGTCTGACACCAGGGCTGTTGATGATGTGAATTTTAGCAACGTCAGATATGTCTTACTGATTTAAAGAGATCAATAGCCCCATCAACTCAGACAATGTTTTTCCGAAAAATAATATTATTTTTTATATTTATATTATTTCACTAACAACGCCGGCAACGCATCTACGAGTTACTAGTGCACTTGAATCTATTCGTTGCTTTAACTGAAATCTAGGAGCACTATATTTATAACAGATATTCAAATTTAACTATGTTTTGATTTAGTTTAATTGCAAAATATCTTTGAACAGTAATTTTCATATTCATCTCTCCTTGCTGATCTTTATTTACCATTACCGCGATGTCTGCTCTTGTTACTTATTTTTCAGCAATTATTACAAATGCCTATATCTTGAATATTTTTTTTTTTTATATTCAAGGCTTAAGCATTTTTAAAAGATTTCGACAACCCTAGTTTAGATCTAAACATCCAAGGAAGTAAACAGTGAGTAGATGAGTGTCTTTATTATATCGCCATAAAATTATTTGAATAAAAATATTAATATTTGCAGGCGATAAAAGTAAGTATCTTTAATATGTTATGCATACAAAATATTGTATTGCCTTGTATAATATGTTACAAGAATAGCGTAGAGCCGAAAAACTAAATCAATTATAGCTTTTACACCTGGTTGGTAAGACGAAAGTAGCGCCTTACGGGATATTATGAGAAAAAAAATATTTTTATTGGGAGATATAAATCTAATAAAGCAAGATATCGATATAGACAATTTTGTGTAGAGTTTTAACGAGAAGTAATGCGAGTGACTGAAGTGTGTATCTATTTAAAAAGTATTGGATTTTAAATTTCCTCATTGTTCTGCCAATCCCTGAACTACATTTAGCAACCGTATTTAAGTTAATTTTGAATGGCGTTACAAATCCATTCTACACCTATCAATGGAAAACTACTTTCAAGATTTATTTAGGTATGTATATGAAAGCGTCGTGTAATATGTATGAAATTAATGTAAGATATATATTTAATGATATTCGATATGAGAAGAATTTCAAACAGACAAGAGACGTTGTATTGATGGCTGTGTTGACTACTCAGATATCGAAAAAATGCCCACGGAAATCGGCCACCTGGTTTAATGTTAAGCGTCTAGACCAGGGGTCTGCAACCTTTTGAGTCGGAAGAGCCAAATATAACAATTTACGAAATTTCAAAGTTTTTTAGGAGCCACAAATTGCATGCCAACAATAAATAATAGTCACAAATTAAGTTTTTAATGAAAAAAAATTGTCTATTTATTCAAAAGACAAATGTCTACTTATAGATATCTAAACAGTGTTTTTTTTAAAACAAATTAGGTTAGTATTAGATAATCATGTATTTTCGTATGGAACTAAAGAGCCACGGTTTCACATCCAAAGAGCCGCAGGTTCGCAACCCCTGGTCTAGACAGATTTCTCAGAAGACGGATTTTAACGGGGTGGCAATATTTTCCTCTTCTGAAACGGAAATAATAGGTCTGGCATTTTAGCTAATGAAGACCCGATATGACTTAGGAACCTTCAACAACGAGCAAACACTATTGAAAAAATCCCATATCAGGTTATTTGTAGTTATTATAAGTAGGAATTTCGCCTGTCTATCTATCGCTTCTCGCATAAATAGATGTAAAGCATTCATGTGCTCTACCTAATTGGCCTTGCAGATTATATCATAAATTACGTAAAGCATCGACTACTACAGTATGGAAGCCTTTTAGTAAATCCTTACATAAAATAGTTTTAAGTACCTGTATGATCGTAATCTGTGAGTTAACATGTCCATCGTAAAATTTTTACTTCTTCCGCGATGATTTTATCCTTCTAAAACTAATTTAATTCTGGACAAAAGGTACTGTGTTTTTGTGTCTGCTTGGCAACACGTGACACTAATGTTTTAGTATTCCTTGGATTCATCATCCGCGTACTGGAAACATCGCGTTGGTCAGAGGAAGGAACCCAAAATAGTGGTTGGAACTTATGATTCCAAGCATAAGTTTAAAAGTACTCTTCAAAGTGGCCTTCTACTCTTCAAAGGATTGAGGGATTCCTTTATCAATAAATATATAAAATTTCAGGCATACATGCACAACAAAACACTTTTCTTGGAAATAGGCATGACGATAGTAATCACAAATCATTTTAATTATACATTTATCTGATAAAATAACATGCATAAAGTTTAACAAACGTATTCATTTTTATATTGCGAGCGAGATTAATAGGAATTAACAAAAAAAAGTTATCTACAAAATACAACAATCCGCCATGATAGCTAAAACACCCAGCAGAACGTATGACGTTACCGTATATTATAAGTGCGTTGTGCGTACCGTGTATTATAAATTCTAATAGGCAATAGCAATGGTTTAAACCGCTCATTCAGATATTTGACATTTGACGACTGCAATCGTTACGGCCGCGGTAAAAAATGTCGATGTGAAGCTCAGACGAACGCACTGTTAACATAAATTTCCATAGTGATAACTTCGAGTGTTTTGGAGGGAATTAGAATAAATAAATTTATGTTTTTCTTGCTATAATAACGTTAATTCCCACAGAAATAATATTTTTTTTTGGCAATAGTAGAAACTTTTAAAAAAATACATTTTTCAAAATTTGTCGTCATGCCTATTATATTAAAAGAATCAACATAAATCAAGAAATAAAACCACAAGTGTGTTCAGTAAACTTTCCATATAATAATATAAACGTTATAAATACAAGCGTTTCACATGTAGGGCAACGGTTAACAAGTCGAGTAAACATTTTATAACAAACATCCAAAGCTTTTTCTAACTGACGGCTATCCTATACCAACTACAGTAGTTTGCGAGCAGTTTCGTACTGTTGCAGGCAAACATCTAGAACAGATGATATTGAGTAGAAAGGATACGAAGGATGGATTCGCAAGGGTGGGCCAATGTTACGACAATATGGTCTCCTACCAGTAGTCGTCGACGACCAGGTAGATCGAGGAAGAGGTGGAGAGATGACTTGGACGCCTTTGTAGGACAGAAATGGATTCAAGTAGCCCAGGAAAGGAAAATGTGGTTGGAGAGGAGATTGGCCTTTGCCTAGCAGTGGGACGTTATAGGCTAATCAAAGTCAAGATTATCCAAATAGTGTACGACGTGCGAAACTCTCTCCACTACGTGGCCAAATGTTCAAGATGTTTGCCGGCGCCAATAATTTCCGACAACGACAATTGCTGATCTGCTAGATTTCTGGTAAAATTTCACTTAAGCGAAGAAAAGACGAACAATGTATCAAAGGAATAATACCAGACAAAGAAAAAAATTACTTAACAAATTTCAAACTTGCGATGAACTTAACTAGTAACAAAATGAGTTTTTATATCGTCTTTCAGACTTCATATAAAAACTTGTTCAAAATTATAGCAAAAACAACTTGTTAACAGAAAATTTTTGTTCAAATCGCCAACCTTTGCTCGCTTTATTAATATAAAAATCATTAAATAATTGCAAAAATTATTTCGTCCCTACCGTATGTTACTTAAAAATTAAATATAATCGAACTTTCACAGTTAAATTATGCATAATTAGGAAACAGTGTTACCAACATTGGGATTTGTAAGAAACGCAGATATGAGCCTTCTTAAACCAAAATATACAGAATAAACATTTAGGAACTGGGGGAATGGGCGTAAAATGACTCTAGATCTTAATTAGGTGTTTGATTGCTCTCTATTCAATTACTATGTTCACTATTTCAAAATATCAGCTACATATATGCAGATGCAGATATCTGCATAGTATATCATAAACAAAAATAAACAAACAGAGTTTCTGATTTAATATCCTTATAGTCCGTTTAAGAATTTAAATCAAATACCCAATTCAGACATGTTTACACATATTATCCATCCACCTACAACATAATATATCAAATAAAAAATTAAATACAAAACTAACCTTGACCTCTTATTTCTTGTCAATCACACAGCCAAAAAAGAAAATAAATTACTTTCTTACGTAAAAAATTTGGTAACTAATTGCCACAAGCATCACAAAACGTTTTTAAACAAATAAGTTTATAGTAGGCACGTGAATTTTTTAAAAAGCAGTGACACGCCGAATGTTCTTTTTCTTTCATAATTAATATTATTATTGATGAGAGTGTCGATAAAACAATGTGTACCTTTATCAAGTAATTCGTCGGGGCAAATGCTGAACATACCTTTATATTTGCCCACACATACATATTTATGTTGGTAGCAAGCGAATGTGACGCATTTTCCTATTAAGGCCTCTCTAAACATCTATAAGCAACGTTTTCAGTGAACTAAACGCCACGTTAAGTCGCAAGTAATTGTGTACTGCTGAATCAATCATCAAAATGAAAGTCTTCTTACTGTAACAGTTCATTGTCTACTTCGCAAAAATACATATTAAAATAATCATGAAATAACTAAAGTAAGCCATATAATTTTATATTATAATATTTTACCAAAGCCATAACTTACGTATGAATGTAATATTTTTCGGCACTTTATAATATCTCTCAATAATCAATCCCTCAAAAGACTTTCAGTATATCGATTTCAAATAAAGAGTAAACTAAAAGTTTCTTATTCCATTGTAATATCATATAAATATAATATAAAATAATACACTTAATATCAAACAATTATTACGCTTTAAAGTTTTAACAAACCTCTCATGACATTGGTATCGATATAAAAAAAAAAACACTTAAAATATTATTAACGATTACTTGTGCGCTGTTCTTATAAAACACTAAAACAATTTACATTTCAACAAGCACAGTAGCTAGTTCATTAGTCTTTGGCGTAATAAGTTATTTTCGATAGAACGCCACAAACAAGTCAATATCTCAGCTATTAAATAGCATATCTTCAATTATAATAGAAAAGGAACTGGTTAAACTGTAAATCGGCCCTTAAGTTGCATGTTTTAACAACACAAATGGGGAAACATTGTCTAATCGCGACGTGAGAGGCACTGCCCTACAATTAGGGCTATCTCTAATAGAAGCAGCAGTATCTGCTTACAATCAGCATAAATTAAAAAATCAGCAGCAACTTACATATTGATTATTACCAATTTTATTTACGAAAAATCGTTCGGGCCAGAAATTCTAAATCTATACATATTAGTATTAAAGTTTTCTTTTTTTTATCTCAAAAAATGGACGCCTACTTTACAAATACATATACTTTATTGTAACATATGAACACCAGTTTCGACCGCAGATCACTTTTGCCTACTTCAATTGTAGTAAGGAAAAATATATTTTATTACTTACCAATAATAATTAGTAACTTTCACAAAAACAAACAGGTTAAATAAGAAAAAAAATCAAATACAAAACATTTGCTTACATAAATAGTTTACGTAAATATAATTTGATTTATTGTATATAGGACATGTGGCGTAATATATATGAATAAAAACTTTGATTTCATCAAAGGAAAATCTGTTTTACTGATTATAAAATCCTTAACAAGCTTATGCAGAGGCTCTGCTATATAAATATTTAATCATATAAATCGCCTTTTATGAGATTCATATTACACTTAAAGCCTTTACAAAATTATGAGATATAGAATAAATGTTCAATACTTATTCGTCTACCATTCGCTAAGATCAAAGCAAGCCTGTCACATTCCATTAGTATTTTCGCTTAAATATTTCACGAAATGTTATTGTAAGAACGAAAACATATAAAATCAATTATTGCACACGCATACAGTATATTTCTAACTAGCTTTTCTTTAGTCATTACTGTACTAACATTTTATTAACTTTTTAAATAGGACATTTATTAAAATTATCATAAATTGTTACAACCGAATGTTTTTCTTACGACAGAGTAATTACTCACATACTTTGAGGCAATATTAGGTTAAAAATACCCTATATATACTACAATCTGCGTTGTTTTTTTTACATTGACTACACCGCATACTCATAATAACCTGGTTAGTTAACCATAAAAAGAGACGGAAAGAAATTATGAACCATTTATAAATTAATTACGTTATAACTTCAATTATTATTTAGTAGAAAATTTCATCTTTCACCTGTCATCATTTTTTAAATGTTATTCAAAATAAACTTGAATGACTTAAAATGCATTGCGTTCTTACATTAACACGTTTCTCACACTTTGATATGACCAATTATATTATTATTACCTTCAAAAGACAACACGTAATCACACTCGATATTTGCAAGTTTTTTGTCAAAAAATTAACATTTTTCGTTTGGTATTAAAATGTTGATAAATTAACGCGGCCTTTAAATTATCTGTCCCCATAAAAAAAATGAAAAAAATCGAAGGTCATGTGATAAAAGTAATTCTTTAAAATATCGAGTGTGAATAAACGTTAATTCATTCTTTCTTAACGATATGTTTATGATTAAGTACAAGATCACAATTTCAAGACTTTATCTGTCAACAAATTTACTAGAGCCTGTTTGTAAAATTAATATAAGACGTGTATCTTAAATAAATATATTTAAGACTTGATCGCTCTCATTTTTTATAGTGCGACTATAAAAAAAAATATGGTATGAGTTCATTCTCGAGACTTAATAAATGTATATATTAAAAAAATAAAATATATAAAACTTCATTTTTTTATAGATATACTGAGACTAATTAAAAAATATATTGCATGATTCATTTTCGAGACATAATAGAAATATTAAAATGATATAAAATAGTACAATCAAATGCAGATCGATACATAAACTACATGAATTACTAGAAAAATCTAGACAGCGTTTTTAACAGATGGTCTTTGGGGATGTTGGTCTCCCATGGAACTGTAAGTTCTACAAGTACTACTCGCTTTAGTGGGTAGTTAGATTACTGTTTTAAATAGATCGTAATGATATTAGACCAAGAAGACTTAAGTTTAAAATCATTAATGTGACGTATGACTTATTTTCATGCAGTAATCAATGTCAGTATAATTTCTAAATAATTTTATTTCAGGTACTGGAAAGAAAGGTGGTATGATGAGTGTGTTTCTAATGGGATGTCTGGATACGAGGAGAAACAAATGGGTGACAGTAACAAAAGTCCACACGGGCCACGATGACAGCACATTGGACAGATTGCAGAAAGAATTGGCACCACTTATGGTCAAAATTTCGCAAGATAGCGCCAAAATTCCATTTTGGCTAGATTGCAATAAAGGCATGGTGCCAGATTTTGTTGCCAAGGACCCTAAAGAGCAACCTGTTTGGGAGATAACTGGTGAGATTTTTATTTCAACATTTTTAATTCGGTACATGGTGATACATAATTTAAAAGTATATGCAGTACAATATAATCTATATACATAAAAGTTCAAGGTCACCTATCACTAAATGTCGTAAACAGCGGCATATACGGCGATAAATTTGGCAAGGCACCGATTTTTGGACAGGGCGAAATAAAGTAGATCTAAGAGCCCTCGCAAGTTTCATTTTACGCAGACAAAGGCGCGGAAAACAGCTAGTATAACATAATTATCATATAACTACAATTACTAAAGTGGTAATTTTAGTAAAATAAAGCAATATAAATTTTGACTACAAATACTTCAAGCTAAGATGTCACCTATAACAATGGTTTCCATTACATCTTTCAAGAAATGTTATCTAAATTTGACACTAAATTTTTTAGTGTTGTTTTTTTTATTATTAAGGACAAAGGACACACATTACATACAAGATTACAATCACACAAAAAAAAAATGGTGTGCTCCTTCAATTACAGGAAGCAATTACTTTTAATTTATAAATAGCATACTCGGCAGATGTTGTCTTGCCTAATTTTGGCTCGTCTGTTATTAGGCAATTTACCAATCTCCTTTGCCTCTTCTGGATTAAACGTGCCTTTGGCCAAATGTTTCGTGAAATAATAATTTTACATTTACTTAAAAGTCGAATACGAACGTCATCCATTTGAATTATACTGAAATAGCGACAAAATCTGTATTTATTCAATAATCTTTTGACTTTTTGAAAGAAAGAATGCTTTCTTTTCTTTTAAAGTTTCCCGGAAATAAGGGGAATGAAACAAAAATAATTCAAAATGGTACAGCCGTTTCTGAGCTTTAGACTAAGGAACAACGATTGATTTATACATTACTTAAAAAGAAATCCTAATTCATTTCAGGCACTGAATTAACAAAGGCAAATTTGCATACAGCAGACGGAATATCTGTCAGGTTTCCTAGAGTTACTAGAATACGCGATGATAAGAATTGGGCGAGTGCAACAAATTTGGAGGAATTGAAACATCTCTACGAGACCTCTAAAGAGAAGACAGACGTGACACTATTAAATAAACTGGCAGCCACTGCTAATGATAACTACGAACCACCGGAGAAGAAAGTTAAAGTTACGAAATCACCTAAAACACCTAAAAAGATGGAGGCAGCCCAGTTAAAAATGCAAAATTAGATAAATTTGTCACTAGAGACAATAAAGTGACAAAGGCAGAGCCACAATCGGCAGAAAGGAAAAGAAAAATTGATGGAAATAGTCCGGAGGCAAACAAAAGTGAGACAGAAGATGGTGTAAAGAAAGTTTTGAGCAAAGTAACTCTTCCAGACGATCCGTTGCCAGATGTTTTTGATAATAAAAGAATTGGTTTCTATCCAGACTTTATAAGCATACCGGAAAGAGAGAGACATTATTTTGAAAGGCATTGGATAGCTTATGGTGGAATTGTAGAAAAGTCTATAAAAACATTGGACGTAGACTATCTTGTACATAAAGAAGATGCTATAGAACTCAAGAAGATGAAAACGTTAAGGAAAAAATTACCCGAACATGTGAGACATGTAACAAGGAGTTGGTTAATAAAGTGCATTAATTCGGTAAAATTGTGCGATACGAAACATTATGCTGTTTTAGTGGAATCTCAAAGAAATTCATGAGTAAAATTGAATTTATTTGTTGTTTATCCTTATCTTGCTTAATTCATTAAGGGTCGTTCTTAAATTACGTCACACTTTAAAGGCCCAGTCGCCGCTGGTGCAGTGTACCCGTTGCCTGGGGTACGGCCACGGTCGCAGGTACTGCAAGGAGACGGTGGACCTTACTAAAGCTCTAGAATAAAATTTATTCATTATTATGAACAGAAGTCAACAAAGTATTGATATGTTGAAAATAAACCTGTATATTTTAATTTACATATTATTATAATTTATAACCAGTACAATATGTGTCAAAAATCGTTATACAATGGTTAACTTGTTAATGATAAAGAAAGCGAATGTATTTTTCAATGTTCCTTTTTTTACTGCGTAATATAGTGTGGTCGTGTAAATTTTTTTTTTAATGTATGTCTCTGAATTCCGCAGTTACAATATTCTTAGAAAGCGTTAACTTAAATTTATCAAAAAAATAGAAATTTTATTAGTACCACTGTGGCCATGAACCGAGCGTTTTCGGCATATATCCGTGAAGCGGATAATACGCTAACAAATAAGTTCCTTTCTTTTAATTTAAATGAACTCATACATATTGTGTATTTATGGAAAGTATTTAACAAATGAAATCATTGTTAATACAATATTGCACGGAACATCCATCGTGTTTAGAACTCCCGGTACATTAGTGTACCTACACATTTTTGTAGGCACCGTGCGTTTCTGTTGTGCTTCGTTTTGTTTACAATTAACTTGTAGTAAGTCTAAAATTACAAACCCGGTACGGTAGAAATGTTGAAAAGAGATAAATGTCACAATTTGCGTTAAAAGGAGACAAATGGCTTCAGAAAGCGTCGTCTCTGTCACACGTACTTACATGAACATCTATAATCCTATATAGATAAAGACGACTGTACCAATTTAAAAACGAAACTAGTCTTTTGTCTCTTTTTAAAGCTAAATGTGTGTTATTTACCGTCGGGTACTGTACTAATATATATGTAATGTTTGGTATAAACATGTTTTTTCCTGCAGAATCATCTCTATTTTAAGTCTCCGTAAAATTTTGGCAACGACCCTCAAATATCATTACTAATTGATTTAATAAAGTGACCACGACCGTGTCAAGACACGCTTATATAAAGGGTTCCGTATCTGATACGCGATAAAGGTATTTATTAAATAACTTCAAAACCCTAGGAGGGGACCGACTTACAGATCGAAACTAAGGGCTCATTGTAGGACTATGGAACCCTAAAAATTAGGCATCAGAGAGCGCGACAACCACTTTTAGGACTTCTCATGTTTACACCAAACTACTTCACTACAATTTAGACGTTTATTTATAATCTAGTATATAATTGGCACCCCGCTTTTAGCGACGCATAGCGCTTTTGTATATTACGTGTAATTTTTATAATTTGTTTATTATCTGTTTGCATTTAAGGTACTTAATTATTTAATTTTTTCGTTTAAAAATCTATAATCTACTAGATTCTTTTTATGGCCACACAGTATATATATTTTAACATTCACTATTTTAATTTAACATCCAGAATGCATTAAGCACTTTGATACTTTGTAAGCTTTTATCTGATGCAGTTACCAAATAAAAAATAAGTACATTATTATGAATTTCGCTGTTTTAGTTATAAATGTAAAGCTTCAAAACGCTGTGTTATTTTTTTTGTTATATCAATATCTCGTATGAATAAAAACTTTATACTATACAAAGGAAACCGCATACAATGCTGTCTGTATGAATATCATTTTTTATTTGTTCCATTAGCTGGCTCAAATGAATCATGAAGCGCAATGAATATATTGTGTTTACAGTCAAAAAACCCTACAGGAAAAAAATTAATAACCTAGTTCAGGGGTCCTGAACCTGCGGCTCGCGAGCCACATTTTGACGTGAAGCTGTGACTCTTTAGTTCCATACGAAAATATGTTATTGACAAAATAATTCTCTAATTTTTTTTAAAAAGAGCACTTCTTATATATTAATGGAAGAAATAATATATAGTTTTTTTTTATACGTCACTTTAATTATGCGACTATTATTAAAGGTTGGCATTGAAAATTTTTGTGGCTCTTTAAAAACTTTGAAACTTTGTAAATTTCAAAGTTTCCGACTCAAAAGGTTGCCGACCCCTGGCCTAGTTTAAATTATAAATATATTGGAAAAGCTTTCGAATGTTGCCTAAATCTCGATCATGATATATTAGAAAAACTGATTCTAATGTCATGGAAAACGCGCTCCCTGATTCGTTACAAAATTTGATATTTAAAAAGTTATCTCATATACTGATAGGTGATTTATATCTCTTTCCAATCACAACTCGTTTCAATAGATATTTGTGAATAGGGGTCGTTCAAGTATTACGCAACGCAATTTGGGGGTATAAGGACTATTTATGCGCAAAGTATATTAATGTATCGTATTTGTGCTCGCTAACACACGAACCATTTTTATTGCCCCCCTTTAAAACTTTTATATAAAAGTCTGCGACAACTATCTTTTAAGGTTGGCTCAGTACAAACTTTTTTTATGCTAATAAAATTCGTTCTAAAATAATGCATTATTTGTGAAGGTCTTTTTATAAACATAATATTAATCCTTATCCAAAAACTAATTTCTAAACCTCTAAGTGATAAGAATGGCACAGGCGGACGAAGTCGTGGGGTACAGCCAGTATTACTACGAAACTAACAGTCTCTAAAAATTCTATTTTATGTATTACAGCACTTGGTTGTTAGGTCCAAGGGCATATTTTAAATCGTATAGGAAAATTATTAGTTTTATGTTTTAAGGAATTCTTTTCGTAGACACGATATCAGTGTTTTAATAAGTATTATTACATAGCAAGGCATGTTCAAACACTATTGGCATATTATACTAAAAACTAGTTTCAGCATAACGATGAACGCTCTAAATATAGACTTTTGCCTGTCTGGGGCACGCGCGTGTTCGCTTTAAACAATCATTTATTTTAATAGCCACCTAATATTTATTCAACGCAAGAACAAATTTAAATGTTTAATTAAGAACTAGTTGATACTTGCAACTTCATTCTCATAATTTTTAATAATTTAGTTCACTTTCGAGTTTCTAATCTTTTTGTGCGGACCCTAATTATTTTGTAGAATAAAATTACCCAATATTAACACCCTTATGCCGGAGCCAGACATAGCTCAAAGTGTTAGTACATTTTTGTCCTTGAAGACTACAAAGTTCTACAACACTTTGCGCAGCTACACAAAGTCCCCGGTCACTCTACATGATCATTGAAATGATCATTCAAATGAAGCTATATCTGACTCCGGCATTAAGGCAATTGTCCGTAACAGATAAGCAGAAAAAAAATGTTAAAAAGTGATTCTAAAAATTTTATCTATACGTAGTGTATATAATAAAAAACAGTTCAATACATTAGTTAAATAACGTTATTTCGAAACAAAAAGACACTTCAATTTTATTTATTTTTAGTGATGTGTAATTTTATTCAATTATTATTATAACCTCGTCGGTCGAATGATTAAATGTCAAAGGACAATTGAGCAAGCTAATAAATCAAAAAAGTCTGATATGGACAAAGAATGCAATTGGTGTTTTGTTTTCGGAATTAAAAAATATTCTAGACTTTGTTCTATGACATCTTCTGCAAATTTAATTTGTGGCAGTATGGTGGATGGATACTACTGCCTATCCACTGCAGACCTTTTTTGTTTTTTACTCAGTCGGTGACTCTTTGCTAAGGATCGTGTCTCGATAGTGCATTTAATGAGCGTTTATATATGTGCCGATCTGTCACTTGTTTGCAGGGCAGCTTTCATCGTCTGGTTAAAACTTGACCGCCATTACTCCATTTAATACAAGGATCCACTTTCACTAAAAGGAAAGGCAACCATGTTGCCTCGATAAACTTACATAATTAAATATTTATGTAATTTAATTGTTGACGTTTACCGATCGCAAGCAAGCCAATATAAATGCTGTTGTTTCGATACCGAATGCACTTTTGTAAACAATTTTTATTTTATGTTTTATTTTTATTTAAGTACATGTAACAGAATTGTGATGCAGTAGAGGTACACAGAAAAGTATAAATATCCAAAGTTAAAAGTAACATCATAACTCCAACAAGATATATACTACTATAACATCATATTTATGCATTTAAAAACGGTTATGACAAGACAAGAAAGTTTAAAAAAATTCTCGTTCCTTTATTTTGTCCCTTCATTCGTTATTTTATTTTTGAAAGCGCTGAGCGAATACCTACCTACAATGTCTGTGGTATCAGCTACTTTGCTTAATATATTATTATATGTTTTGCACATACGCAAAATTTATAATAATATATTAAATTGTACTCTTTAACCTTATTCATATGTATAGAAAGTGCAAATGTAAAAATTGAAAGGGACTGGTTATGCGTCGCGAATAGCAGTGACCGTAACTGAGTTCTTATTGAGAAGTAATAGATAGGCACTTGTAAATGCGTTCAGATAATAAGTACATTGTTAAGTTAGATAAATATTTATGTTATGTCTGCACATATTTCTTTATTCCTTAATTTATAGAAGAGTAGACTCTACCGAAATTAGAGGTATCTAAACAGGCTGCAAACCGCGACTTCGACTGTGTGAGGCATCATTATCACTTACGGGTTTAATAAATAGTATTTTCGTAGCAATTGGTGAAATTAAGCAACAAACTTTATATATCAAATTATAAAATAAATTGCAGAAATATATAACTATTTTTAAAAAGCCAGTAAGTTGTGTGTTAAAGTTCGTTATAAAGAGGTCGTTCGCAAAAAATGTTCGCATTGTAAAGGTATATTTTATATTGACTCTTATGGACTGTTCAAGGGGATTACGAAGAATTTGTTTAATCGAGGATGTCGTTATATTGACGTACGTTATATTAAGGTTGCACTGTATTTATAAACTATTAACAGAAATTGGAACCATCCTTATAGGTTACTGGTTACGCTACCAGTACTTGAGGCAGGTGGCCGCGCTCGTCCATAACTTTTTACATTATTTTGCGAAATAAACAAGTATAAAATATTTAAATTATTTAATGTGCCTTTGAATGCGTACGTGTACGTGCGTGCGTGCGTGCGTGCGTGCGTGTGTGAGTCAAGGATTGTCTAAGAGTGAGTGTGTGGAGAAAGTTATCGTAGTGAAAGAAATATATAAGTGACTCACAGTAAAGCTTCAGTATAATCAATGCATAGTTTTATAATTGACTGGCCCGTTGGCGCAGTGGACATCTAGCCTTCCGTTCCGGGGTTCAATTCCCGGCTCGAGTCTGGCAGTATGAATGATCTGTATGTATGAATTTATGTATTTCTATTAAAAAATATTTCTGTATAACAAGGCGTCTGCTACCTATAACACAGACATTAAGTTGTCTACCTTAGGAACAGATAAGATCGTGCCTCTCTATCGCTTGTTCCGCGCTCTCGCTTGCCCGTTCGGCTCAGGCGGAACATGACAATGAGTCGTGCTTTTTAGTGCGCGTAGCCGGCATTCATCGATGTATAAAACGTTATCACGTCAATAAAACTTACTGCCGAATTGTCAGAACTGGACCAAATTGAAATGAGACGACTTAAAAAGTTTAATAGTCATGTATAATTAATGTCACGAATTTTGTTTAAGTAAAATTATAACTTTTGTTGGCAATTGTACAAATAAAATAAAAAAATAAGTTATGTTTTTTTCATTTAAACATTTATTAAAAAAGTAACACGCTAAAGAGTTATACAATTTCAGGTAATAGTCAAGAAAGAGGGCAAATCTTTACCCTACAATTGTTTATATTGTAGCAGAAAGTTCGCGCGGCCCCACGAAAAGGTGAAACACGAGAGAATACATACAGGTATTTATTATATTCCTATCATATCACGTAAATAATAAAACAGTTTAGAAAGTCATCATCATCATCCTTGTCATCCACATCATCATCATCATCATCATCACCCTCATCATCATCATCAACATCCACACCCTTTTTTCTCCCACTGCTGTGTACAGGCCTCTCATCGTTTGCACCACTTTTTACAGTGTAAAGTCCTCATAGCATTTTTTTAAAATGAAAGTATTGGTATAAAAATTTTGTTCAATTGTAATATCAACAGGCAAAAGTTTATCCTTACAGCTCTTAAAATATTTGACGATTCTAAAGAGCTTTTGACATTCGGGAGATGTCCTTAAATAAATTTAAAGCTTTTATAAAACGTAAGCTCATTCAAAAGTCCTACTGTAATGTAAAGGATTATTTGAATGATGACAATGCTTGGTAATAAATTGCCCTAACCAAAGCTGAATTATTGTGTAAATGGCGATAAGAAAAAAATTACCCGACTGAGTTTGTTGCGGGCTCTTCTCAGTGCAGGGCGCGAGGAACCCTTGTAAACTTAGCCTTTAAGTCGTAAATTTTATCACCAAATTGTTAAATGATTTAAAAAATATATATTAACATTATACATATGACGTTCGTAAGTGCTTATAAAAAAGTTTTTATGTATAAACGATTTTGACTTTGTCTTTTTAAATGTCTACTTGAATAAAATATCGTTTGAATTTAAATGTAACCAGGTTATCTCACGGGTACGTATTACTCGAGAGGGGACATTTCATACTGGCTCGTGCTTTCTAAATAAGTACAGCTTGACAAGTAACTAATGATCGATCGTACTGATCGTGCCTAATTTTATATCTTGTTCCGTAAATACACGATTCACTTCGTTAAGACTCTGTTTTTTTTTTTAAATTCAAATATTATTAATACATATGTACATATTTTTTTAATAGTACCACAAAATAACACAAAAGAAATCAAGTTGTTTAAAACGCAAACACTAATGTTTCATTCGAACGTTCGGTTTCGAACTTAAAGGCGTGTAAAACTATCGAGAATGTTCGTGCTACGCCGAAGGGTCCATCGCATTGCAGCGGAAAGTCTCAAGGCCAAGGTAATGCCTGAAACTTGTGACCCAGTGTAGGTTTAAGAGCGTATTGTATGTTGTAGTGTTGATAGCTGTTCAAACCTAAGGCGAGAATCAACGGCCCAAGACGTTGGACAGATTTGCGCTGATCAGAGATCAATTTTGTCTCTCATAATACATATGTATGTAGATGACGATGCTAGTTGATGGTTGTTGAAAAAAAATCCCTAGGTCATGGTGTTTGTTGGCAGGTTGGGAGAGACATCCGTACAAACAATACATACATAATGAATGCAAAAATAAAAGATATATCATTTATGCAATCCGCATTTATTACTTAAAATAATTCACAACTTACAAATACAACAAAAAACATCAAAATAATTATTTTGTTCCATAAACCACTTATTAATTCGTAACTCTTAAAACACTCAATATTTAAATAAACTCAATATAACACAATCATGAATTGGGATAATAAATAAAATTTATTTAGATTACATGTTGAATGATGTAATACATTTATCCGATTTAGTATAGGTATATCAGAATTTACTTCCTTTATTTACAAAAGGCGAAGGTGTTACATTTTACAGCCTTGTCTTCGGTTATCTGTTTTTTTTATATTAGGCATTCATATTTGTTTACTCTCTTTCAGCCTCAGTAATCGAAAGAAACGCATATATAACGTCTTTAATATATGTTTTTATTCTGTGTTTTCTACAAATTTTAACTGTAGTGTTATTTCTTTCTCAATTAAAATGATTAAGCCCTCATTCGCATGGGACCTTTTTTACCGCGCGTTAAAAACACGTTCAAATAAAACATATGAACTCTGAAATTTGTATTCACACGACAGGGCTTTTATAACGCGTCACTTTTTTATCAAGTAATGTTCTTTATTTCAACTCTGTATACATACATATACGCTATATATTTGTATATCGACGATGATAAAAAAGTACCAATGCCGAGATTAAACGCAACGCTTTTTTAATTCTCGTTCGTAGAGGGTTTAACCGCAACAAACCGTAAATGAAATTATTTCCATTTAGTACTCCTTTGCATTAAAATAATCATAATATGTGTACTTAAATATTTAAATATTTTAGGACTTTGTCTTTTATAACACTATTTTTTTTACAGTTGTTCTTTCAATGGCATTCTCTTAAGTGTGTAATAATATAATAACATAATATGTCTTTCAATAACTTAAAGAAGTAAAATTTGTTCAAATAATTCTTGTAATAATTAATATAAAGAAACCACAGTTTCCATACTAGAGTGTGATACAATATTTCCTAATAATTCAATCTTAACGAAACTTTGCTATGCATATGGTAGAATTACAGACAAATCAAATGACTTTCCACACATTAAAACTAACATTGATTGAATACTTGAAAATAATTCACTGCGCCTTCTTCCTAGGAACTTTCTTGATTGCTTCGGGTCTGAGGTTGGCCAAGCGATGACGCTGCGTGTAAAGGAGCCCTAGGGCTGCGAAAAGCGGCAGTATTAACAGGGAGCTCTGTCTAAGCTCTTGTTCAGATGTCCTCACCTGAAAAATGTATTCAATTTAGCATTTAAAATTACCATAGGTATTCAATATTTGTTGCATTCACGCCAATTACTCGAAAATGGTACCCATGATAAAAAAACACTGTGATGGGGTTAAATGACAAAAAATTAATCGTAACTTCACATGTATGCAAAACCACCCCTAAAATGTAAAAATATTATTATTTTGTAATGCCAAAAATAAAATCTACACTTAATACATAACTGTGCCAAATTTCACACATTTGTGTTCATAATTGTAGAAGATACGGACGGACGGACGGACAGAGCGTAACTATTAAGGGTTCCTTGTAGCAGTACGGAACCCATAATAAATTAGAGCAGAGCATTATCGACACAAACAAAAACCGATTACAATGTTAATGGCAAGCTGATTTTTAATATCACACTCATATATTCAGCTCCATGTATATAAGTGGAACACAAACCAGTATTAACGGGGAAATAAAACACAATTATGAGTATGAAATAGTTGTCGCGTTCGATGGAGCGTGAAACATATGACCCATCAAGGGTTTAGAGATAGATTTAATTTCTCCTCTCATTAAATAAGGAAGAAGGTGCGGCAATCTATATATATTGTAACGGACACGTCTTTTATGGGGTTAATTAATTTGGGGATTAATAATAGACCAACTTGCCAATAATCTTCTCGTACACTGTATTTTACAAAGCACTTTTATTTACACGGATAATCACTACGTCATGGAAGCGTCCCGTCCAATTTTTTTTTTTGTGTGGTTTCTGCTTTTGGCCCTATCGGCCTCGACAGCGCCACCGATAGTTAGGGGGGGGGGCTTCGTACGTAACTAGATGGAGCACACGTCTCGAAACAACATAGGAATACATTTAATAATAATAGATATACATCTGATAACAGGCGTTTGTTACCTATAACACAGGCATTAAGTTGTCTACCTTAGGAACAGACGTCCGTGTGTCATATAGTCTTGTATATATGTACAGTTGTAAAATTTGAGTAAAACTCTTTTAACTTAACTCTTGAGCACAGAGTATTATTAAAATTGTCAGACTAAGCCCAGAGGACACACTCAAACAATAAGGTCACTAACCTTATCGTCTGTGCCGCAATATTGTTGATAAACTTCCTGATATACCGATAGACAAAGCTCAAGTTTTTTAGAAAAATATATTGATAGAGGATAGGTATCTGATAGGATTATTTGGACGACGAAATACTATAGTTAGTATCAGAACATAAGAGTTTAAAATAATACTGTTGACACGATATCAATCTCACTTGATGTAAAGATAATATATTTAAGGAACTTCCTTGTTAGATAAGATGTCAACTTTAATAAAGGAGCCAGGAAGCCAGGAGTTACCAATGTATTATTCTCAGAATCAATCGGCTATTCTTCCGGCTTTCTTGCTCTAGGCAATTACTTTGTCTACAATATTAAATAATACTTTAACTATGGCTAGTATAACCTGAACACTTAGACAGATAGGTAATAATAAGAAGAAAAGAGAAGTTCGTTTCATAACTGACATCACCAACATTTTTTTAAGGCAATGTAATGTAAGGGCAATGGCACACATGTTCGAGGCAATTAACAGTAACAAAAGCAAGGCAGTTGTTAACGTAGGCAAGGCTAAGAAATTTGGGCACCTCAAAGATTTAGTCGGAAACTTTTATAAGCTTATTATAAACACAAGTATACTATGAAATACTTTCGTAAACATTTGCTGAGAAGACATAAATAAAGGAGTATTTCTTCTTAATAGAGAATGGATGTTGCGCTATAAAGAGTGTACTGATGTATGTGTTTTGACGTAAACCAACCAAATCACTGATTTCTATGTAATGTGCAGTTTTTCGTTATAAAGAACGACTTTATGAGGAGTTGGGCGACTTTATGAGGCGTTACGGGATTTTAATTCGGAAGGGTTCGGAATTCGGAAGGATTATATTATATATTTTTGAATTTAAGGTTTAATATATTAATTTGTATGTGTTTCGATTGTTACAGAGATGGAGGATATCGCTATAATATGGAGCTCAGCGTCTCCCGAGAGCGGCCTGTGGTCGGACTATCTAGTGGCCAGCTTTGACAAGATAATGTCGCAGAGAGCTAGACACCACTATCGGTAAATAAATGATATAAGAGCTTTACACTAATAGCCCTACGCCAAGACGCCATGGCGACGTCGCCGGATGCGTATCAAAATAATTCGTATTAAAATTTAGGACAGGTAACTCACTTGGCGACGTCGCCAAATCAAAGCGTAGCCACGATTACTACTGGGTACTAATTTGGCAACCGCCGATTTCCATGGTTCCGTAGCCGGCGACGTTGCCATGGCGTCACTTTAAGGTAGAAGCCTAAATATCTATAAAGAATAATGAATAAATTTTATAACCATGCTATACAAACATATCTACCAGATTAGCGTTTAAGTATATTGGATTACATTACTTAAATCATTTATTTGTATTTAAATGCTAATTAGGTTAATTTAACAAATATGCGCATATTCCAGAGTCACGCCGATAACGGTGGAGGAATTAATGTCTTCGGATTCTCAAGAAAAATTGGATAAGCTCTGTAAAGCTCAGTTGCAAATTGTAATACTGTGTCCGAGTCTAGCGTCAAAGATGGGCGACTTAAAGAGAGACCTAAACTCTGAGAATTTATTTAAGGTCGATAAAGTGTTAGTCATGCTCCTTGGCGTTGAAAAGAATCACGTTATCGCTAATAACTGTGAAGGTGGGTCATCTATTTTTTGTAAAAAATAAACTTACATTAAACACTGTAAACTTTATTTTAACTGTAACCTTTTTTTTACAATGGTAACATTAATGTAACATATTGCAGATTATCCTACGATAGATCAGTGGCAAATGATGTTAGTTCGGGAAAAAGACACTTCCTTTGTAGATACATTTCTGACGGCTGCTGTGGGTATCCTCCGAACTAAAGATTGTAAAGATACTGCGACGGACCGAACGAGTTTCTCGATTGTACCAAAAAAAGTTAAGATTGTAAGTATTTGCTAAGAAATATTTAAAATGAAATAGTTATTTAATGCTCATAATAAGACTTATTCTTCTTGTACCTGGCGTTGTCCCTGTCTAGTACCAGGGCCATTTTGTGAGTTTATTTCTCCGATTGTTGCCAATACTCTTAGAAAGAGTTTGCTCAATTTCAGTGAAACTCCCACGAGCCACTGTTTTACGTGCCTCCCGAATTAACGATCGGGATTCCGAAACGGTCGGGTATCAGATATAAACCAGAGCTAGAATGGGTCACCCATCTATCACCCGGTCGCAGTAAGAGCAACTTATTAGGTCACAACCTCCTCATTATATGAAAGGAACACTGAGTGTATTTTGAGTTTTGTCTAATATAGTTGTTTCAACTCTTGTTAAGCTATTAAAACCTTATGGTGTTAGGGTTCAATTCATTCTTCTACCACTGAGCTAACGACGTTTCAAACGAATTCTTTATTAACAACCGGTAAACCGACTACCGTCTGGAGTCATCCCCTAAATCCCCAAAATCTCTACAATCCTACGACTTATATCACTCAGTTACATTAGTCAGGACCAACTGTTTTACTTGCCTTCCGAACCACGGAGGTCGGATATTTGAAAAACAGTGTGTGAATGGGTCTTCCATCTATCACACGGCCGCGATAAGAACTGTTTAACCTAGCGATCGACTCAAATGCAGACTACTGATTACACTTCAAATTCCTTCACTTGAAAAAGATCTTAACGTAAAAAAATTTTTTTTTTAATTCTATGAACATTTTAGGTTCGAAATTCGTACTCTTTCAGTTCACCCATTAACTATTAAGCCATCGAGGCGTTATCGTAAAAGTAACCTAGTAAATTAAAAAATAAATCAAATTTGCTCATAGTTATTTTTATCCGTTCCGTTTTGCATACAATTTGAATAACTCAAGCGGTTTCTCGATCTGTTATAATCATATGTAAATGTTAAATAATCTAACAAAACGATGGCTCCCACATAAGTTGTCGTAACCCCAAATTCCCAGATTTACAATAGAGCGTTACAAACATGTAAATTGTAATATGATCATCACTTTTAAATATATTTTTGTATAGAATAATATAATCGTCATTATTGAAAATGTATATTTCTCATCAGAAAAATCGAAACACTTCCGACTTTTTTTTTGGCATAAGTACACATTATTCTGATAATCGTTACAAAATATAAATTTTCAAGGTCTTTCAATTTTTCTGATGAGAAGTATATTTGTATACAAAAATATACAGTAAATAATGACGATTTTATTTCAATTTACACATTTTTATAGCTTTTCTGTGAAGTTGGGAATTTGAAGTTACGACGGTTTACGTGGGAGTCGTCGAATTGTTCTCGCACCTCCAAAGGTCAGAGGATAAACATGTAGGATACGGAAGATCATTGTGATAAAACGATTCTTCTTATATTTAGGAACAAAAGAACCTGAAATCTTTGTTTATGGCGTAGAATTAAAACACTTTTATAGTTTTATGATTCTTAACGACGTTAGGAATAAAACACAAACATAATTTTTGTACATCTGTAAAATATACAAAAATTGTGTTTGTGTTTTATTGTATGTAGTGTAAAAGACCTTATTGTAAGATTTAGAACTCGTTTGCCCAATTTAAAATTAATTCCGGTATAGAGCGCAAAATGTCTATAATACCAAAGCGTGATTTCCTAAAATGAAACCGCTTCCTAATTGCAGTAACCTTTGTCTAGCTGAGTCAATATATATATATAATATATATTAAAGAAAAAGTAATTGAATTAATATATAAAATATATAGGACTATTTGATACACAGAAGTCTGTTCCTAAGGTTAATAACAACTTATTTGCTATCTAAAATAATTGCCTGTATTTTCTAGATAATAGACGCCTGTAATGCACTAGTATATGCAATAACTTCAAAAGTTGTTGATCGACTTCGCCTAAAATAATTTTCCTAATGAGTTTTTAACGTGATAGCTTTAAACGCCGGCTGCACGCTTGATAGTGTCACGTTCCACCTGAGCTAAGCGTGCAAGCGAGAGCGTAGTATGAGCGATAGAGAGGACGACATTCTGCCCGAGCCGAGCCTTCTTCTTCCTAGGTGTTAGCTCGGTCTAGTACTAGGGTCCGCGTAGATTGCAGAGGATTTGGATGTGGGGCGAGTTAAGGTGACCTATTGCCATCTGACGTCATCTCTTTCTACAACCTTTTAACTAATATCACAAAGTGACATTAATCGGGTCTCACTGTTTTACGTGACTTCCGAAACTCGAAGGAGATCAGATATTAAATACGAACCAGTGTTTGGGTCACTCATCTATCACCCGGTCGAAGCAAGAGCTTCTTAACCTAGAAATCGACTCAAATGCCGACCACTGATTAGTCCACGATAAATAAATAAAATAAATAAATATATACAGGACTATATGACACACGGACGTCTATTCCTAAGGTAGACAACTTAATGTCTGTGTATAGGTAATCTACGTCTAATAGCTTGGAAATGCTAGGGGGGGGGGATCACCTTAAGGGCAAACAGACGGACGGACGGACAGAGCGGCATCGAATTAGGATTCAGTATTCTGTAAAGATGCCTGTGTAAGGAAATAAATAAATAAAAATAATAAAAAATAAGGCGGTGCGAGAATAATCGCATGAAGAGGAAAGTTTTAAGTGTTTACGTCCGAAAATCGAAGTTTGTTCCATTAAGGACACGTGCCGATATCCTTGAATACTTACAAGCCGTGACCTTCACCGTGATCCCGAACAATCCTCAAATCTCTCGCATCAATTATTTCCACTGACGTGAAAAACATTGTCACGTGAGTCGGGGTAAGTTTTTTTGTTGCCATATTCAAAATTCATTTATGTATTTTTGTATATTTATACACGAAGATGTAACCTACATAAAAAGGGTATAAATATTATCGTGCCACTGCGGCGACGAAGTACTTCGTTATTTTATACGAATTTTTGGACGTCTTATTATTTCATAGTTTATAAGAGTATGGAGTGCGAATGATAATATTTTTATAAAATATGCATTAATATATTAAATTATTAAAATGCAACCAGACGCACACCAATGCCAAACGATTTACACACACATGTATGACGATTTACTATAAGATACATACCATGGGCATCGATAGTAACTTAATGAGATGACACCTGCCCGTTAGACCTTTGTAGTATAAAAAAAATAACGGATTGAAAACCAATAGAAACTGTAAACGATTCATCTTAAATAGTAAAGAGCTACTGAAAATACATGGCCGGTTGCCGTTTCATAAAATATCAGTGCCAATAACCTTTTAGGCGCTACGCAAACGGACACTTGTGTGACGCCCGAAGAGACCCGAGGCCCGAACCTCAGCTCAAATTATAGTGGTATTTTTTATCGTTTTAAAAAGAATATTAGGAACTAGCCGTTTCCCGCGACTTCGTCCGCACGAAATTAAAGAACCCTTCGTTTAGCCCCCTAATCTGGCCCTATCAAAATATCCCTCCTTATCTAATCCCCCTTCCCCTTGGACAAGGGAAAGAAAGAGACAGTTCCGTTCCCGGCATTCACTTGCTCGTGTGCACACACGCACACACTCACACAGCGCACGACATTTCGTTACGTGACGATTTCTACGAAATCGCATGACCCGTAATTTTCTAAGCCGCGTTAAGGAACTTACGTTCCGATTACGTTTCAATACTTTACTTTGAAATAAATAAAGATTATAGTACGCATCAAGTTCATTTAGGAAACGTAAAAAAAATAAAATGGCAAGAATGTAAGTTACGATACTTTACGTAGTAATAACAGGTTTGCTTGAAAAGCATATTTTTAAACCATAGCATACTTCAGAATTATGTTTACACCCTAATCTAGTGTCTCTCCTCCTTTACTGTGTGTCCCACATGGTGGAAGGGTCACCCTAATCTAGTGTATATGTTAAAAAAGACCTAATATAAATAAAAGAATCTAAAAATGTGTTCGTCTGCGCAGCGCCTTAAAGCGATATGCGTAGTGAAGCGCTACGGCGTTAGACGATGCATTATTATGTATGCATTGTAAAACAGGATGCACTACGTCTTATATGCTTGTCAGACGCGGATGGAGCCTTCAAAAAAGGTGGCACAGCTACCCGATTTTTGGCTAACAAGAAATCACTTCCTAACACTGATTTTGCTCATATTTGTAGAAAATGCAGGGCTAGAATTTTTTGGCACATTTTCGGCTAAATTCAATTCGGCACATGAACTTGATTTTCATTGATATAGTGTTCACCTACAAAGGATTTTTTTATAAAATATATAATTTTGAAACATTGGTTTTTGTAAGTAAACTATTGGATATAATATTATTGAGTGAAAGTGTGAAGTCATAAGTCAATTTGGGTTGTGGGCATGCCCTTCGTACCCACAACGGTGGGTCCGCGCCTGACGCTGAAGTTAAAATATATGTCACAGGTATATTTTTTTGGTTGCTATCCTTTAGACATGGTAACACCTCTGAGAGCGAGGGAATGCGCGCGTCCATGGGCGTATGTAGTTACTTACTTAGTTCACTTCTCAAGAATCGACTATCATTTTGAAGTCCGGGTATGAAAATATGGGCAGTTTTGTTTTTATTTAGTTATCGATGCCCAGCCCATTCCCACTTGAACTCTGCTGACTTTTTTCCCACATTTATACTTGATAGATGCGCCTATAACGTCATATTGTAGCTGAAATTCTGCCAAGACGTATAGCGAATGACAATCTCGCAAAGGTGGGCCAATGTTGCGATTATATGGACTCCTTCTACAACCTTACGACTAATATCACAAAGTGACATTAATCCGGTCCCACTGTTTTACGTGCCTTCCGAAACACGGAAGAGGTCGGATATCAAATATAAACCGGTGCTAGAATGGGTCACCAATCTACCACCCAGTCGCAGCAAGAGCAACTTAACCTTGTGATCGACTCAAATGCCGACCACTGATCAGTAGGCACTACCTCCTCGAACGGAAGGACAAGAACAAAAATATACCCAACAAATTTTGTTATGGGTTCTTCTCATATCTGGGCGCAAGGAACCCTCTTAATCTTAAGCCTAAGTCGAATATATTAAAACACAGAATATCACATATTATTATTTTTTAACTATAGGCTAAAAATGACTCACAAGTGTTGTAAAAAACCTAAGTGAATAAATTTGATTTGACAAGTTATAACAGATTACAAAAACAATCAAAACTGCCACACGATAACTGACCATAATATCATATTGTTACGTCTGACAAAGTTAGCATTTGGCTTTAAAATTCCAAAATACAAAATACGGGTTGAGCTGTTGGCATAACAATATTATCCTAATAAAACTCAATTGTCTACAAATGACATACAATGTGCACTTTAATTCCCTACCACGAATAGGTATTAAATTTCAAATGTCAATAAAAGTTATTTTCGTTTTGTGTTATTATTGGAAACGGTTTGTGACAAATTGCATTGATTGTCGTTCCGTAGAATCGGCGAGACTGATATATGACGTCTACGTTCTACAAATGCTACGCATTGAATGCTAAGTACCAAAATTGAAAGAAAACAAATTTAACGTAGAGATTTGAACTTGTGACGTAGGCTATGTGTAGATTTGTATTTGGGACGCTAACGTGTAATTTATTTTATGATAGAACTTTTTATTTTTTATTTTATGATAAAACTAACTCTATAACGTCATCCTGTTAAACATAATACCGGAGCCAGGCATAGATTAATTTGAATGATCATGTAGTGTGGCCGGGAACTTTGTGTTGCTGCGCAAAGTCTTGTTCTTGAAGACTACAAAGTACTACTGCTTTGTAGTCTTCAAGTACAAAAATGTATAAATACATTGCGCTATGTCTGGCTCCGGCATAAGTCTAGTAGATGGAGGTATCTACTATATGAAATGTACAAATTTGGGTTTCGTTACTCGATAAAACACAATCACTGCTATTTATGATTCTTTAATTCGGTACAATATATTTGACAAGTTAAATTCTTATGAAGAAAACATCTTTCAAATACCAAAACAAGACTTAAATTAAACTCAAAGACAATGTCATTTTTTACTTATGTTCTAAAAAACAATCAAGGTTTCAATTGGCCGTAATTCGCCATACTTACTTACCTTCTGCCTTCCTTATCTTCTCTCACATCATTTATCATCCAATTAATCATATCAAAGAACCATAAATTTACTAATCAGAAGGTACAGAAGAATAGAATATCAGAATAGCTATAACAAGGTTATAAATACGGACTAAATGTGAAGCTCAACTTCTATATTTGACCGCACACGTGACACAAAAGGGTTACAGGCGTATATTTAGCAGTGCTCAAACATAAATACACGATGCTGATAATTTTGATTTTGTCGCAACCCTTCCAACTATAGACGGTGTCGTTATAAATATCTCTCTTGTTTGGAAAGATACATAATTTATTACCGAAGCTCGTCGATCGATGCGGGACGGACGTTTTGCTTCTCTTATTTGCCGCCACTTTACCGGTCACCTAACCTTTTGTTTGACCTTTTTCGTCAGTAATTATTTAAAGAGAAACAGACGTATTTAAGACAATTTTACTGCAACTAAACGCATTCAAATATGTCGCATCTTGTTTTAATTTAGTCATTATCTTGCATTATGTGGCATTTGACCAAAAAATTAGGTAAGCATAACTTTCAATATATTATCACCACAGAGTTCCTTACTCTACTCGACTATTTAAAATCTTCTCTCTGGTACTTTAAACAGCCTAAAAATGACCGAACACTTAACGTTTTGAATTATTAGTGGTATAATTTCAATTAAAACGCGTTTCAATTAAATTTTTCTGAAGATAAATGGAACCGAGTATATTCTCAAATTCGTTAAACTTCATAGGAAACATTAAGGATGTTTCTTATGAGACCCTGTCATTCAGCCTATATCATTTGTAATGACAAATAGATGACGTTTCCGGAAAATTCGTCACTTATAAGTACCATAAGGATCCAGGGACCGCAATGATGATATGATATGAACAGTATTTTCTTCTATGATATTGATATACTGATATACTGAACACTTTTTTGAAATCAGATTGATGTCTTTATTGTACACATAACACAGGCAAGATAAACAAACTAAATTAATTCAAGATAACTTAAACTAAATAGTATAGTAGTGACCCGCTCTGTCTTCGCACAAATGCAATGTAGTTGCAAATGCATTTATTATACATATAATATCCTCTTCAATCGCTCTGTTTATTGATGAAAACCGCATTTAAATCCGTTGCGTAGTAGTTGAAAATCGGACCAGTAGTTCCTGAGATTAGCGCGTTCAAGCAAACAAACAAACTCCTCAGCTTTATATATTAAGTATAGACGAGTATAAGAATTGCACGGAGCCCGAAAACTTCATAATATGGGGTTAATTGGATTTTTCGCTTGTCGCCGCACGAAATACGTGTTCTGACTGAATAAATAAGTGTCTTAATAGTGTTTTCAGAAACGGCACGTATAGTGTGCGGCCTTGTCGATAATAACACTAGTAAGTTTATTTATATTCATACGAAGTTCCAAGGGAATGTAATAAATTAGGTTACTTTCTTTCGTATTTATTACGTGTCTGTACTCTTAGCCCTCATTCGCACGAGAGCTTTTTTACCGCGCGTTAAAAAAACTTTCAAATAAAACATGAACTCCCAAGTGTTTTTTCACACGGCAGCTCTTTTATAACGTGACTCTATTTTATCGAGCAACGTTCTATGCTCAACGCTATCTCTATACATATATACTATATTTTGTATCGACGACGCTAAAAAAGCGCCAACGCCGGCCGCCGCCACCATATTATGGTCGAAATTTCTTCAGATATGCAAGAAAATTAATCATCATCAGATTTTATTAACTGAGTTAAATATAGAAAGTAAATACGACGAATAAGACAGCTAAAGTTTAATTTTTGTAAGCAACTATTTGTATGTATACATTTAATAAATAAACGCAAAAGAAACTTAAATATGTTTTTTATTGTCGTGTCACTTGCTAGGCTCTTTTATAGTTTTCATATGGTTTATAGTCTATGGTACCTACCAACCTACCTACAGTGTTATTATAACGTCATATCGATACTGTTAACAGAACAAAATGCAAAATTTTATGACCCATACTATTATTAGCCATAGAATTTTGCATCGATTTAAGCATGTGTATGCTTACGTTTATGTTTCGTAAGTATATATAAATGACAAATAAAAGAACAGGAGTAGAAAAAGTCCCTTAAAAACCTTAACCACAAATAATAATTAATGATTTACAAAGCTTTTAAATATAACAAATGGTCGGTGTGGGTTTATCAAAACGAGCAATGTGTTGTGTACATCGCGATAGGAGATCAACACGCCATGCTAATGAGAATCTGATAAAGCCGAATTTACGAGCGCGACATTAACACCGCCGCTTAATAGCCAACACAACACAATCTACTATTATAACCAATGTGTTGACCCAAAATTATAGATAACGTTTATTATATTTTTACACATCATTGAACAGATATGAATTATGGAATGTGCTTTAATAATAAAATATGTAGATATTAAAATAATACGCCATGAAAATTTCAAAATGACAACGTTTTCTGTTTACCTTCATTTGTCTTCAGATGTGAATTGGTAAAAAACATAAAACAAAATGCTTTCGAAACATTTTGGTCTACTATAAGCTTATAGCTTATAGTAGACCAAATATTATAAATATTACAGAAGCATTATTTCCTTCTGCTTTATATTAAGCCGAACTCCTTTTATTTCGCATGACAGCTTTGCTACAAAGAGTAGAAAGATGGCGCGGAAACATATATTTCCTCTCGTCACGCTGTCATCTAAATCCCTTTATTGTGTTATCTGTGAGCAGTATTGATGATTATTTTATGAAGTGACAAGAAAAAACGAGTGACATATATTGAAACCACCCTTTTACTTACAAAGAGTAAACAAAATACGAACTTTGGGTATTAATTTTGTAGTTAATATAGTGTTCGAGATAAATAATACAAAGACGTAGTGACACTCTCATCTTTATTGGTCTCAAGGACCTAAGTGCATTTATAATCTCAGATATAATTAACACATTGTTTTTATGCCGGAGCCAGACATAGCTCAAAGTAATTGTACATTTTTGATCTTGAAGTCTACAAAACTTTGTGAAGTTAAGCAAAGACCTCGGTCACACTACATGATCAGTGAAATGATCATTCAAATGAAGCTACATCTGGCTCCGGCATAACACAAGTAGCTATAACACAATTAAACACACGTTGAGAAGAAATCAATACATCAGAGATCGAATCTGATACTATTCATATTTCAGTTTCCATTTTATTAGTCTGGTAGCTCATGGGCGTTGGAATTTTGGGGCTCAGCTCCACCGTCTACCCGTGTACCATTGTTTTCTTTTTTAATATGACGCGGACGTCTGTTCCTAAGGTAAACGACTCAATGTCTTGGTAAGCATATAAGTTAGAAAACCACCTACGAAAATTTTAGCTCAAATACATATCATATTCTACTACACTTTCAAATATTTTGAGACGCTTGGTTTCAAGACTCTCATAGAAATACAATAGTATTCTCAACTCAAGTCAAGAGTGCTGACCTATTTTCTATCTGTGACAAGTAACGAACGACACTTCAAGAACCTCGAAAAATTGAAAATACAATAACAAAAAAATAGCTTACGTGAGTTACTGAACGACATTATGATAAAACTTACAGTTTACCTGAAAATAACGAAAAACTGATTTTTGTGACCTTAAATATCTAAGCCCGCTGTAACGGTTACCCCTGTGTCTCTTGAGACAACCTTTTTAATACTAAAATAAACAAAATATATACAAAAATTCATCTTAGTCCGTTAGATTCTGCGGTAAAATGCTTAAATGTCTTTTTTTTTTCAAATATATTGCAAGGGGCAAACGAGCAGGCCGTTCATCACCTTACTTACTACTGACGCACATATACACCTGCACCACCGAAAGGCTCACAGATGTTACCGGCCTTTAAAAAGAGGTTTAAGCCACCGGGAACTCTCACAAACCGAACAAAACGCGACAACAATACCATCATTTGAGGTTACAGTAGTACCAATTCACGGCGATCTTATGTGAGAAAGAGGTACTGGTACCCGGACGCGCCGGCCTATTTCGGCCTGCAGACCTTGATTTAGCCAAGTGGGGAAGTAATTAAAAGTACATAATTGATATAATTAAAGCCTTGAGAATAATTACAAAGAATATGTTTTTTATACTTCTAAGTCCGATAAGTAGTGGTAGTATATTAGTAGTATGTAAGTAGTACATTAGATATATTCTCAGCTGTATACACTTCAAGTTTGTCAAAATTATTAGTATATAAAGTAATTAAAATATTTTCTTAAGACAAGGAACGGATAGACGGACAAGAAAGTCTCTGAACATCATTGTCAGAGGTAGGAGTGTTTAAATAAAAAAAAAAAATACTTCTAAGTCCAGAATTTGACTCTCGATGATGCCTCCTTAGCCCAGTTTCGCGCTTTAGTCGAGTATGATTCGGATTATAAAATGGTACAGATTTTTTCTCGTTTTGTGAAGAATTAAATGAAATTTAACCCTTCCTTCTTATCATAGATTTCCGCAAAATAAAACCTGATATGTGTTAATCAAGTAATTTCTATAATTTATACTGTAACACTTGTAATCTCGAAAAAGCCTGGGAATGCGACATAAATGACCATATCGTTTGTTTACGCAAACTTCCAAGTAAACCTAAATCTAGTGACAGGATTGGATGCGACAGTAGACTAGCGCAGCCGAAGTTAGATTTCTACCATTGCAAATGTTATTATTTGGTTGTATTAATATTACCAGACTATCACTTGGTCTGGTCTCCATAGACGCTTGAACCCTAAATATAATGGCCGTCCTGAAAGGGTTTCCATTAAACATAAGCTAAAAATAACGGTGACCACATCCGTGCGGTGGTCAGCTCTTCGAATCCATTACCGTGTGCCACCATAATGACTTTGATTGATTACTATGTGGGGAAATGTCAAATTGTTTTATTGCCTTTAAACAAACATTGCTTGCCCAGGGGTAACATTTCGTCAGTCACAATGCTAGTGGCGGGCTTCCCTCTATGATTCGCATATACAAGTATAGCTTTGACAGAAAATTATATTTTATTGGTATTATGTTTTAGAAAATTTAAACAATTACAATCGTCGTGCAGTCTACCTCCTGACGGGGCTTCTGCTTTGGTGTCCTAGTTCGTGGTGAGCACAATTCGTGCACAAAATCTTTGCTTTCGAGATTTATGCAAAGTAATTTTCTTTTTTTGCTTATCAGTATTGTGAGGCCTTCATCTATCATGCACATCTTCACGTCATTAACAAAAAACAACTTATAAATGTTATCGCAGTCGTTGACGGGTACAAAATCTGGTACCTTTATCAGAATTACGACCAGATCTGTGCATCTCCCGTGGAGTCAAAGTAGTCGGCAACTATTTGTTATTGCGTCTCTTTTCCACTTATTGTTTTATGATATTGCTATCTCCGCCTGTCGGATGTTAAGGGATCAATCGATTCGTTTTGCTAATAACGAGATTTGTATTGATGAATGCGTCTTAAGATTTATCTTAAGATCTCTAAGTCTTCCTTTAAACAGCGCAACGATAAAAAGGGCAGACAGAAAAAAAAATTGGGGTATTAAAAAAAAGAGATGACATTGGATCACGTTAAGGTAGCAAGAGAGGAAGTAGATATCAAAATTAATTATTTCAAAAGGTAATTTTCTGGGCAGTTTATTCAAAAGTGATAAAGTATCAGCCAGTACAAACTGCACAGACGTGCCTGCAAAAACAAATGTTCATAAAACATAGAAATATCTCTATAATACAATATATATATTAATCAATTCACCAATGACTGTGTGACACATATATCCACGAAAACTTGACTATGATACGAATTATTTAAGTGTTTACACAATAATCGTATAGTGGATAGATAAAATGATATAGCATAACGAGGCATTACGTCACAATCATAAATAATATAATATTTTTCACCAAGAATGCCCCATGATATCTACTGATGGCATACATACATCGAAATATATTCGTTGGTCAAGAAGCTATTCAAAATTTTAGTAATATATAGTAAGCTGTAATAGGCTTTCTGCTACGTAATAAAATAACCTAGGTCAGACAAATCGTCTATCAGATTTTAGGGATTTAATCAGTTTTATAAAAGACTCTCCGCTGGGAAAAAAGAATTGCCTGTAAACGACAGATACGTCCTTAGATCAGTTTAGCGGGTGTAGCAGACGATAGCATCGAGGAGGCCGGAGGGCATTGGACGTTTTCCACTCGTTAGCTGGAAAAAACTTGGTACCTGCCCACGCCTTTTATTGTCATCAATTCAAATGCTACAGGAAATTGTGTAATTATTTAATACGATCCTACAACCGTGCGTTTTTTAAAGAATTTTTCGCCTTGCACAGAATATTTGTGAAATCAGTTGCCAGCTCCGGTACTTCTGAACCGCTACGACTTAGGGAACAAGAAGAGCCTCATTCCCCAAAAGCTAAACGCATCTGCGAGTACATCATCATTGTCTATGGTTGAAAAAATTATAAAAGTTAAAAGAGTTTTAATAATATGAACACAATATTTACTTCACATAATTTAATAATACAAGCTTTGAATTTAAGCTTAAGTAGGAGGGAAAAGGGAATATTAGACATACCTAAAAAGTATTCCTAATATTCTTTTAAAAAAAAAAAAAGAAAAATGGAGAGCGATAAACGGACCCCCTTCATCATCACACACCAGTGCTTCAAAGAGTAAAAAGCCGCAAAAATTTTATATCAAGTATGTTCCTCCACTAACTTGTAGTCCATCAGCTGTGAGAGTGGACCTTTGGCGGAGTGCATACATCCTCAGCCTCGTTCCAGCCTCTGAGAACCCTCCACCTAAAAAAGAGTTGCAGTGGTCAATTTGGAAATCTTTAAATAGACTCCGGACACAGGTTGGCCGAAGCAAAGAAAATAGTTCAGGTGGGGATTTTTCGATGACTCTGGATTGGGGCGTTTGTGTAGAGACGCTTCCCAGCAAATAGAGCATCTTCTATCGTGTCCTTCCTGCCCTTTCATCTTTACGCAGTATGACCTGATGCGAGCCACAGAGGATGCTATTCGCGTGGCTAAGTTTCAATTATTAATAATTCTTAGATTGGCAGATAGGGAATGTTGTAAAGAAGCTGCTGCATCATTAACTCACTTTAGACCTAGAACGTAATCGGTCACTTTATGACTGAGCTGGCGATGTCTTAGTACTATGTCTGAGGCATATTATTGACAAGACAATATCACAATAAGTACATATGTAATGTACTATATTAATATTAAAAATACGTATCTCTGAAGTCACAGTACGCTCCAACTATTGAGGATTGTAGCTCATGGTTTTATTTATAACCCAACTGTGTTCATATTTGATCGAAATAGTACGGTATTTAACTCTGGTCTCCTGCAAAGTTAATGGACACTAAATGAAGCACTTGATAGTCGGTTTAAAAAGTTCCGCTAATTTGTTCAAAAACGGTGTGCCAAGTGTCAAAGAGATCACCGGGTCGAGCTAATTGCTTATATCTTTGCGTCTACGTAATTAAAACTGAGTTTGGAAACCCTTGACAAAAACGTAAATGTAGACTACCCTTTTTTAACTTCAATTTCACTACGTGGGTTTTAAATACGAAAGGAACTGAACGAACTGTAACCTGTGTTTCTTTGCCACCGGCGACAAAAGGAGGACCTTGCTGAAAATCAGCGTTGCTTTCATACCTGGTATTAGTATTTTTTACATATTTATTTGGAACATAATTAATTTCATTTCATTTATTGAAAATGGCCCTGAATACCTACACCTAAATACATTGAATTAAAAGAAATGTATGCGCTATTAAAAACAAAAAACTGTGGCAGCAAATAATCAACTACCAGTAAAATAGACCTCTTTTCTATTGAATAGCTCAACTGTTATTTAAAAGTACCTTATATTCATTCTGCAATATTTTACTAGAATAAAGTAAAATTAATACAATTAAAATTTCGTTCTAGAGACAAGGTGTAGAGCTAAAATAGACAATGAATTTCAGGTTCAAATATATTTAATAAAGTGCGCCGTGGAAGTGTTAAACCGGGATAATTTCGTTGCAACTGTTCCCGTGGGACTTGAATAAAACGTTGCTTACAAAATACAAATATAAAACTAGCTTCCACGGACACTGTTGCATATTAGTTTCACTTATTTCACACACTGTGACGACAACCACATTTGTTAATTTACTTTTAAACAGTATCCTTTGTATTGTGTATGAAAACAATTTTCTGTTATATTGCAAGGAGCAACCGAGCGTGCGATAAGTGACTACCGAGGCCGTTCATGGGTGTCCTGCAGCACCAGGAGGCTCGCAGATGTCTTACCGGCGTTTAAAGAGGGGGTAAGGCCAGCAGGTACACTCACAAACCGAATGAAACACGACAACAATACCATCACTTGACGTGACAGCATTACCGCAACTTCACGCCTATCTTATCTAAGAAAGAGATACTGGTACACGGACGCGCCGGCCCAATTCGGCTACAAGCATGACACTGCCATACATACGCATTACCTAAAATAGTGGCTAATATTCTTACAAATATATATGTATATAACAAGCTAAATAAAATGTTCTATTTTGAAGACAAGATACGTAGAAAAAATAACCTGTTCCATTTACATTGGTTATATACTTTCCCACTGTAGATTAAAGGGTGCTTATGAATTACAAGTTAACTGCAAGCCGTATAGTCTTTTTGTTCAAACAATAACGATAAAAACACGAAAACACTTCTTTTATTTCCCGAGCTTGCCCCAAAACTTGAAGTTGATCAAAATTGCATCGCGCCTCTTGCAATTTTTGTGCACGAAATTTTCAACGTGACTCGAAAAACATTCGGGTTTCTTCATAACGTTTCTATTATGTGAAACAGCGCACTGCTTCAGCTCTTTAAAATGAAGAGTTGCGGTGTGCGGGTCTCCTTCTATACTACTTTTTATGCGAGTTAATCTTTGGTTTTACTTTTTATATTCCCGTTAAGTATTAAAGCGGTCCATTGCATTGAAATAACACCGTTTCTGTCTGATGACTTTAAATTTTTGTGTATCAGTTGTATTTTTATTTAATGTTTCAAACATTCTTATGCCGAATGCCAGATATAGCTCAAAGTGTTTGTACTTTTGTCTTTGAAGACTACAAAGTTCTATAAAACTTCGCGCAGCTACCCAAAATCTTCGGCGACACTACATGATCATTCAAATAAAGCTGTCTGGTTCTGAATTTAGGCCTACATGCGTAAATAGCCGTCATGTTTGACAGACATTTGCTAATACCTCATAGTATAATTCACAAACATTGGTAGCTAGCGGATTATTAAATTTATTAAAAAAGTTTAAACGACTTTCAATGTATCGATAACAATTATTTGCTAAATAAACGTGGTTACAGGATTTTTCAGGAAGCACTGTATTATACCTGATTTCTCATCTCAGATCATCCCGAATCTCAAATGAAAATTTAATTTCTTTTTTTTTAAGGTAAATTTTCTTCTCTTTACAAATTTTAACTGTCTTCCTGTATAATTCACGTGTTGCAGTGTTTGTTACCAACCCCACTGGAACGTTTTGACCGATTTTTATGAAATTTTTTGTATATATTTGGTAGGTTTAACAATCAGCCGAAAAATAATTAGCTGGTTTGGTTACTTTTCCCAAAAATGAAAAATGCATGTATTGTTCCTCGAAGTCACAGTTTGCTAATGTATAGTATAGTAATAATGAGTGATATTTCGTCCGTTGCGGATAGGTTAGAAGAAGCGGTTATCTTTTTTGTTTTTAACACAGATATGCTTGTCTATGTGTGTATAATGTTAACATTAACGTCGAAACGCTCTAATTGCCTTATTGTAGCATTCATAAATCGAAATTTGAACAAAAAAATGTTAGCCACCCGCGACGGAATATAAAAACATAAATATAAATAAATATATACAGGACTATATGACACACGGACGTCTGTTCCTAAGGTAGACAACTTGATGCCTGTGTTATAGGTAACTTCGTAAAACTTATTATTTATGTTTATCTCAGGAGAACAAAACAATTTTTAAATGTTAAAAATTGTGTGTGGGGGGGGACGTAAATATTTTAGAAATGTTGAGGTGGGGCATGACCTAAAAAGGGTTAGGAAACACTGATCTAGACAGTCTTACTTCTTCATCCTAGAGCTATTTCTGTCTAGTACCATGGTCTGCATAAGTAAATAAGCGGAGGATGTGGCTGTGGAGCGAGTTAAGAATACCGACTGCCGTCTGGGGTCATCCCCAAAACCCTTACTAATATCACTCAGTGACATTGGTGTCTACTGTTTTACGTGTCTTCCGAAACACGAAGGAGGTCGATTGTTTGAAAACCCAGAGTTAGGTCACCCATCTATCACCTCTCCTCAAGAACTGCTTAACCTAGCGATCAACTCAAATGCCGACCACTGATTAACTACTTGTTTATACTTGTTTTTAAATCGGTTCTTGTACCTATTCTACCTAAGTTGTAATGTTCTAGACATATCAGTCAAATACATATATATGTAATAGTCATATACAATATAGAGATATTTTGAATATGCTCAGCCTCAACAGCTCAAAGGTAGAAGTGGTGGTCTGTCGCAAGGTATCCGGTCCTTAATATTCTTTTAAATATACAGGCATATATATTACACCAAGGCATGAAAAACATCTTTCTTGTTACGCCGCCAGGATTATGTAATATTTCATTACTGAATTGCAACTAACACTTTGGCGTGAAGCAGATATTTATATGTTAATTCGTGAAGTGAAATTTCGCCATCGTTATATAAAAATGCGTATACGGAGGGTTATGATATTTGACACAACTATAGTTTATATATAGTATGGTGTGTATGCTAATAATTTTATATAATTTGCATTATTAATACATTAAACTGTTAAAATAAAACTTCACGCACACCAAAGCAAAACGATTTACACACACATCTAAACATTTTACTACAAGATTGTGTCAAAGCGTGATCCTGGAGACCATATGTACATATATTAATTTTCAAATATAACTATATTGTTGTTAAAATAATTAAAGTCTATGTGCACTTAGATCTAAAAATTTGGTTGAGATTGGGTGAGTATTATATAATATCATTTTCCTTTACCTTGTACTGTAAATGAGGCTAAAAGGAGAGCTGTGTTTTTTGGAGCAGTCATTCTACCGTCTAATAGTAACTTTCTCAACTGCAAGCACAGGAGGTATCTCGTGAACTCCTCTGCCAGACGGCAGGGCTCTGGCGGGTAGAAACGAACTGCTAACCAAAATTGAGCATTGTTTGAGCACTGCTTCTTAACTGATTTTCCACTGTCCAACCAACGCTGTGAAATCAATAAGAGCATTAGTATTTTACTTTTAATGAATTATAAATTAATAAGGCAGAAAAATAGGCTAAAAAATATTGGAAAATTATTTTATATCATAGAATTTCAACCGAACTATGTATTAATATGGGAATCGAAAAGTGTCAGTACCATTTTGCGAAAAATGTGCTTCACATAGAAGTATGAAATTTGGAAATACTAGAGGTTTACACAGACGTGATATAGGGAAAGCTGATTTTTTTTTTTATAAAATATGCGTTATTAATACATGAAATTATTAAAATACAACCTCACGCATACCAATGCCAAACAATTTACACACACATGTATATATTTTACATTGTGTCAAAGTGTTGTCATTACAACTGTATGTATATTAATTTTTATATATAACAACGTCCTTTGTACGAAGAATAAAAATTTTGGCCAATCTAAAGATTTGTGGTCAAAATTTGGCCACCAGCCTCCAATATCCAGTATGTACAATTCTATATAAAATAACTCATTGATAGCAAATAAACCAATTATAAAGAAAAGTAAATTGGTTCACTTACAACTCGTTCCATAATTAAGATCAAAGACCAAGCAAGCAACAACAATAGAAGTAAACAATAAGAGTCGCTATGAAACTTACAAGTCTGTCTTCAATTAACAACAATAAATAAAAAACTACACTACACACAAAAGTAAGGCCTAGTATGTCGAAAATTATAACAATCTAACATTTATAAAAAGTATTACTATCAAAATGTTGACATAAAGTTGCACAATTTAAAAAAGAAAACAAATTAGACAACTAAATTGAAAAGCCTCTTTAAGGCACTTTAAAAGGCACTTTAAAAAATACTAAGAAAGTGAGTCACCAAGGATGATACCATTAAAACACTAATGTGCACTCTGGCATGACCAACTAATGCCATGGCTTCACTTGACAATTTAAGTGCAGTGAGTCATAACTATTTATTTACCTGTACCCAACAGTGGTTCATTGTAGGTCGAGAATAATGACGAAGATTACATTTCACAGTAATTATTTAATACTCGGGTCATATAATTCTAAGAAATTTAAATTCTATTAAATTCAAAGAATTACGTCTTCATTTAATTTATTTTTTTCTCTATGATTTCTTATTTTTAAATTGTATTTTTTGAAAAACAATGTTTAAGTTTGACATCTTGTAGTGTAATTGGCATTGTGCCGTTCTATTTGATGTAAAATAATAAATAAATATTTGTTAGCTTAGTAATTGCTTGCTGTGGTCTCCTGTAATTGAAGGAGCACACAGTATTCTTTGTGTGATTTTGATCTTGTATGTAATGGTGTGTATCCTTTGTTGGACGTCCTTAATAATAAAATAAAAATATATCGGCAGTTACATACATACATACATCTGTCCCTGGGCTAAGTCTCCCCGTGACCAGGATAGCTATACCTCTGTCGAATCGTTGGGAAATTTGTAAACAAGGCACGATCGCGATATGATCATTCTTAAATCATTATAGTGAAAAAATTACCCCCTTACCCGCTTACCCCACCGACCGTCGACCACTCTGCCCCAGCATTTTAAAACTATCATATCTTCTAAAATATTAATTTTAATGATATGCTGTACAGGGCAATTTTGATCTATCTATATAGGTATATAACAGCCAAACATACGCGGCGGTGCACGGTGGTGTTGTTTAATATATAAGGATTAAGTTTATTTAATATTTAAATCCACAGACTCGTTAAGGAGTGTTGCGACCTCCAAGAAACTATGGAGACTCTGCGTTCTAAGATAGCAACCGCCGAGGGAACGCACCAAACACTGCTCGGTGTCAGAGCTGGACTCGAAGCAGATCTGCGCAACAAGAGCACCACGCTGTTTATCGACCGCGACCAGTGCATGGGGCTGCGGCGCGGGTACCCCGTCACTGCCGCCATTAAAGCTTGAATGACTACAGGTTCAAATCCGTCACGGTGTTTTTACGTGGATGTTATGTCTGAGTAAATAAATTTGTTTGTCTTGAAGTTTTTCTTTTTTTTCAATATAAGGCCAAAATACATGGTGGGTCATTTCCGTTTTAAAGTATTAACTTTAAGTTCCAATAAGTAAATGACTGACTAGGATACGACATGGATGTCAAAATATGTTGACCTGTTCCGTTACTATAATGCCGGAGCTGGACATAGCTCGGTGTTTTAATATTTTTGTCCTTCAAGACTACAAAGTACTACAAAACTTTGCGCAGCTACACAAAGTCCCCGGCAACACAACATGATCGTTGAAATGAAGCTATGTCTGGCTCCGGTATAAGAACTATTTTATAACTGAAAAGTAATGAATAGTGAATAAATTTGACCAAACCACATATTTTGACCAAGGTGTAGAATCAGTGAAGTAACGACGTGTAGAACTCATAACTTTTTGCCAGTGCAAGCTACTGTCTTGTCGTGGTAACATTTTACATGATAACGTTTTTGGTGGGATATATTATTGTGTTTGTTAACAATAAATAGTACAGACAGATTGTCTACCTTTGGAAGTCAATATTACATTTAAAAGATATTGGGTCTGTTTAATATGAACCAAGGATCAGCTATTTAAGAAATGTTCTGTGAAAGTACTGTGCTGTAAAAGTCTTTATACAATAATACACTAAAGTTAAACAAATGTATGTATTAAAGAAATAAAACAATGACAACTACAATATTTACAGTCATGGACAAATTCTATAAATCAACATTACATAATCTATGGCAATAATTTAGAAATTAGGCGACGTTTAAACAACATATTGCATCAACTTAAAATAACTTATTTAGTAAAAACGTCCGAAGTTGTGATTGAGTTCATCATATTTAACAAATCAAAGAAGTAACGATAGTTCGCATCAAAGAGTTTAGTATTTTATAACAACTTGTGAATTGTTTTTTTTTTATGTCTCTGTTTAATGAAGTGATAATACTGTCCAATAATGGTATATTTGCAATCAGATCCCCTACTGTAATCCCCCCTATAACATAGTACGTTTGGTCTACATTATAGGAAAACGGGTTGTAGAATTATTCTCGTACAACGCACTTTTACAGCCCCTAATGGGCATAATATAATATTACATACAGGATGTAAAAGACATCGTACCGCAAACTTTGCGATAAGGCTACATTTAATATCCTAAATAAAATGTCAAAAATCATTCATCTCGGAAATGAGAGGGGGGTATGAACCCAAAAGCTTTATTTAGCTTATTTTTAATTTTATATTTATATATTATATAAAAAAATTATTGAAATGTTCGGTTTGTGAGACTTCCCGGTGGCCTAAACTCGTTATTAAGGGCCGGCAGCGCATCTGCTGGCCTTCTGGTCGTCCATGGGCGCCGGTAGGCACTTAGGTGCCTGCTGCCTGCGCGTCTGCCCACTTGTAACATAAAAAAAAAACTAGCGGACCCGGCAGACGATGTCCTGTCCATACGTTGGTTTGCTCAATTTTAAAGATAAGGTATTATTGTGTTAAACATATAGTTTGCAATAATATCTAGTATATATGATAAGAGGTTGAGATAAAAAAATATATGATAGTTTTAAGTTGGACTAAATTACGGAATTTGATAAAAATCAGGTGGTCCGGTAGTTTCACGGCTTATCGCGAACATTTTCGTGTATAATACGGAGTATTTATTATATTTCTAGATTTGTATATACTAATGGGCAAACAGTTAAGCGGTTCAACATGTAATAACGAAGGTTTGCATATGCGTTGCTGACCTTAAAAAAGCTACTTAAAAATACACGATTTATCGGGTTTATAATTCCTTAAGAATCGAATTTCATATATAAACCCGATATGAATTATAAACCCTTATGAAAATTTGAAAGGGTTAAATGAATCTTTAGGCGTTTTAAAGAGTAGAACTCCAGTCGTGCTTCGGAGCTGACACACACATACTTTTTTATAACGTGAAATGTTGTGAAAAATTCCAAGATGGAAAAAACCATTGAACTCGCGACACCGTTACCGTAACCGACACCGGCGCATTGGGCAGTTTATGAGATCCAATAAAAACACTGAACTCGCGACACCGTTACCGTAACCGACATCGGCGCATTGGGCGGTTTATAAAATCCAATAAAACCTTGAACTCGCGACACCGTTATCGTAACCGACACCGATGTATTGGGCAGTTTATGAGATTCCAAAAAATCATGGATCTCACAAACCATTACCGTTAGCGACACCTCTGTATTTTCGATTTTTTTTCAGAGGCCTACGGGTTCTTCTGAAGACGATGTTCACTATATGGCTATGGGAGAAGACAGGCACAACGGTCGTGAGCAGATGGGCCAAGGTTGCCAAAATGGACCCCGACAGAGCGGCCTTCATTATGGACGACAGGGCGTTGACCTTCCGTCAGGTGAATAATTTTTAACACCTTTATTATGCTCCGCCCCAGCTTCGCTCGGGTGTAAACACATTATCTAAATTTTCATACGGATCCCTAAATTTTTTGAAAATATTCTAATACCTATGTTCATCAGGGATAATGTAGGATTCAAACGTTGAAAGAATTGTGCAATAGTGTAAATTCGAGACTCAATAGGTCAACGGTATAAGGTATGGACTGAAAACCGCGAGGTACCCGGTTCAAACCCACCGCCGTTAGGGTATTGTCGCACCCACTCCCAATACAAGCTTTTAATTTAAGCTTAGTAAGAGGGGACAAAAGGGAATATTAGACATACCTTAAAAGTATTTCTAACATTCTTTAAAAAAAAATCAGTGATCATTAATTTAATATATTTTATGCAGACAAAGGCGTACATTTTGGACGGTCCGTAAAAATTCACGGTCGACTCTGATAGATTTGTAATGCTATGCGTGTTGAATATTAAGTCATTTATTAGTATATTTTGTACATCTATTTTCCTTTACCTTCTACAGTAGGTGGCTATATATTATTCGTCCTTTAATAGCACGTGCTTAGGGTCATAATAGGTGATGGTCAAAATATTAAACAGTGATAACAGACAGGCGATTAACGGATATATGCCTTACTAGTCAGGCATTATTTTTATCTATGTTGTGTAAAAGCGAAAGGTCACCGAATTTCCCAAAACTTGCAGTCGCTACACACTTATCCATAAATCGTTGCGAACGAACTGTGCAGTTAAATCAAAAGTTCCTAGAGTTCTGTAAAGAGCTGCCGAAGTGAGCGATCGTTGCGTTTTATCGTTGCGTTTGCATGGTTTATCCAAACGCAACGATAAAACTGTTTTATCGCAACGATTTATCGATACGTATGTAGCGGCTATAACATAGTTTATACTTAATTCGTATAATATAATTTGAAGTCGTAGGAAACAGGTAGTAGAATATAATTTAAAAAATAAGTAGTAGAACTAAAGTGATCGATTTTTCGGGTCCTAAACGGTAGCCAGGTATTGATGATAAAGTTTCATGATGGCCATAGGATCTCCGTAATAAAACGACATAATCTCATTGTCTTTGGGCTCGTTAGATTCGCCTTGATGATGTTTTTCGTGTCCTAAGCAAGGTTCGATCAGGAAGCTGGAAGGTGCTCATAGGATTTCCTTAATAAAACGTATAGTTTTATTCGAGAATTCTAATACAGTTTTATACTTTTTTAATCCCGCTCCAACTCATCTGACGTTTAACTATTCCCGCCTAAAAACTTTTTTTTAATTTGACAGTCGGCCACGGCTCTTTCCGTCACAATATATTTCCTAAAATCTATACTCAAGAACCATATAAGAATTTATATTATTACATCGTATATCTTTTGCGAAATATATTGCCCAGATAGCTCGTAGGGTACCTTCCAAGTCTATTCGAAATGGGGCGATATATATTTTGATCATTACCCCAATTGGCGGCGCGGGCCTTTGCCCCAGGCTATCACATTTTTATGGGGACTTAAATATTTTATAACCTGTTTCTCTGGCCCGGTCCTTGTTAAATTTTCATGGATCCCCGGCGACTCTCTCTCATTATACCTTTCGCAATTTCACGAATAAGATTTCTTTGTAAATATTTTATGACGTTTTCTAGTTCTGTATGTGTTAAACTAGGTTTATATGACTTGCAGGTTTCTCAAAAAGATATGACATATTTTTTAGTTTTAATTTCTTGTAATCCTTTTCTAGAGACAGTATTAGTGATAACATAATGGAGGTCAAATGAATAAAAAGGGGAGGTCAAATATAAAATATAAAAAAAGGTAGAAAAAAATTATTTGGAGTAAAAACTGCACTGAAATCAAAATTTAATGACAAAAAAGACCTTATCTTATACTAATATATAAAGCTGAAGAGTTTGTTTGCTTGAACGCGCTTATCTCAGGAACTACTGGTCCGATTTGAAAAATTCTTTAAACTGTTAGATAGCCCATTTATCGAGGAAGGTTATACGCCATATATCATGCTAAAATTTTACGCGATCGAAGTCGCGAGTAACAACTAACAAATTATATAATTATTTACAGCGCCATGCCCTAAAACGGTTTGAAGCCTCTGAGCTTAAATGTTGGAAGTATCTATTTTTTTTATATGAAAAAAATTAAATATGCGTGTCTGTACGAAATAAAGTAATATGACTATGGTATATTTGTGACGTATATGCACTGAGATGCCTAGAGCGTGTCACCACTTATATAGAAGGGTTCCGATACCTACTTAGTAAAGTAGAAAAGTAAAAAAGGTTTTTTTTGTTGTTGTTTTTTCAGTAATCACTGTACGAACCTTTGCAGAGTCTATCTCCTGACGATGCTTCGGTGTCGAAGCGAAACGTGCGTTGAGGCACATCGGAAAGTCAGTGTAGTGCGGTGTTTCGGTGGCGGATTCGGTGGTTTAGCTTTCATGTTGCATTACACAGATTTTCCCTCGTAATCATTGGCGGATTTAAGAAAAGTTTAGTACTTTATGCATGTCATGGATTTCCGCAAAGTAACGCCTGATTCTATCAGTTATCTTAAAGAACTTCTAAGGATGTTGTCCGACTCCGCTCAAGATAATTTTCCTAATAATTTTTCCTAATTACTTAATTCACAAGTAAAGTCTCTGAATACAAAGTCACAGCAATTAATGCAATCTAAATTAATTGCATTGCTTGTTGTGTACATCGTATTAATGGCAAACTCAATTCAACCAGGTACTGTAAGCAAATGACATTGAACTTGCGTGTTTGTGTGTACGCGATATTTGCAGGTAGAGGTGAATACATTGGAGGGGGGTGCATTTTTAGACTGTACGCACTCTACGCTTTTTTAATTAATATAAAAGCCAGTACACACGTCAAGTGGGATCGCTGTACGCCCTCAAAGGCTTATTTGTATTGAGTGAATCAAGAGCAAACTGAGTGTCCCGAGGGCTAACGGGGAATAGGGAGTCCCGTATTTGGCCAGTTTCAATTACATTCTACAAAGGTATATGTTTGTTTATTTGTTCGGTATACCTTAGTTCGGAAAATTGTATTGGGTTTGTAGTTTTACCTATTTGTCGACATATATACATTACATCGAAGGAAATGTCATTGTTTAGTCAATCGGAAGGTTTTTTTTTAATTTCAAGATATAAAAAAACAATGCTAAGTGTAGCTACCGCTACGTAATAAGATGGCAATGATGTCGAGTGGAAAAGGTTACACCAAAGCAAACTAGATGGCGCTGTATGAATATCGACGACCGCAATACATACACTGAAAATCTCCATACAAAACAACTCACGCTAGCGAAGTTTTTACTTACGATTACTAAATATAGACCTTCCGACGAACAACTGTCAGCGAAGCGCGGCCGCCCCGGGCAACTCTAACTAGCCCGGATATGAAGATCTTCCTTTGCGGTGGTTGAGCATATCGACCTTCGCTCCCACCTTTCATTCCTCGCCGAAACCTTCCACCTTGTTTTCTCCTACTGTTTGCTTATTCGGTGAAATATTTGCGGCAAATAAACTAGGCGCGGCTTTTCCAAGTGTTTACTCGTCCAAGTCGTCGCGCCACCTCTTCCTCGGCCTACCCGGTCCACGGAGGCCATTGGTGGGAGTCCATATAGTCGCAACATTGGCCAACCTTTGACCACATATATTTAAAAAAAAAGTTTCAAAATACATCTTTAACGGTACAGTACGTTTAATTTTCAACGTCTGGTAGACGTTGTCCTGTCCGAAAATTGTGTGTCCGCTAGTAAAATACATACGTTGTGCAATGCTGATGCGTTGCTATTTAATCCAACTCACACTTGACCAGGTTTTTTGTTATCTGTGAATACGCATTGACACATGACCGTTACCGTTATCGAATTGTGAATTTAAAAAAAAAGTATATCGCGTCAGTTTTTATTTAACAACCGCCTCGTCGTTTAAAATGAAATAAAATGCAAAACGCCCGATATCTGACTTTTACGTCACGCTGCATTTCGAGCGGGAAAAGATTACATTACTTTGCATAATTCAGCTATATAGAACTCTAGCTGTTTCTCGCGACTTCATCGGTTAGACGTTGAACATGCCCTTATGCCCACGCCCACGTTACAATAGCCGGTGAGGCCAACCTGTACAAGCACATCTGTGCAGGTAGACCGGAGCGTCTGTAGGGCAGGTTTTTGAACCCTAAACTCCCTAATCCTAGTGGCCTAAATCCCTCTTTAAAGGCCTTCTGGTGGAACAGATGTCCATGAACGTCGGCATTAACTTAGGTGATGAACCGCCTGCTCGTTTGCCCCTTGTCATATTTTAAAAAAAACCTGGGCAGGCGACCGACGCAAAACTGAATATCAATTTTCTACGGTACACCGGAAGTTCCCCATACACTTTGCCGGCGTTTCGTCGGACTGCGCAGGAAGGCCTGCACAATAATCCGTCCGTAACATGGATTCATCCATTAGACCACCTTTTCGGGGCCCTATCGAAAAATCCGTTCTCAGCGAATGTCTGCTTACTATAAAATACCTCCTTGCCATGTTTCATCTTTGGACGTCCCGCGGTTTTCGAGATTCCGTGTTGGGTGACCTTTCGTTTTTATGTACATATGAATAGATAATATGTTTGGTTAAACCTAAAACTATATTATTTCTATGAAAAATATACATTTAATAGTGATTATTTTAAAACGAAAATAAAAGAGCATACTCATATTTGCATTCATTGATAATGGAATAAAATGCAAAACTCCTAGACATCTGACATTTACGTCACGAGACGTCACGAACTTGAGTTCGACAATCGAACCGGGAAAAGATTACATTGCGTAATTTTGCTAGTTCAATGAAACTTTCGTTTGACAAAACTAAGCTTTATCATACGCTCGAGAGCAATGAATTCGGGTCACTTAAAAAAACCTATCAAACTCGGAAACTAAGAATGCTAGCTTAATGAAATAAATTGTGTAATAAACAAACTAGCAACTTTCAGCTTTTAGTCCGCTTCCTTAATTTATGTACCACTGAGACTCTACCTATGATACAGTATTGCAATGACACGCACTACAAATCCAATAGAATCATAATAAATTCACATCTGCCACAACGAGACAAGCGAAGCGCAGGGGCACTAACAACCTTTTCTCTAAACGCTTCATCGTTTTTGAACCTTCATAACCTGGGATTGATTTATACCAGACTAGCTGTTCCCGCGATTTCATCCACGTAAAATTAGTTAGAAACATAATTTCAATTTTTAAGAAACCTGATAAATAAGGTTTCTATCACTGAAAGAATTTTTCAAATCTGACCAGTAGTGCCTGAGATTAGTGCGTTCAAGCAAACAAATAAAGTCTAGGATAAAATGATAGTAATTGACTTATAAAACATATACAGCTTTGTTTTTATTGATAGACTTTTTTTTTCTAAATAGAATATTAGGAATACTTTTTAGGTATGTCTAATATTCCCTTTTTCCCCTTTTGCTAAGCTTAAGTTAAAAGCTTGTATTAGGAGTGGTAGCGACAATATTCCAACGGGGGTAGGGTTTGAACCGGGTACCTTGCGGATTTCAGTCCATACCTTATACCGTTGAGCTATTAAGGCTCTAAAATATTATTTATTTCTATAGTTTAGTCTTTTTATTTTCTAGCGTTATCCCTGTCTAGTACTAAGGTCCGCTTAGATTGCAGAGGATGTGGCTGTCGGGCGAGTTAAGATGACCGATTGCCATCTAACATCATCCTCAGAACCTCCACGGTCTCTTACGACTAATATCACAAAGTGACATTAACCGGGCGTTGCAGCATTACACCGATTTTCCCTCGTATTCATTCGCGGATTAAAGCAAAGTAGTTTAGTTTCTCATGCACGAAGTGTAACCGTAACAGTTCATAATCGTTGACAATTTACAATTTACGGAGACATATAGTAGGATATATGTAAATAATCAGCGAAAACCAATGTTCGGTATAAATGTATAAAGGCGGCTCCACATTATTGCCGTGAATTCACGCCGCAAATTCACAGTACAGATCATGCCCTCCACATTCACGGGATGCTGATAGTCGTTCGTGGAACTCGCCGTGAAATGGACGGGGAAAATGCTGCTTGCTGAACTTTTAAATTGCGTTATTGTATGATTAGAATTGTCTTTATTAATTATAAAAATTACATTTCAGACTTTCTATAAAGATGCAGTTATCAGAGTTATATTAATATAAATTATTATATTGAACCCAGTGGCGAAATTTAATTTCACGAGGCCGTGAATGTGGATTTGCACCCGTGAAAACCGCGCGAACCCTAAATACCGACTCTGATTGGGGATGGGGAACACCGCGGAAACCGTCCACATTATCGTTCACGCCTGTTCACGGAGCTTCACGGCACTAATGTGGAGCCGCCATAAAGGTTTAGGCCTCACAGTAATCATCATGTCGGATAATGTTAATATAAACTTACATATATTTACAAATTATTATTCACAGATAACTTGAATTAATTGATTTATTCTAAGGATACAAACACATTTTATATACAATATAATAATTCTCTTACTAGACAAAAAATGTTACGAGCAAAGAATCGTTATAAAACACGTACAATATAAGGCTTAGACTAAATTTAATCTAACCCGATAGACGAGGTACATAACAATGTAATCAAATGGATATTAAAATTTTCCTTTCTAAAGATCTTCTACTTGTAAAGGCTTCACATTCCAATTTCTTATGAAAATAAGTAATATAAAATCGATATTTTTTTATCGATTGGTGAGTGAGAAGTGTCTGCGTAAGGCTCAGATAAGGTATTTTACAAGTTTCAAGATATATATACTCGGTTCTGTACGAAAAGTAAACAACGTCAAAACATAATTTCAAGAGATCATAGATCATAGAATCAAGTTTGATAATCGCCCACTTGCCGTGTCGCGACCGCCGAGCTGTTTTTAACAATATAACTGTAAAACACCAACGAATAGTTGAAATAATACTATAATTAATGCTTCTTAAATGTTTGTTAATTAATTATTTTTTATTACAAGACTTCTCTACACCCTCTTTTGATTAATACTTTCTTCATTTTCTTAACGTCATCCCAGTCTAGTACCAGGATCCATTAACTTATTGAGCAACGACCTTTATTTAATACCTATTTGTCATTAAAGATATAAAACTATTTATAGTACGGTTTCAATTCACCTGTATATAAATTGTATGGCTGAATCCAATACAGATTGGTTATCCGAACACCCTTGTCACTAAATTAGTTCGGATACTCGACGCACTACTGCGACAAGAGGACAGCGACGTCCATATAGCCCAAGAGCTGGTAACATATTTTTGAGAAGGTGTTTTAGGAAAGTTTGGATTGCGAAAAAATATTATTTTACGAATAGGAGAACCGTAAATCAGGAGTCTTGCAGTTATTTCAAAACGGCGCGGTTAGATTGTTAAAAAAATCAGCTAAAAAGATACAACTTAAGCAACTTGGAATGTTCATTATCCTCAGTTTTAAAACAACCGCAATCAACCTCGCACAGTCATAACTTACGGTTCTTCTGTTCGTAGTAAAATAATATCTTCTCGCAATGTGAGCCTGACTAAAACACCTTCTCAGAAGTGTGTTATGAGCTCTCCGGCTAATGGGGGTGGCGCGGGGCGAGCGTCACCGGGTCGCGCTCGCGCGGCGCACCCACTGCGGGCGCAGCGCAGACACGGTGAGCAGGTAGGCCCGCGCCGTGTGCAGCAGCTCGGTGTACAGCACGGCGGGCGGCGGCGGGCGCGCGGCGTGCAACGCGCTGGACGGGTGCAACGCCGCGCGTGCGCCGCCGCCCGTCACGTAGTGCCCGTCAGCGCGCGCCCACGCCGTCTGAGCGCCCAACCCGCCCGCCAGGCACCGCAACACCTGCCGCGAAAGTAAAACGCGCCGTCAATGCCAGATTGATCCATAGATCCATACAAATTAAGCTACGTTCACACGGAGTCGTCACAAGGTTTTAACGTGTAAGGTTAATCATTTATACATAGACGAGTGAAGATTGGGTACGAGTGCATGTCATTGTCATAGTTGACAGTTTTCATTGTTGCGTCAGGGAATGTGTGGTTTTCGACCGTATGTCGCATGCCTTTAAGGTGTCATTACTTCGACAAGAAAAACGTATTTTACTTAATTCGCCTTAAGGATTATTTAAGTGAATTTTCGTGTCATTGTCTCATGACGAAGTTTTAATTAAGTTTAATTAGATGTCTAAGACTTTATTCTGACGTAATTATTCTAAAGTGTCTAGAGAATTGACAGAAGACAATTTTTAATCATCCAATATATTTGTCTAAACAAATTAAAAAAAAAGGGTTCGTATCTGATGTCGAAATATAAAACTGACTGGCCCGTTGGCGCAGTGACACTACCTTCCGCTCCGGGGTTCGTGGGTTCGATTCCCGCCTCGATTCTGGGTGAATTATCTATCTATGTATGTATTTATATATTTCTACAAAAATATACATCGTTGTTTATAACAGGCTTTTGTTATATATAACACAGGCATTAAGATGTCTACCTTAGGAACAGACGTCCGCATGTCGTAACTATAATCGAAAAATGTGGCCGATAGCGTGACAAGACACGCTTATATCGAAGAGTTCCGTATCTGATACGCTATAAACGTATTTGTTAAATAGCTTTAAAATTTCTTGTCCAATTTCATTAAGAATAATTTTCCCAATGAGTTTTAAGCATGTTCTATCGACTTGGAAAATTTCAAGTCTCTACATCTAATAGTTTGGAAATGCTAGGGGGGGGGACCACCGTTCGGGCAGATCGACGGAAGGAAGGACGGACAGAGCGAAATTATAAGGATTTCTTATAGTAACTACGGAACTCTAAAAAAGGGACTTGACAGACAGACAGACGGACAACGTAGTGAGGCTATAAGGGTTCATCTTTTCCTTTGTATGAACGGAACCCTAAAAATAAAAAAAATATCAGCACTATGCAGTATAATAAAAACAATAACCGGATAAAACTATTGAATTTCAAATATGCGCCGATGGCGGAAACCTTTTTATTTTCAGCCTTTATCATGTAAAACAATGAAACTCGGTCCTACAAGAACGGCTTTGGTCCCATGAATAAAAAAAAAAACAGCTTCGAACTGTAATTAAGTCTGTCTGGAATTCATTTGCACTCGAGCCTTCAACCAGGACGGACGTCAAAAACGCTTTCATATTTTATCAAAAAAGTCCTCCACACACGGTGAATTCTTTAGCAAAAAATTGGTAAATAATATAAAAAATTATAACAGCCCATCATAATAAATTTCAGGGGATCGCGTAAATTCCACAGCTAACAGAAAATACTAATGACCTTGAAATGAGTGTACAAATCTATTATACTTAAGAATCAATCGTCAGTTTTCAAATAAAAAACTCGCATCAAAATCAGTCCATTCGCTTAGAACTTACGATGCCATAGATAGATACACACAACACATAAAACTTAAACCACTCTCTCCTGTTTAGGGTTCCATAGACCTACAAGGAACTCGTACAGTTACGTTCTGTCCGTCCGTCCGCAAGTTGGTCCTCCCAAGGATTTCCAAACTATCAGATGTAGAACCAGTAATTTTCCATGTTGATAAGTCATGCTGAAAACTCATTAGGAAAATTATTTTAATTGAAATCGGGAAACATCTTTTGAATTTATTCAACACATATCTTTAACGCGTATCTGGTACGATACCCTGCGAAATAAGCGTGTCTTGGCCATTCTCATCCTTAAAAATCCGGATTTTGAAGCAGCCACAATCGAATGGGGAAATATATAAAATTTCACCAGCAAGATTCAGTTGTTAAAATTTCGGCCCACGGTATTTCGCAGCATGCAAATTAAAACCTCCTTTTATTTCGCAGCGGGCGAGGCTTAGAAATGCTAGGTTTTTTATTTGCGCTTTCATACCATACCATGTTTGAAATAGACATTGGAGTGGCCCATAGTTTTAAAGTGCTATTGGAATTGTAAGTTCTGTTTACTGTAGTGTATGCGAGTTAAATAATATTACAATATTCTCAATATAAAAACTGAATGAGTCGTTTTTAATTGCTGCAACTAGGCGTCGCCCTAATAGAACGTTATTGCGCGATGCGAGCGAACTTAGTTTGAACAACGTGCGATAAAACACATTGATGTCTATGAAGTGAAGGCTTCTAACTCTAAGGCTTCCAACTGTAGGCGATGCAATAGCGCAAACTTCAATTAGGACACTTCTCAAGGTTAGCGGTTTGCTAGCGAGACCTAGACAAGCGACCGGAACAGAAGACCGCGATAAGTGTCTCGGTGTCTGTCTGCCTTTACTGTAATCTGTAGTTTTAGTCTCCTACTTCAGTCCCGCTCGCGTACTCTCGTCCATACATTTGCATATTACGCCGGCAACGCATATGATTGCCTCCTGATCGTGCAGATGTCCATGGCCATCAGTAGCCACTTAGCTGCCTGTTCGTTAGATGCATTCTTCCCTGTCCGATTCAAACAATCTGCGAAATGGCTTGCGAAATTGCCAAAATGTCAGCTGAAACGGACTGACGTGGGCCAATCGTGATCTTACAAATATACACAGTGGATACGTCTTTCTGGCAGTTTTTATAATCCATTTTTAGCATCCTCAAAAGCACCTCTATCTAGTCTCCATATGAAGTGTGAAGAATAGAATGTGACGAAGACCATCATGTATTAAAGTGTCCATCGAAGTCCATAGATGTCAAAAATATGATATGAAAAATGTCTGAACCAGTTTGTGAAATAGATAGGTTCGTACCTGTCGTTTCCTTTCATGCGAAAAGTACAGATTTGAGATTTAAATATTTATGTGATTTTCAGATAGAATACTAAAGCTCAAGAAAATCTAGCCGTTTTCCCACAAATTAAGCTTAAAGCTTGTGCCAGCAATGGGTGCGACAGTAAAACAGAGGGCTTTAGAACCAGCTATCTTAAGGACTTTCATTTGTTTAATTCATTCCTGGACCAATTTAGGAATTAAAACCTTAAGGTTTTATATTTATTTCCTAAATTGACCCTGGTATGACTGAAACAATGACCTTTTACTAGTGATGCGTGCTTTAGCTAGAGAGGTAGTCAAAAGCTTGTTTCTGTAAAAGCTATACTAAAGACTATTTGTTCCCGTTCTGTTGGCAACTCTTCAAATACCCTCTTTGCTAATTGCAGATCTACAAAGAAGCTTTTTATTTTGCTGACTTTTTTAAAATGAAGGTGGTTTCTTTTCGATATAAATTCAAGGTTTTACCTGAATTCAGTTTTCCGAAATGGTGTTGGCTTGTCAATAAGTGAATAAATTTGTATCTAGCGAGAATATATCCATATCTTTATATAAATAAACTGTACGAGTGTATGTCACTGAACTCCTTCTAAACGGCTGGACCGATTTGAATAAATTTTTTTGTACGCTTTTGGGTGGGCCCTGGATGGGTAAGATTCACACACCAGACCTCAGATGGCGCTGCAGTCGGTATCTAGGTTATGTTATCGATTTCTACGTTCAGGCCGGACATCGTCTGCCGGGACTGCTAGTACTTAATATATAAGAGTTTATTTGCTTGTTTGTTTGAATGCGCTCAACTCAGAAACTACTGAATCGATTTGAAAATTCTTTCAGTGTTAGATAGCCCACTTATCGATAATGGCTATTTAACATCGCGCTTAAATTGAATCCATTTTTTTACCTAATTTTACGCGAACGAATTCCCGGACACAGCAAGCAAGATATAACGTCAGTTTAACAACATTTTTGCACCATTGTACTAATTAAACGCAGACGAAGACGCAGGCAACAGCTGGTTTAAAAAAACATTAACCACATACCTTTATTATCACAAGGCTCTTTGCTAAACCCTAAAACTGTATTTACAAACTGAAACTTTTAGCATATTTTCCAAAGCAAAAGGGCGTAGGGTTGGTTTAAATTCAAGAGATTTAACGTTATTACGGGGGTTTGTTGAGAATTCGTTACAGGCATAATTTATGGGGGCGAATCACGCGATATTTGTGTGGCATTCGGTTATGAATAAGAAATTTTACGTACTTTTCGGCAACGTGATAATGGGTTAAAAATAAATACGAATGTTGCTAAAGGATCGTTGAAACACGCGACTAAAAAGTTACTACTGATTATATAGCTCTTCCGGAAAACTTTGTTCGATGAAAGTTTTAGTATTAATTTAAATTATTAATGTTTTATTTTTAATATTTTTGACACGAAAACGTTGTGAAGATTCCGTTTTCCATGCCAGTAATGATTGTTAAATCGAAATGGAAAAAAAATTGTCTTTTTTTCTATAACTAGGGGAAAACGAGCATGTGGCATTCGCGTAAGTGACTACCAACGCCCATGGACAACTGCAACACCAGAGGGACCGCAGATGCATTGCCGGCCTTTGAGAAATGAGTTCTTTTCTTGAAGGTCCTTAAGTCGTCGTTGGTTGTGACACCGGGAGTGCGGAGAAAAGTTAAAACTTTGCCATTGAGAGGTGTCGCTAACGTAACGTAACGGTAATATTGTCCCGAGTTTTTGGTTTTTGCCACCATAAAAATGCCCCAAGCGCCTTAAAGAAGTTTAAATAAAAAAAAGGATTAAATTGACTTGTCTCAGGAGGTCGTGGCCTAATCAGTGGTCGGCATTTGAGTCGATCGCTAAGTTAAGTTGCTCTGACTGCGACCGGGTGATTTGCGACTTATTGATTTGAATGTGGCAGAAAGAGGGCGATGTATGCGCCGGAGGGGCTTATATAGATGCGTAACGGTACACCAAAGAGTATTTGTTATTTTCTTAATTTAATGCTGTGGATGTTTTCTGTGATCTATGTTTAATCTTGAATATAGATTAATTTATGTTGAAAATGAAACTAGGAGCATTTTGATGATTTGGTTCTTATTTATTTTAGTTAGTAAAAGACAATAAACTTTTATAATTAGAGGAAATCTACGTTGGTATGTATTTCAAATCCTAAGATTTTATCAGTAATACACTAAATAGAATTATTGGATAAGTTTCATTTTCTTGCTCGAGATGTTTTATAGACTGATATTGAAATGCATAAGAGAAAAACACGGTAATTAATCGCGTTAAAATTTTTTAGTACAACATACCTTTTTTCGAAACGAAAGAGTGACAAAAAACACGATAGTGCTTTGTTTTGGTGCGGTGTGGCTTTCGGAAACACTCCAAAACTTTTCCATTTAAAGCATCAACATTTATGCAAACCAGTTTCAATTTTTTATTGCGTACTACGAGAACGTCTAACTATAGAGTTAGGTAGAGATTTACTTGAATGTAGTTATTTTAATTAAATTAGTTGCGATTGAAATCCTGGGCAAAACATTATAGTAATTGTAGAATTATAAGATACACTTACGTATCTTAATGAATTTCTTTAAGTGGCGTATAAAAGCAAGGAAGTGAGCAATATAATACAAACTAGCGGACGTGGCAGACATTGTCTTGCTCGCATTTTTGCTCGTCTGCTATGAGCCAATTAACCAAATTCCCTTATACCTTTACCATAAAATGCGACACTGGCCAAATGTTGTAGGAGCTAATAATTCTGCATAACGCATCAGTCGAAAGTTCTAATACCAACGCCATGTATTCTAAAACAATTTCGCATTTTTTAAATAATTTTTTGACTTTTCCTTTCATTCTTTTTTCTTTAACCTTCTCGGGGATAAGGGGAATGAAACAAATCAAACAGAATTTAAAATGGTTCAGCCATTTCTGGATTTTAGCGACAGCAACGAATAAAAAATTGATATATATATATATATATATATATATATATATACATCGAAAAGTGTACGCGAAAAGACATAAACAAACTGATAAAAAATGATGTCCATTAACTCTCGCGTGCGTACGTAACTGAAGTTAATTTTCACAACGTAACATCTAATGCATATATCGCGAACTATATAATAGCACTCATAAAATGTCCAATTACGTTTAGGTCTAAAGAGAGTTAATAATACAGGCAGCCAGTCAGCTTCATTTCAACATCCTCTATCAGCCAATCTAAAAAATATTTCTTTATCCCCATCCAACGCTGATATACATCTATTTTTGTCTTTTTAACTAAATGGGTATTTAGTTTAAAAGACAAACAAATTCTCATTGAAATAACATTTCAGTATCATTAATTGCTCTGTTAACTATTATTTAAATACATAATTTGTTGCAATAATATCGTTTTTATCTAATTATAAGCAGATAAGTCCGAAATGGCAAAACGTTTTTTGCGAGTTCCCAAAAATCAGCTATTCTGAGATAAGTCATTTTATGATTAGGCGCGTGATATGTAAATTGAATTTCGTGGAATAAATTCCAAAAAGGGCCACAAGGGATCAACATGCGATGAGGGATGTGTAACAAATCGATTTCGGTTCGATTCGCAAGTGTAACGTCCTCAAAATAATGTCGCTGGTATGTTTCGAAACGGACGAGTTTTTCCACCGAGGTGTTTATGGTAATATTAACGTACGCCGGGAATCGAAGCGTGGTACTATGCGGCAGGTGCTATGGGCCAGTTTTGTTACGTGGTCCACGTGGTGAGCTGAGGCGTTTATTTTGGAATAATGACGTAGTTGATTTCTCTACTGAGACGCGGACTTTGTGTCAGTATGTGTGTATCAGAAGCTTTACAATATTGTAATTGTTCGGTACTCGTATCGATTTCGATGGTTTATGTCCCATGTGAATAACCCAGTAATTCTACCAAATAATTCCTAAAATCAAATATCCACTCCATAACATGCTGATAAAAGTCCTATATCTAAATTTAAAATCATTAATAATATTTAAACTTGACGACCGTCTGTAACTTAGATGCTATGTCTGTTTTGAGGCGATTTTCACCACCTGGCACTGGCTAACAAGTTTAGTTGAGCAGGCGGTAATTCATCAAAAGCCCCGGTGGCCCAATGGTTAGAGAACCATATTAGGAGCTTCGAGATCCATTGTCTTGGGCCGACATTTCTATTAAAAAACCTCCGTAAATCATTAAGGTCATTTAGTACTAGTATATATATATTCAATCAGTCGCTTACAGCAAATTAAAATATCGTGATGAAGACTTCATATTTCGGACTTTTGAGTTGTGATCTCGTTGTGATGTCTAAGAATATTGTGAAAAAATGAAAGAAAATGAAGGCCTTTGTTTTAACACATATAAGGTAACAGATGCTACCAACGTTTCTATGCAATTAAAAGATTAAGAACGAAGAAGCAAGCAGTTAGTGATTAATAACTTGGAGCAGAAAATCGGGTCAGAAATTCAGATTTCGTGAATTAGCTTACATTCATCTCTGCGAACCTTTCAGCTAGCAACAGCTAAAACCAGCAAGAAAGAAAGAAAAACTCGTTCTATAATTGCTTTGTGCAGCAATACATGACCACAGAACCAGAGGGGCTAATACGTATTCATATTAAAATGTGTACAGGGACAATGGATGAAAAGAAGGATTAAATGCCGTCTCAATCCAAATTATAACTTGAAGTCATCGAAATAGAGTCTAAATTGTACCTTAGTTTGATTTTATAGGAACTTTAAATAATATATTGATGTACAAAAAGTAATTTAAATAATAAGAAGTAAAAGCTAAATTTTGAATTTCCTTAGCTTTACGATACAATTGATAAGAATATCTTGACAAGCAAATATAAAACCCACCAGTGGAGAAATACTCTAAATGTCAGTTGTGTTTTGATAGAAGTGATTAAGAATAGACAATAAGCGATATTATAATTTATTGTTTAGGATGTAGAAGTCAATTTTGTTGCGATTGGCTTGTAATATAAATAATACATTCAAAGCTAATTTGAAACTTAACAATGGGCAAATAGGTTCTATAGGTTCTGGTTCTGCTGAGACAAATAAAAATTACCTCCATAATCCAAATAAATTCGGAGTTCTTATTATTTATAGTTAGATAAAATCGTATTACATATGCTCTAACACCGCCACCTCCCTACCCTGATATTCAGTTATGCAATAATATTCTCCGAATTCGGAAAATCTGGCTTAATCTAGAATGAAATAATAAATATAATTTAAAAAAAATAAGGAAATTCACTTTTATATGAAAGTTAAAGTAATAATTGATGCATATTTCCTTCCAAAATAGGAGCTAGCTTATCTACGATAGCAATTCAAATTTAAACAGTTACCCAAATATTAACTCAGGACCAACAATTAAACTGTGCAACATAATCCTACGGGGCCCCTCGCGTCACGCACTTGACCGTCCCCATCCCTCCTGCGGGACTCGTATGCTTTCAATAATGATTTTTATCCCATCAAAATGACAAGTTGAACGACCGGAGCGTTAAAAAAGGCTAAACCTTCGAGGTGGTAGGGAGTTTGAATAGCGGACCTCTTTTGAGCCCCCGAACAAGGGGACCCGCGTTGTAATTGCACGAAATTAAAAACTGCGCCGGAGCACGCGACGAGTTGGAAAAAACCTTGGTTGCGGTGGTGCTGTGTTTACTTCCTCGCATAATTTTGCTCGCCATTTATTAATAACGTTGAATTAACAACTTTCAGTTTTTTTTAAGTATCCATATGGTGACAAATAAGCACACACATAAGCAGCAACCCACCCGAAGCCTACTAAGATACAAAGATTTCATATAGATGGTTGGTAGCCTAAAAAAGACTCGCTATACGAAGATATGACTCCATTCACATGTGATAAATTATTTTTTTATTTTTTTTCGATACCAAAGGCTGCAAATATTTGAAATGTACTTTTTTCTAATTCTACCTTCAATTTTCACTCGTTTCAAATATAATCTGTGGTAAGCTGTGTGAATTTGTTAGTAATATATGTGAATGTAAAGTGATCTCATCTTAAACGTTGTTACGTTTAGTTAAACAGCGGCAGGTGCTACTTTAGAGTAATTACACCTTTAGGCACTGAGAAAATTGAAAGTGAATGAGATAATTAAAATTACGTACCTGTATGTTTCATATTCCTTTCATAATATAAATATAAATCGCGAGTCATGCTGCGAGGGATGCAATACTTCCTCGATTCTCGGAAATCGTATCAACTTAAAAAAGGCTCTTTTTAGTTATACCCTTTTGTTCTGAAAGCAATTCAGGTGAGCAGCTTATGTTATATATGCGTGTGCGTGTATGTGTAAGCAATGTGTTTTGCTTTGTGTATAGGCGCAATGGATTTTATGTCGTTGTGCTCATATTTCACTTCACTTTTACTTCAGAGATCATTTGATTACAGTAAGCTAGGTTCGATGACACCAGAGGAGGTTTTAATTAGGAAATTTCTCACATATACTTACTTTTTTTTTTTGATTCGTCTATAATTTCCTACTGCTGGGCAAAGGCTCCTCCTCAAAGGCCGGCAACACATCTGCGAGCCTTCAGTTTTTGCATGGGTAGTCGGCTGTCCGTTTTAAACAATAAAAATTGCAAATATGTAAATCAAACGCCTTAAAAAAAGATTCATTAAAGAATGAACAAAACCGTTCGAGTTCCGAAGTGGAACTGGATGTATAGCATTAATTTATTTTCAACTTACAAAATATTATGTATGAATGGGCTTCACCCCCGTCGTATTATTAAAAATAACAGCAAAGTAGGAATCAAAGACGAGTATACTTATATGAAAAAATGTCGCCGAGAAACGCTAAGATGCGGCGACAAACGGTGTGGTCATCGACTCTACAAATAGAATTCCATCGCAGGGGTAGATAAGTCCCCCAGTCACCCCTCGGCACACCTGCGCAAATCTACATACCGTCGACGTCGGAACCGGTCAAGTGCGCGCGATTGTACTCCTATGTACACTCATATTTGTAACTAGCCATGTTCCGCGACATCGTGCACGTAAAAGTAAACTTGCAAGAGTCCATTGACCTCCTAAAACTGGCCCTATTGAAAAATGTGCATATACTAACTTCTTGCCAAACTTCATCTTTATACGAGTCGCGATTTTCGAGATTTTGTAATAGGTGTACTATCGCCTTTATATATGTATGTGTACACTAGCCGTACCCCGCGACTTCGTGCGCGTGAATTCAGCGATTTTGTTAAATATTTTTTTGTGTACGGAACCCTAATTATTCAGCTGAAAGTAAAGTGACGTATATTGTTTCTTGTAAAATCTGCTACCAGTAAAATTCCTGTGCAAATCGGTCAAGCCGTTTCGCAGATTACCCTAAAAACATACAGACGGACAAAATTTTTTGTGTTTTTGCTATAGGTATCGTATTTATAGTTATAGTAAAAAATAATTGCGCTGTCGTAAACAGACCTTTTGATTTTATTTATATGTATAGATAACCGATCTATGGATACATAATGATTCCAGTAAATTACTAGGAATTCTTTTAGATATGCCTAAGGTTAGAGAAGGTCATTGCTTAATCGGTGGTCGGCATTTAATTCGATAGATAGTTTAAGTACTTCTTACTGCGATCGGATGCTAGATGGGTGACCCATTCTAACACCGGTTTTCCAACCGGACCTCCTCCGTGTTTCGGAAGACACGTAAAACAATAAGTCTCGATTAGTGTCACTGAGTGATATTAGTCATAAGATTGTAGAGATTGTAGGGGTTTCAGAGATGATGTCAGATGGCAGTCGGTCATATTGACTCGCTTCTCAACCACGCTATAATATAAGCGGAGCCTGCTACTAGAACCGGACCACTAGACCAGGCAAGATAGAAGGACACTTTTAGATATGACTAAATCTCGTTAAATTTCCAGTTAAAGAACGCATAAAAAATGCTTATCCCCCGATTCTACGTCGGTATCCCAACGAGATATTAACGCGTAAATTTAAACGTATGCAAACGTTCAAGTTTAGTTTTTTTATGCACGATGGTGCGACGACATTGTAAAGGAAGCCGGCAGGAAATGGATGCACTTGGCAAACAGCAGAAGTACATGACGTGCTCATGAAGAGGCCCTAGTCCAGCATTGAATAGAATCGGACTGAGGATGATATGATGAAACGTTCAAAGTAGGCATTTGTAATTCTAAATAAGTGTGTTTAGATACAAAAAGAATAACTTTAACTCCGTTTATTATGGTAATCTTTACAATGTGCATCTATTTTTCGTTAGAATATTAAGTTTCACATCGGTGAAAGTGACGTAAATATTTTTCAGAAATACCACGTGGCTCCCTGACGAGTCGCGCTCATTGGTGACGGAATTAATATCAATATTCAAGGCTTATCAATATATCAAACAGTTACTTTAAGTTACACACACAGTCCGACGAACCTCAAGAGTAAATACGATGAAAACACGCGACCCACCTGCGTAAATCTACGCTCGCACCGCACCGCGAGCAGGTAATCGACGCACGCGCCGACCGACAGATGTTGCTCTTCGGCCGACTTCGGGCACGCTTCGGCCGCATTATTATCAAAAAGACATGTTTTTGATAAACAAGTGAATATAAATATTTGCCGAATTCCTTTTAATTAATTTTATAATTTCTCGAACTCGACTCGTTTTCTCCGTTTATGACTTATTTGTGTAAAGAGGAAGGGATTAGACAGAGGGTTCGCGCCTCTTTCGCGCGGCGTTCACGGGTAGACATCCACATTCACGGCCCCGGGAAATTAAATTTCACCACTGGTTTTAATACAAAAATTTATATCAATATAAATCCGATAGCTGCTTCTTTATAGAAAGCCCGAAATGCAATTTTTATAATTAATAAACACGTTTCTAATTATACAATAGGGCAATTCAAAAGTTCAGCAAGCAGCATCTTCCGCGTCCATTTCACGAACGATTGTCAGCATCCCGTGAATGTGGGGGACATAGTCTGTGCCGTGAGTTCACGCCGTGAATTCACGGCAATAACGTGGAGTTGTCATAAAGACGGCGTGAAGTGGCGGCAATGCTGTCACGTCAAATTATGTGTTGTGATCGCGTTACTCAAAATATCGTCACTACTACTACTACTAGTGTGTCACACTACTACTAGTGTGTCACACTACTACTAGTGTGTCACACTACTACTAGTGTGTCCAACACTGATCGACACACTGGGATATCGTCACTTAAAAACCGAATGGTCCCAATATAGTCCCCTGTTCATTACATAAAGGTTGGAAGATATTCCTTTAAAGCAGTTAAATGTACATAACTAGTTTCAAAGGTCACATCGGATACAAAGGTTAGTGATCAACATCCGCGGAGTTGGAAAGCTGCGGCCGTCGTAAATGTATGAGGATTAGCATCGAAATGACTGGTTGGACTATTTCGGCGAAATTTAGTGTTTGTACCACGCGTAATTAGTTTCTGCGGCTGCGGGCGATGATGGTGCATTTGGCATAATGTTTGTCCACCATTTGGCATTAACTGTAGGTGCATGCTATTTCTGGCAACATAATCAATTTCCTTTTAATCTTAGCGACTAATTAACTGATTCGTGATCTAATCTAAACCGTTGCTAAATCTAAAATTTTGACAATATGTAATACATTAACATTATCTCTTAAAGTTCAAGATTCTACTACGGTTTTCTTAATAAACACGACAGACTGCCGAGAAAAATTAAAAAAAGTGTTCCTTTTTATATATTTTTTCTCGGCAGTCTGTACGAACTGTAATATAATATGGGATCCGGATATATGTAATTATATTACAAATAATAGCGAAAATTTAATTTTTCTTACAAAGAGTATCTTCAACATTTGTCTAATAAACAACGAGGTCAATAAACATCAATCGAAAATCTACTTCCTCTCAAGTAACTTTTGATGGAATTCGTTAGTGAAAACGACTACAGTTTTGGAAACCCCCTTTTGCCCTCCTATTTTACGTGCCATCCGAAATACGGAGGAGTTCAATTATCAAATATAAACCAGTGCTAGAATGGGTCACCCATCTATCACCCGATCGCAGCAAGAGCAACTTAACCCAGCGATCAACATAAATGTCGACCACTGATTAGCCCACGACCTCCTCTTTCACGACTTTCATCACACAAAGCACATAATAACACAAAATTCTGAAATGAATAGAGCACAAAACAATTAGAATGGCACTCTGAAACTGCCTAACCCATTTCCCCATTAATCCCGGCCCGATTTGCTACGACCGCAGTTTTCCATCTCCGCGAATATAAACTCCCTAACATTGGTATTACGACTAGGTGTGAAGGTTTGGTAGGCGAATTTACACTAATATCTTAACTTAAGAGATTTTAAACTTTTCTTTTTCTCTTTATTTATTAAAGGGCTTTTTTTTACCCAATATGCCAGCCCTATCGTAGCCTAAACTTACAAACACGTCTATTTAAATTTACTTAAAACTAGAGTTATAAAGTTCAACCACAGTCAATTAAAAAAATAAAAATTGTGATTTTAAGATCATAATTTTAATCACAAATAACTATAAATACTGAACTCAATAAACAAAGGGGCACTTCTATTATTCAGAACAATGTTTCGAGACACCAATAATAGGTCCTCTCGGTAGCAAGCGCGGAGCAAGAATGAACGCTTTGCTGTCTTTATAGACAAACCCTGCATGACAGCTGTCATACCACCTTGCCTACGCGATCGTGTGACGTCACGTGATCACGCCTCTCGCATAGTAGTTTTATTCTAAGTCTAGCATATAAACCATCTTGGCTTCATCCGATGTGGGTTATGCCAAAATGGTGTGAAACGTACCAACATCTATAGTATTAAGTTTGAGCTTCTTAATGTTTGCTCTTCTGTGTTGCTCGTTCTGGTCATTCCATCAACAGGTGCTGTACATCATCTATTTTACCACATAGCTCGCAATTGTTAGATTGTAGAGACTGTGGGGGTTCCGGGTATGACATAAGACGGCAGTCGGTCATGTTATCTCGCCCCATAACCACATCCTCTGCACTTTAAGCAGACCCTGATACTAGACCGATATAGTAAAATTTTCAAAGAATGAAATTTCATACAAACCTGCCTCTATTTAACCAATAGAGGCAAGTGTGTATGACAGCCGAAGAAAACAACACTGACAGTCGAGGGATGCAGCTAGTGTTATATAAATAAATAAACAGCAGTATACGAAATTTTGGATCACTGTCAACAAACCCAAATACAGCCCGACGTGTGATCCCGATTGATATTTGACAAATCCGAATTGACGTCGGTTATTATGCGCATTATGCATGAGGCGTTTGTGACACAGCCGCCGTGTGTGAACAGTGCCTATACGACGAAATTTGCTCGTAGAGGAAGAGTTTATTACACACTAGCTGTTACTCGAGACATCACTTGTGTTAAAATTTTTTTTGTCTAATAATAAAACGGCCTGTGTTACTTCCTATTAACACAGGTTCGGATGGATATAAAGGGGACATCTTAACAAAGGTATTATGTCCCTTAAACTCTTATTGTGACACCTCCCGCGTAAATTGTAGTAACCCCAAATTAGCAACTTCACAGTAGAGCGTTACAAACATGTAAATTGAAATAAAATCATCATTACATAACTCATTTGTGTATACAATTATATATGTAATAATGACCACTGCGTTATGGTATACAATAACATATTACAAAGTGACTGTTATGTACAATTTAGTTGTTTACAGTAAAGCTGAGAAAATGCTGTTGCAACAACTTACGTGGGAGGTATCGATTGTATCACTAAGTTTAATTTTTAATATATTATTAGATAGAAGATAGATAAAATAGAACAGGTCTATGATACCTATTATTGCTAAAAAAAGCATTGAATACTGTTTAGCAATAATAGAACTGTCTAAAAATGATTTACCAAAACGGATTACACGCCGCCATTAGCTTCCCCATACGTACAGAGCGCGGTAGTGAATTGCATGCAAAGTTTGGCGTAGTTTTAAATTGGCTGGTTAAGTTGGATTACGCGCGGTACGCCAGTTCAATTCCGCGGCGAACTCTCTAATAGCTTATTAGGTATAGACTGTGAAACGAGCAACCAATATATCTCGATCTATTTATGCAGCTTGCTTTCTATCGCTCGGGAGGTTTTTCAAAATGGTCGCCAGTATTGAAAATATTTACAGTCTGGATTTCAATATAATTTGACCTTTTTATTAAAGTATTGTATATATAAGGTCATCAAATACGAAATCTCAAAAACCGCGGGATGTACAAAGATGAAATTTGGTAATAAGGGCACAGTTAGTAAACCTGCGCAAAGAACGGATATTTCGATAGGGCCAGATTAAGGAATCCTAAGGGATATAGCAATTTTTCGCCGACAAAGTAACGGGAAACGGCAAGTATTCTGTAAAATGTCTCTTATATAATACAACACCATTGATCCCAAAGAAATGGGCGCGCCATATTATATTATCAAAGGCGAAAAATCAGCGCCTCTTAACGGGAAATTATAATATTTCCGCGCGGGCGGGCACAAAGAAAGGCGCCCCATAATAGCCTACCCTCGCTACCAATAAAGCTCCCCCACACTCCTCTGAAGCCTTCAAAGCTCGACCTCTGGTGAGTACACTCGACCCTACAATGGGCTTCGGTCACGATGTTATTCACGAGCAGATTAGCGAATCATCTCATGTCAAATGCCGATGGTAATATCTTCTCACTGCAGCGCGTGAGGAACCCTTGTAAAGCTTTATTATCACATTCAAATGATATTTTATTCAAGTTAACTTTTGACTGGGCCATTGGCGCAGTTGGCAGTGACACTGTCTTCCGCTCCGAGGGTCGTGGATTCGATTCCCGCCTCAAGTCTGGGTGTAATACCTATATGTATGTATGTATGTATTTATATATTTCTACAAAAAAAATATTAGTTATGTATGCTATATATGTAGTTGTCTACCTTAGGAAGAGACGTCCGTGTGTCATATAGTCCTGTATATATTTATTTATTTAGACTTTTACAAGCTCTTTTGTAAATTTTATCACTCAAATATGAAACAATTGTTTTAAAGAATGTATGTATATAATATTTATGACGATCACAGGTAAGAAACTCTATGTGAATATTTACTCACTAGTAATGGTCGCAACAAACAAACAAACTCATGAGGCCTCGAACGTATAGTTTATGTCTGTTTGTAAATGTTAAGCCGAATTTTATTTAAAGGAGATCGTGTTATCTATCAAATCAAATATAAATCAGTGCTAGAATGGGTCACCTATCTATCACCCGGTCGCAGCAAGAGCTACTTAACATAGCGATCTACTCAAATTCCGGTCACTAATTGGGCCACAACCTCCTCGGGTCCGCTAGTATACTACAAAAAAATATTACCTTTTAATTTAGATCTATAAAATTCGTTGAAGAAATTACTTTCACCACTGAGCTATTGTGTCTTTCAATATTAGGTACTGATCAGTGATGAATATTCTGTTGATTGTCACAACCAGACAAACAAATATATATGATTAGAGAGGGTTCGGCAGCCCGTATGAATAACAAGGGGAAATTCTACCCAGCTCACATCAATAACCAATAGAACTTCATAACGTATCAAACACAATGAACGTTAATAAGGAAAAGTGACCTATTTGGAGAGGGTAAGGTTTGGGGCACATTGGCACGTGGTTAAACTTGCCTCTACAGCTCAACAATAGGGTGGGTTCTTTAAAGTCCGTAGTATACTGCGTTCGTACACTACACTATATGGCCTGACTAAAATATTCTTTAATTAATAATAATAAAAAAATAGTTTCGAAATTCCAAGAGGGCAAGACTAATTTTAGATTTAATATTTTAAAAAAAGTTTTCTTTCTATCCCCAAAATGAATCATTAAAAAAAGAGAAATGGTCTTTTTTTTTCTCAAAAAACATTACCTTAAACGTTTGTCAGAAAGTTGCAGTAAAGTTGATCAGAAAAGCGCTATTCAGAGTTAGTTACGTTAAATTCTTTAAAGGTAGGAGATGTTTTATTGTCGGAGCCCTGGTAGTAGCTTAATCAGTGGTTGACATTTAAGTCGATCACAAGGTTAAGCAGCCCATACCGCGGCCGAGTCATAGATGGGTGCCCAATGCATTAGAATACAATAGTGTTAACTTGTTTGCTAATATACGACCTCCTCCATATTTCGACAGGCACGTAAAACAGTGAGTTCCGATTGACCTCACTGAGTGATGTAAGTTGTAAGGTTGTAGAGGTTTTGGGGGTTCCGGGTATGATCTCAGATGGCAGTAAGTCATCTTAAATCGCCCTACAGCCACATCATCGACACTGGAAGCGGAGCTTGGTACCAGACCGGGATAACGCTAGGAACAAGAAGGCCTTGTTTTAGTGTTTAACATTGTAATGCGTTTCGTTCGGTTTGTGGGACTTCCCGGTGGCCTAAACTCGTCATTAAAGGCCGACAACACATCTGTTTGCCTCCCGGTCTTGGATATCCTGGTTGTGTGTCAGTAGGCACTTAACTGCCTGCTCGTTTGCCCCTTGTAACATAAAAAAAATAGTGTTAAAGTGTAACTAAAACATTTTGAAACTGATAAAGAATTAAGCCTAATTTATCTGTTATTGCTCACAGTATTTCTAGCTTTACTTTTACTTCAAGAACCTTAATGTTTCCACCTTCCTTAAGAAGGCACGCGAGCGGTTTTTGTCAAACAAATAGCGGAGGTGTGCGTATCAGTGTTCTCTGATAAGAGAGTATAGACTTCCGCTTAATTGCTGTTGATAAGGATTTTAGGGAAATGCGACCTAAGTCACAAGCGACAGCATTTCTTTAAAAAAATATTCAAAAGTTGTTCAGTTGTTAATCATATATACAGATTTAAAAAAAAACCCTTTAAAAAGCCTTGAGCCTCAAAAATATTAGACATACTGGAACAGGCCTTAGTCAGTCTTTAAAACATTATCTTTGGGATGGATACCAAGAAAACATTAAACATCATTTCACCATTTATCGCAACGCGGATGAAGTCGCGAGAAACAGCTGGTCAACATATAAAAATAAAAACCTTAGGGAGCATCGAGTACGAGTACGTTACTAATTTCTCAAAGGACCGCAACGCATCTGAGCGTCTTCTTGTAGACTTGTACTAGACGAATGTTACTAATTAAAACTATTTCGTGGTATATGTCAATTGACAAGCAGTTTTAAGAGAAAGTCAGAACTTGCAATTCCATTCACGCCATTTCAATGTTCGTAAATCCACTACCGTAACATGAGATTTGCATGTAATTTCCTGCCTCCATTTTGCTTTGAGAAATGAGTTACCAACTCCGATATTACCGAACCGACACGACTTAGGGACCTTAGAGAGAAGACCATATTCAAAGACCAGTAAAGAATCTATAAGTCTTCTGCTATCGCTGGTGACCATGATAGCACTATTCAATGCCCCCTCTTATATAAATCGCTTCAAGCTCTAACTTGGACTCAACTACATCAAGCACGCAACTCACACTAATTTTTATGTCTCACGAACCTTGTTCAGTTTCAGTAACTATAAATATGACATATATATGACATATATTCGCGCAGCTATAAATTAAGAACGAGAATTCTCGTACCTGATCCACTGAGCGTCACGTTGCTCCTGCCAATTGGGTGGGGGCTCCTCGAGCCACGCGTTGAAGTACCGGACGATGTGTTCGTGCTCCAACTTGGCTAGCGCGCGTACTTCGCGGAGCACGCGTTCACGGCGAGACTCTCTACCAAAAAAAGTTTATAAAGTTTAGGTACCATTTTAGGAAAATTGCGCGGACGGAGGAGTATGAAAATTTGGCACAATTATAGGTCATAAGAAGGATGCGAATGCTAATATTTTTTTACAATATGCAATATTGATAGACTAAAAACCCCTGAATAGTTAGAGTTACGGTATTTTATAAAAGCTGAAAGTTTGTCAGCGCGTGCTCTCTATACAGGCCACCTTTATGACTATTATAATCACATTTGGAAACGTCTTTACAAATGTACAAAAATTTTGGTTTCACTCACCGCCTCGGTAGTGTTATCCTCTTGACGGCGTACGAGCAATGATCTATATTGTTCCTCGCTTCGAAAACCACCCCAAAACCTCCCCTACCCAAACATCTGAGGGGGGTGAAATCGTTTTCATATCTCCCCGAGTACTCCGCACCGGTATTTGATGGTGGTCTTTCATAATGCCTCTCCACCACGATGTATTCCTGATTTATCGGCAGCGGGGTGGGAGGTCTGATCTTCGGTGCGAAAAACCTCGGCCAAATCATCAGATTCATCAGTAAAGCCGAACTTATGGCTATGAGCAGGACCTCCTTCCACCAAAACCAGAGGGAATACACGTGGACGTGTACGTGATGATGGTCGTTCAGGTGATCATCGCTGCTGTTCGGTAGCACGATGTCGGGTCCATCGAAGGAGTCGGGGTTCACTTGGACCGATTGGTCGCAGGTGTCTTGGAGGTATATGAAGAATCCAGTGTCTTCTGAAATTTTATTACTGTAACAATTAACGGTCCAAAGCAAAAATCGCCCAAACAGCGGTAAAGTTAAAGTACGATTGGACTGGACATGTCTGCCGCATGTCAGAAGACCTTTGGGCCAAAATCGTCACACATGATTCCCCATTAGGGCGTAGCAATTTTAATAGATAAATTTTATATAGAAACTGTTTTATTATAATATAATTTTATAAGATATTAGAGTTGAAAGGTGTCAAGAAAATAAAATAATAATAATAAATGGACTTTTATTAGTAGGATAGAGCAAATTTAATAAAATAATTTCGATTTACAAATGTGAAATTTATTCTAATAATGTCAAATTTGCAAATCATGTCAAGTACCAAAAATGTGGAGTGCATAAAAAATGTCAATTTTACAAGTAATGTCAAATAATCAATATTACATATAATAATGTCAAGTTTCCATGGTTCCCAGATTGGAAACCAAAGGCCAAAGTGAGATGGAGGAATGACTTGGATCGTTATAATAGAGATTGTCAACGCATAGCCTAATGGAAAGAGGGTAAGGAGGTCTTTACCCTGCAGTGAGGAAATATAGGCTCTAAATAAATAATAAAGAAACTATTAAAGGGCTCTTTGACTATTGGTTATAATTTTTTTTACATATCAAACTAGTGTACTCCGCCTTTTCGTCCGTGAGGGCAACTCATATCACTTAAGAGGTTTAAAAAATAGCTTTTAAATAGGGATTAATATCATGTTTATGAAAAAATCTTCACACCTTCACAAATAATACATTGTTTTAAAACAAATTTTGTTTGCAGACAAAGTTATATCAAGCCAATCATAAAAGATAGTAATAATTTCCAATCACTTATGGTTTTTGAAAAGGATTTTTAAAGAGAAAAATATGCTATTGCCAAAAAATTACTTATCACGTGTATTGTTATCATATCTGTACTTTTTACTTAATCTATACCAACATATAAAGCTGAAGAGTTTGTTTGTCTACTTGAACGCGCGCTAATCTCAGGAACTACTGGTCAGATTTGAAAAAATATTTCAGTTTAAGATAACCCATTTCTTGAGGAAGGTATATATCATCACGCTAAGATTGAATCTACTTTTTTCACCTAATTTTAGGTAGAAAAAGTCTTGGGTAACACCTAGTATTACATACATACATAGGACTACATATATGACGTCTGTTCCTAAGGTAAACTACCTAATGCCTGTGCCATAGATAACAGACGCCTGTTATACACATATTTTTTAAAATAAATATAACACAAACATATGTACATATAGATAATCCACCCAGACTCGAGGCAGGAACCGATCCCACAACCCATGGAGTGGAAGGCAGAGTCACTATATTCATATCGCCTGATAGTCGAAATTCGGCAATAAATATATAGACTGGCGCACTATATGCTTATTTAAAGCTGTATACAAAATATCAGTTATCTGTACAACAACATTGAAATATTTTTACCGTCGTTATGACTACGCTATGATGCAATCTTATACTAAAACTAGCTGTGCACCGCGACTCCGTCCGCGCGGGCCACCCTTATCAACAAAAATAGATGTTGACCGATTCTCAGACCTACTGAATAAGCACGCAAAATTTCATGAAAATCGGTCGAAGCGTTTCGGAGGAGTTTGGCAACGCGCCCCGTGAGACGAGAATTGTCTATATTAGATATATTATGTACGTGTGTGTATAAACGGTTTGGTATTGGTGTGGGTGTGGTTTTATTTTAATAATTTAACATATTTATAATGGATTTTTTTTAAATATTTACTTTCGCACACTCTCTTTTCTATAAACTATAAGTGTGCCAAATTTCATACTTCACCGTCCACGCAATTTTATAAAAATGGTACCGAAAGTTGGCTCTTCTTCACGTTTAAATAAGAGGTATATATAGATGACCAAACTGCGTACACGTATTATAGGCATAGACATATTTTTGTTTTCGAGAAACAGCCGCCAGCTCCCTAATCACACGTACGCACTTATCATTGTTTATGTCTTTAATTGTGGTATAATTAACGGCCAATAATTACAAGCGGTCGTTAGAACGTTGAATTATGGCCGCCTACTTATTATCCGGCTAATGGAACAGGTATTGCTACTCTCTACCTCTAAGATAAGTTTATTTTGCCTCGATCGTACCATTTTCTTTAACTCCCATCCTTTTCTTACTATGTGTCTGATAATCTATATATGTATATAAAGGCGAAAGGTAACCTAACGCGAAACCTTGAAAAACGCGTCGTACAATGATTAAATTGGGCAAGTAGGTAGTTTATTGTTAATGGGCATAAAGGAAGATATTGGTGAGTTAAGGGCCTTCGCAATTTCACGTGAAATCGCGGGATACAGCTATGAATAATATACATAGGATTAAAAAAATAAAATATGTATATATTTTCCACTTGTTTGAACAATTCACATGTTTTGATTGAACGGTTCACATGAGTGCCTACACACGCCCATGGACAACTGCAGCAGAAAGCTTACAAATGCGTTCCCGGTCTTTGAGAGATGAGTATGCTCTTTTCTTGAAGGTTTCTAACTAGTATCGGTATCAAATAAATACCGGAATTCAAAGGACGCTTTTTCTAATAAACTTACAGTTTCTAGTTATTCGAGCAGTTCGCTATTGCGGAAAATATTTTTTATTACATAATCAGAAAAACAGGAATAGTTGCCTAGAGCATGTCAAGAAACGCTTGTATAGAAGATATAGGGTTCCGTATCTGGTACGCGGCAACTGTATTTGTTAAATAACTTCAAAAGTTGTTGTCCGATTTGACTCAAAATACTTTTCCTAATGAGTTTTTAGCATGTCCTATCGACACGGAAAATTTCAAGTCTCTACAAATAGTAGTTTGGAAATCGTAGACAGAGACCACCTTGCGGACGGATAGAGTGAAACTGTACGGTACTGTTGTAGGACCACGGGATCCTAAAAGGCAAGATAAACTGCAATTTTCTATACTTAGTTTAGTTTGTTATTATGCAATTTACGTCATATTCCGTAATGCAATGTGATTATATAAAATGGTAAATAAATATTCTTTTTTTTAATTTAACACCTTATTTTTTGAAATCGGTAAAATATTCCACAGTGTTGTATATTCATTAACGGATTTCGCATTCCGCGTGGCATCCGGGTAGGGTTTACGAGTTTTTAATTAATAATGTAATTAAGATGTGTAGTTGATGCGATGTAACGGCGAATCTCCGAGTTTTTATGGCATAACCGGTCGTTTAGGTAAAATTACAATCATTTGATCCCACGGATGGGAAAAGGCTGTTCTAGACTAACTATAGCCTACAGTTTTGCCCCCATTGACGTAAATAAACTAATACTAATTACTAAAAAATAAAATAAACATATACTGTCTGTACCGTGGTCGTAATATAACTAGTGGCCGGAGTTTGGTCTCTGAGTTAAGTAGTCCTTGCCGCGATCGGGTAGATGGGTGACCCATTCTTACGCTGGTTTTCAAATATCCGATTTCGTCCGTGTTTAGGAAGGCTCGTAAAATAGTGGGTTCCGATTATTGACATGAGTGACATTAGTCGCGAAATTGTAGGGGTTCCGAGGATGACGGCACATGGCATTGGGTCTTCTTCACTCGCCCCATAACCACATCTTCTGCATTGTAACGGATAATAATTATAAGTATCATGTGTAAAAATAACTGCCGTTTAAGTATTAAATTAACCACAATAATTAAAACGATAATGAATTACCAAATTAAAATTATAATTATCGGGTATCACCAATTCGTTTGCTCCTTATTATATTAAAAAAAACCACTTAATATGTATGTCTATATTGTTTCTTACCTTAAACTTAACATCCCCATCTCTTCTCACTGCATGCCCGAAAAACCGAATAAAATCCGCAACACAGAACAGAGCACAAACGTTGGACACAGTCTTAATCAGTGTTTACGAAAGAGTCATTAGAGGAAGAAGAGGTAAAATTGAAATTGGAACAATTTTGAATTTCCCGCCTTAGTTCGCAGGAGAGCGGCCGGTTCGCGCAGACGCGGACTTGACTTCCAGTGAACTGGCAGTGCCCGTAGCTGCGGCGCGGACGCAGATTCTACCCAAAAGCTCATCCCCACCATAGCCATTCATGAAAACGCGCGATCAATGAACAGAGCTTCTACAGAAGCCTGTGCTCTTTTCTTGTCATACGCGGTGCCGCGTTTGTTTTATTTTGTCACATATTTCAAATTGCTTAAAGCTTTTTTTATTTTTTCTGACGTTGATTCTCACTTACTCCTTAAGTAAAGTTATAATAACATATTGATACTTAATAAATAAATTGAATTAAATCTGTAGTAAGTTGATAAACACTAAAGGGAGTCTTGAAATAGTTTCTTTTTTGCATAAAATATTACGAAAAAAATTAGAAAATTTTATCAAACTTGTGCCGAACAAGGTCTACTGGGATAATGTACTTTAGAAATTACAAAAAAAAAAAACCTAAAAAGTCAATGCCAATTTGAAAATTTCGATTTTTATAATATCACGTACAGAATATTATACTCTAATTGAATTATTTATTAATATTATGCTAAATTCCATTTCGTTTTTTACGACACGCAAACGTGAATAATTTTATCCATTTTTTTTTTCTCCTGCTAATTAAATTAAATTTATTAAAATTATCTAATTTTCTTGACATCTTCCGACTTTAATATATTATAAAATTATACTAATATAAAATAATTTCGATACAAAATTTAACCATTAAAATTGCAACGCCCTAACGGGGCATCATGTATAATTATAATCATGTGCAATTGAATAAATGAATATGAATATAAGCATTTTTGAACGTTTCTATTTAACTTGTAATAGTTTTTTTTTTTTGATTTACGTTACTATTATTGTCATCATTTAATATAACATAAATGCGATTCGTGCGTGTAACTTGGCTGATTTTTTTATTTAGTTATAAACTGTAATTACTTTTTACAAGTTATACGTAATAACTTATAAGTAGAGATCGCCGATTGATCGAAATTCGGCCAGAAATTTTTAGATTTGCCTACATATGACACGGTTATCTAAAGCTATGTACATTTTTTATATTCTTAGCATAAAGATATTTGAATATGTTGTTAATTTTTGATGGTCCTGACTAGGCTTCGTCACCGTCTAATATTATATTGTATACATGTGTGTGTAAATCGTTTGGCATTGGTGTGTATGTGGTTTTATTACAATAATATGATTATACATATTTATAGGGCATATTTTATGAAAATATTAACATTCGCACACTCTCCTTTATATAAACAATAATTGTGCCAAATTTCATACTTCTCTCTTTCGTAAAATGGTGGCGAAACTTTTGGCTCCCAGACCATACTATTTCTATGATCTGTGTTTTGGCTTCACGTATTAATAATGTAATAGATGAAATTTATTATTATTAAATTGACAGATAAGATATATACGCGTAACAATTGCGTCAATAAGTCTATTAATAAATTCACAAGACATGAACTTGAGTAAAGGTCTCGTATCCTGACAAGCGTTTCCTTTTCGTGAACCGATGTCGCAAAACGTCTGTACTTATACATTAGACCAATAAGTTCTCCTACCGCATTGACATCACATAAATTTTATATACGTTTCGATACTTGTATTTTACAATATTAAATTTTATTAATCGGAAATAAAATAAATAGAACATAGTGAATCTATAAATATACTAGCTGTGCCCGCGACTTCGTCTGCGTAAAATTAGTTTAAAAGAAAAGAATCAATTTCAGCGTGATGATATATAGCCTATAGCCTTCCTTAATAAATTTATTAGAGGTAGCGCCATGCTTGTAGCCGAATTGGTCCGGCGCGTCCGGGTACCAGTACCTCTTTCTCAGATCGGCGTGAAGTGGCGGCAATGCTGTCACGTCTAGTGATGGTGTTGTTGTCGCGTTTCGTTCGGTTTGTGAGACTGCTTTTGTTCCTGTAATAAGTTTATCGCCTATTGAAGTTATTTACCATATCCCACCAACGGGCCAGTCATAAATAGCCAAAACATGAATAATATGAGTAAAAAAGAACTATAATGTAGTTACAAGGTAATCATAAATACTAGAAGTTGCCAACTGGTTGAAATTCGACCAAAAATCTTTAGATTATGCTTATTTAAAGCTATATACAAAAACTTTATTCTTAGCACAATTAAATTTTAATCACATCAATTGTCATAATTAAAATAATACGTTATTAATTGTCACATCTTTGACACTCTTTGACACCATCCAATAATAAAATGTATACATGTGTGTGTAAATCGTTTGGCATTGGTGTGAGGTTGTTTTTTCAATATTTTAATGTATTTTTATAAATATATAAAACATTCGGACACCATACTCTGTATAAGCTATAATCGTGCCAAATTTACACTCATCCGTTCGCGCAATTTTCATAAAATGGTACCGAAAGTTTTCGTTTCAGGTCTTTTTTATATATATTTTAGATATATTTCAGATGTTGGGTAATTATTCTACTGCTTCAGTTAAGGTTTATGTGTTAAGAATGGCCACGACTATATTCCAGTTGGAGGGATTCAAAAATAAGCACTACAGATTTGTTTGTTCTTCTACAATTGAGGTATTGAGACTTTAAATCATGTAATAAAAATATCATAATAAACCTACCTGATATTTGTTAACCTTGTTTACAAAGGCTTCAACTTCTTCCAGCTCTTTGCTAGTATTGTTATAGTATCCAGCGTCATTCTCAACATTCATGCTTACTTTGCCAACCAACGCTCTCTGGTGATGTTTGATGACACTCTTCACCAGCTCCATGGTGCCGTCTAGGTGGAGGGACCCAAAATAACAAGCAGTCGTTGTACCGTTATTTATAAGCCTTTTCTAAAAGGATTTTCATAATCATTTTTCTTGTAAAGTACTAATTTGTACCCTAGATACAAGACACAAATCAGGGGTCATCCGTCAATTGCGTCACATGAATTTTATGATATCAAAACTTTCTCCTCTTCGGGTGATGTCACATGTCTTCTAATTATTTTTTATTCATGTATCAGAAACAATTAAATGAAAGCATCACTTTTAAATTTCTTTCATTCATTTTATTAAATAATCTTTAAAAAACTCAACATAAAGTAAAATATTTTAGATAATAGATGTAGAAATTGAGACATGTGACATCACAAAGCTACAATTGTGAGGAGGTAAAACCCCTCCCTACCTATTGTAACACAATGTCACATATTCTCATCATTCACATTCTCTTTAAATGTATGACGTCACTTCTCTCTAAATGTATATAGATAATCCTTTAGTACTGAATAAAAATGCATTATGTATAAATTCATATGAAGGTTATCCTTAATATGCTTTTTATTATTTTTTCCGAATAAACATTTATTATGCTTTATAGCTAGAAGTTAGTACTAGTAGATAAAACGTAAGATTTAAAAGTTAAATGATAAAATGTATGGATAGTCAGAAACTGACTATGGCACACATGATAACATAATTATATTAATAACACAAAAAAAAGATATCTTTTATGCTTATTGAATGAGTAAAAAGTGAATGGATATCCTTGATGACAGAAAAAAAAAAACTAGCGGACCTGACAGACGTTGTCTTGCTCGAATTTAGGTTAGTTTCTTATTAGCCAATTAACCAAACTCCTTTAGTCTTTTTTCTTAAGACCTGACTCTGGCCACATATTTTATAAAATAATAACTTTACATGGTACTTCAGTCAAAGGGTACAAACAAAAAGTACAAAAAAGTAGTACAAACATCATATATTTCAAGTATTTTGAAGTAGCAAAGAAATCTAAAGATTATTAAAACATACAAAAAAATACACATTTGTTTGCTACTTCAGATTACTTTATAAAGATGATGTCTATATTAGACCTATTGACTGACATGCCATGTAAAACTAATGTCAAATAAAATATTCAGCCAGCGTCACGTTTTATGAAAAAGTCATAAAGGAGTTTTTGTTTATTAGAAATTTGTTAACTGATTCATAGCAAAAGAGCCCAAGTACTGGCAAAACAATACATCAATACCTCCCATGTAAATTGTTATAACCCAAAATTCCCAACTTCACAGTAGAGCATTACAAACATATAAATTGAAATAAAATCATCATTATATAATGACAATGTTATTTCAATTTATTAATAACATATTATAAATAACACATTTGTGTATACAATTATATATTCAATAATGACGATTACATGATTGTATACAATAACATATTCAAAAGTGTATGACTGAGAATCTTAATTTTTGGCAATAGGGACCATATATATCTTTCGTCCGATAAAAATGTTTACACCGTCAAAAACCATGGGAAAATAACTGTCCCAGTGCCGCAGGCTGCACAGATTGTTGTCAAATGTTGTTAATACAACAAACAATACGGCGAAGTTCTAACAGAAAATTTTATAATGAGACTTCATAATATTAAAAACACGTCGATGCTCGAGGCGGCAAACTTCATAAGAAAGGGAGGAACGATCGAATGTTATACTGAAAAGTTATACGCCCGCGGCTCTTTATTGGCATCTATGCGGATAGGGTCTACCGGATTCGAAAAATGGAAACCCGGACTTGAAATTGGTTAAACAAAAATTCATAACGCTAACTAACATATTTTTAATACTGTTTGGGGTTAAAAAGTTCATACGTTATGGAGTTACAAGCACCTACGATATTGGTAAAGAACGTATACAAATTTTAAAAAGTACAATTGTAATGTAGGAGTGTAGTAAATAAGATTAGTATAGAAATATAGTAGCAAAAAATCGTTTAGAAAAAATCATGTTTATGGAACATCTTCCATAGTTCAAATGCAAAAGAAGGTTCTTGTTACTGACATCATATTTTGTTCTATATATCCATTAATATAATATTATATATATGTTAAGATACTTTGATATATATTTTAAGATATTTTAATTCTTTTCTGCATTCTATATTTTTGTTATGTATTATGTTTATCTATTTTTATTAATTATTATTATGTATATAGTCTTCTAATTATTTAAATTTAAGTACATTGAAAATATCTTCAAATAAAAGATACTTTGAACTGTCAATTATTAACATCAAAAGAAAAAATTAAAAAGTGTTAAGATAATGTATAAATCTACTGATGACCTAAAAAACTAGTGATTTATAATTATGATTAAAACGTTTTTAAATAAATTAATACTTTCTTTATTATAGTTAGAATAAAATACATAATATATATTCTTTCTACTTAAAAAAATATTTACTTCGATCTACAAAGGATCATATTTGTGCGTAACAATAAATCTTTATCTAATTTTAGTAAATTACTTAATAAATAATAGCCTCAAATTGTTTAGTACACTGTTAGACAATTGACCTAAACTAATTAATAAAATAGCCTATCTTTATTCTAAAGTTCTATTTCAATTTACAACTTTGAAAAAAAAGAAACATCTAGGATTATAGAAGAGATTTAATGAAACGATAAGAGTGAAAAGACGAAAAATTAAAAATAATATAATTTCATAAAACTGTGTACGGACCTCATGCTCCTAGTTTGCAAATTTCATTAAAAAAGTAACCATATTAATAATAAATAGCCTAACAATGTCCATCAAAAACAGGAAGTGTGGTAACTGTACGCTGAATCATTTGTTAAGTTTTCTCTCTCCTTCGGACTCGCAGTATGCTCTAAACATAAGCAAACATCCTACTTCCCAAACTTCAGAAACATTTACTCCGAGCTAGCATCGGAGACTGTAAAATATGCAGGTTGTATTTTTAGTTATAGACGTACAGGATCTTAGAGAAACATTATTACATCAACCCTGCTTGTAACTTTTTTTTTTACATATAGGAAACAGTTCAGCTGAGAATAACACTAGCGACAAACAAAGACACCTGCATCGCCAGAAAGCGCGCATTTGTACTCAGCATTTGTAAGGCTTGAATAAATAAATGTACAGGACTATATGACTCTGTTCCTAAGGTAGACAACGTAATGCCTGTGTTATAGGTAACAGACCCCTGTTATACACAAATATTTTGTTTTTGTAGAAATATACAAATACTTACATATAGATAATACACCCAGACTCGAGGCGGGAATCGAACCCTCGACCCCCGGGGCGGAAGGTAGGGTTGCTGCGCCAACGGCTCAATGGCCAGTTAGATGGGCTTGAGAAATAACTTTGTCGTTTTTTTGAAGGCCAAAAAATATATGATAACAGAAATTTCCGTGCCGCACATAAAAGTAATGTAAGCACTTTTTAGGGTTCCGTAGTCCTACAAGGAACCCTCATAATTTCGCTCTGTCCGTCCGTCCGTTTTTCCGGGCGTCCGTCTGTCCGCCCGCAAGGTGCGCTATTAGCGAAATTACTATATCGAAATTTTAAATGCTGATATGACACGCTAAAAACTCATGATGAAAATTATCGTATTTCATATACGGAACCCTTCTATCTAATTGTGTGTTAATACGCTCTTGGCTACTTTTTATTTAAGTACTTACAGTTATGTGTACGTCATATAAAGTAAACGTACAAAAGGTGCTTATAAAAGGTGTTGTCGCGTTTCGTTCGGTTTGTGAGACTTCCCGGTGGCCTAAACACGTCATTAAAGGCCGGCAACGCATCTGCTACCCTTCTGGTCGTGCAGATGTCCATGGGCGTCGGTAGGCACTTAGATGCCTGCTGCCGCTCGTTTGCCCCTTGTAACATAAAAATATATATATATAATTCTTCTCAGGACTTTTCTGTAATAAAAGCATTAAAGATCGTCTTTTTGTTAGGTCTATTTCAACACTTACTGACAAAGTGTTTGATAGCAGGCTGATTGACTGACTACCAGTGGAAAACATGGTTATTAACTCTATACTATTGTCTCTCAAAAAAGACAATATATAATGAGTCGTAACGCTCTTTTATGATTTAATGTTCGGAGGTAAAAGAGTACATAGTTTGTTGTTCCATGTAAACATTTGTTAATTACATTTTAATTACGTTTATCAGCAACTGGTTGTGTATATAAATTACTTAATTTTCTCTTTTGTTTGCCTGGGTTTATAAAAACATGAATAAAGTTCAGCATATGCAATAAAAATAAAAATAAATTTATTTAAATTTCCTTTTTTAATAAAGCGTAGTAACCTTTTTCAAATGTTTGAATAGTATAAAATATTTTAGACTAAAAACACACGGTATGAAATATTATAGATTAAAATTTTCTTCTTCCTAGCGTTATTCCGGTCTAGTACCAGGGTCTGCTTTGATTGCGGATGATGTGGCTGTGGGGCCGTTACGATGACCGTCTGACGTCATCCTCGGAACCCCCACGACCTCTACAAACTTCACGACTAATATCACTCAGTGACATCAATCGGGTTCCACTGTTTTAAGTGCCTTCCGAAACACGGAGGAGGCCGGATATCAAATATATAAACCAGTGTTAGAATGGGTCAGCCATCTATCACCCGGTCGCAGCAAGAGTTACTATACATAAATGAATCGTAGTTCGTTAGTTTCGCTAAATCTCGAAAACGGCTGGACTAATATGAATTCTGTTTATTTCGTTTTTATTTGCCCTCACTTCAGAGAAAGTTTAAAAGAAAATAAGGAAAGGAAGAGTCGAAAAATCACTTAAAAATGCTAAAAAATGCAAATTTGTCCGTATTTCATAAAATTTCAAAATAGATGACGTTGCTACTACTTTTGTCTGACGTGCGACTTAAAATTATTTCGTAAAACATTCGGCCAGTGTTACTTTTGATGGAAAAGACGTAAAGGATATTGGTTAGTTGGCTTATAACGAGCCTTAGTTCAGGCAAGACAACGTCTGTCGGGTCTGCTTGAGTAATAATAAAAGTATTGGGAACGAGAACTATCTGTTTTATGTTGGACTAAGGCAGTTTTAACGATCCTTGCTACATTCAATCCTCAGGTTTCTATTTCAGCCACGTTCTGCAATTTTCTTTATGCCCTCAGCTAAATTGCTAGATTACAAGAGGAAGTCTTGCTACTCGCCATCTCGTATGCGGCGTCTATTTTCAAGAATTCATGTCACAAGTTTTCAAAGGAATATTCTTCTATTTTCTTAACGAATCATGGGAATTACTTAGGTATATGTAGGTTGTACTCTACTGTTAACATGGAAAAATGTAATTTAAACTTAGCTTTGTAAGAACTATTTTTAAAAGAGTGGTCAACGACTTTCTTGCTGATTCTTCTCGTTGCTCGACACAACTCGACTCTACTATAAATATTTGACGATTTAAAAGAGCTTGTAAAAGTCTTCTTGAATAAAATATCATTTGAATTTGAATATATATAAGTGTTTATACAAATCTAATAATACTATTTCTAGTTCTTACAACACTTTTCCAAACTTTTAATGTAAAGCATAGAGCTCTACTATCCCACGAAACGTCAAACTCCCGAAGTGAGTTATAAACAAGATTTTACTGACTACTTCAAAGGTTGCTATACCAATTCTTACATGGACTATGCGTTAATCCTCTTTCATTTTTTAAATATTCATTTGTATAGATAGAGATTAAATATGTTTTCATTACATTTGTCACTAAGTGAAAATCTTATGGAACAACAAAAATAGTTTTAACAATTGTATACGGCTGTGTATATATCATCGAACAGCTTTGCCTTTGAGTGGAGCATTTGCTCTACTAAGCTGTCCGTTTGCGTGGCTAAAAAACCACAAATCAAGCGGCGCTGTTCTCGGTTTAACGATTTCGGACTGCCTTTAACACGAAAGCGTTCATAGCTTAGCGTCGACTCTATCTACGGGGCCATAAAACACGCCGGGAAGCGATTTACGGGATCGCCGTGGACAGTTTGATTGTAAGTGCATTAGTTGATCGGATAATCATATTCGACTACGACAGCTATTACTTGGCCAAAACGACGTTTCGGTAGATGATGGTACGCTTTCAAATGAAACAAGAATCGTTAAGATCGGTGCACCCAGTCGAAAGTTCTGCGGTAACAAACATAAAAAAAACATAGGGGTCGAATTGATAACCTCCTCCTTTTTTGAAGTCCGTTAAAAACTGCAACAACTTTTACATAATTTTCATTTTCAATCAACTTTCAAAATGAAAGGTTTTTGGAGTCAATTACGCGCCATCAACGACGACTTTCTGAACACATTGACGGAGAATCTGAACTGTTCATTTTTTAAACACAATCTCAATGCACTAAATCAGGAATAAAAAATGATTTGCCTTATTTTCTACATTTTTAGACAGGCTTATTATGGCTTTATCTTTAATGGTATTTAGCTAGTGTATGTTAACCTTTATTTTCCACTATATTGTAATTTTGACGTCTTTTTTTACCTTTTGACCTTTCATAAAGAAATTTATTACTATTATATTTTGAGTAACATGTAGTTTTTGTTTCGTCCAAAAAGGTTAAATATATCAAAAGATATTTAAGTAATTGCATATTTCTATGTTAGCTAATGACGTAACAACTGTTAGCCTAATTAAAAAACTAATAACTGCAAATTTATTAGTTAATTAACCTATATTTTAAGTAGCACGTACTTTTTCTTTCGTCAAAATGGATCTACCGTATCTCGTTACTCGAAATATAGCTTAATAATTCACAGTTATTAGTATTTTATTTAGCCCAGTAGTTTTACGCTATTAGGGAACAGATAAATATGTTACAGGTAAACAGTTTTTTTTTTTCAAAAATTGTATTCTTACTTTCTATTGCTTATTCTTAATGTCCTGCGGTTTTTATTTTTTAATTTTTGAACTACTGATTTAGAATTTTTACGTTTTTATTATTTTGAAATGTAATTGTGTTCACTTGTTGCACAAAAATTATTTATGTCGGTCATCCATCAACTCATCAGTGTCGGCTGTCGGGAGGGGGGGCATCAGAACTCCTTTAGAGCTCTTGATCTGTTGCGAGTATCAGAGGGTTACTAACGGTCGGTGTAGTGCCATGTCTTGCACAGGAGTATTACAACAAGAGTATTCCATGACTTCCAACAATGCAGTCCATAATTCTACAAATTAATCTTAAATTACAACCAAAAAAAATGAAATTTCACCATGTGGGGTAATCAGCTATTTATTCTAATAGCGGGTCAAGTGGGTGAAGATGCGACCAAGTCCACGGTTGTAGGAAGGTTTGTATGTAAAGAAAACTCATAAATAGTTAAGAAATAAAGAATGTGGCATTAAAACCTAATCCGTCTTTATATTAGGTACATTGATATTAGTCGTGCGAGTAAAATCAACAGTTTGATGTAATACGAGGTATCATCGCCCAATCGGCTGCCATCCATTTATGTACATTACAAGCTCAACGTGTGTGGCTTGAGGTTCATTACGTTCATGTTTCACGTACGTAGTACGTACGTCTAAATTAGTTGGTGTTACGGATGTAGAGGAACAGAGCAAGTTTTATTTGAACGAAAGTTTCCCGCATCTAAAGGAGTGTCTTTATTTGCTGAGCTGGGAACTGCTAAAAGTTACCGCAGCAGGAGCGCGACCGACCTGCCTGCACAACTGTCCAACAGTTGGAGATAATTGCGTTATCTGAAATGTTTTCCTGTTCGCAGTCGTCTCAGGTCCTGCATTGGAAAAAGAACTCGTTGGAAAGTTAGCATGTTTTATGTGCAAAATAAATGTGCAGCCATTGTTATATTTGAAGAAAAAGTTATTTACGCATAGCCGTATTCACTTCTACAACTACACTTCTACAATTTCGAGTGAAATTCGGAGCAAAATCACTTAACTTGATCAGACAATTCGAAGACTGAAACAAATGGCATTTAGGTTCTTTTAACATATAAAAATATTATAAACATTAAAAATCATAGTCACACTTTGACTTTTTCTACATACGGATATATATGTAGGATGATGTTATCTAAAAAAGCGTCATAACAAACTCTTTCACGAACAACTTATATTGTTCAATTCATAGAAAAACAATTTTGATAATTAATATAACTTAAGGTTGTCAAGATTACGCTTTGCTGATTATCCAAAACTTCCTCTTTTTCTTCCTAGCGTTATCCCGGTTAAGTACCAGGGTCCGCTTAGATTGCAGAGGATTTGGCTGCGGGGCGAGTCAAGATGACCGATTGCCATCTGACGTCATCCTCGGAACCCCCACAATCTCTACAACCTTACGACTAATATCACAAAGTACTTTTTGAGCTTTTTTCCTCTTAGCTATTTTTAGGATTTCATAGCAGAAGACCTATTTTTATACTACCAGAATAATTAATAGTTTATAGAGACAGGTCGATGTTGATAACAGATAAATATTGATTCTATAGTCTATACCAGGGTTCGGCAACCTTTTGAGTCAGAAGAGCTTCAAAAAAGAAGTTTAAAAATTTTTAAGAGCCACAAAAAATGTTCATGCCAACAATGAATAGTAGTCGCATAAATAAACTGTTTTGATAAATAAGACGAATCTATTTATTCACAAGAAAAATATCTACTTGTCCAATATAGTAGTATTTTTTACAAGCTTTTATTTAGTTTTTTCAACAAATATTATATTTTTATATGGAACTAAGGAGCCACAGCTTCACATCCAAAGAGCCGCTTATGGCTCGCGAGCCGCAGGTTGCAGACCTCTGGTCTATACCATCATATGTACAGCAGTATCATCAGAGCCGGATTAACAAATTTGCCGCCAGTAGACTATTCAATTTTTCAGAGCAATCGAAGAAGAAATATCCAACTTGTCGGCTGTTGGTAGATGGCAATATTGTAATGCTATTGAAATAATTTTTAAATCAGCAAGCGTAGTGTAGGACGCCCTCCAGCTAGGTGGAGTGACGATTTGCTAAAGATCGCTGGCAAAAAGTGGATGCGTCAAGCCGAAGACAGGGAAAAATGGCGCACTATAGGAGAGGCCTATGTCCAGCAGTGGACGAACATAGGCTGATGATGATGATGATGATGATGATGATAATGATGATATTTTTGAAGTTATAACCATAAAGATATATTTTACTAAGCGTTTAATAATAACAAAATACCTTGAATTTTGGAAAGGAGGAATAAAGAAAAACTTCCTATGATTAATGTTATCTCCTAACTTAAATGCATTTGTGTTATTGAAGAAAAAATAATCTTTTTTACGCCATAATATGGAATACCTGTGGAACGTCGTGTGTGGCCTTTGTTTAAGATCTTGGTTCAGATGGAAAAAAATTGCAAAGGATGAGATAATTCTTGTCATTGATGTATGGTTAGGGAGATGTTTACTTAAGATAATATGCATCGTAATTCTAAAATAAAATGGCCAAGAGCGTGTCAAGACACGCATAGAAGGGTTCCGTATCTGATACGCTATAAACGTATTTGTTAAATAACTTTAAAAGTTGTTGTCCGATTTCGTTCAAAATAATTTTCATAATGAGTTTTTAGGATGTTTTATCAACATGGAAAATTTCAAGTCTCTATGTCCAATAGTTTGGAAATGCTAGGGGCGGACACCTTGCGGGCAGACAGACGGACGGACAAAGCGAAAGTATAAGGGTTTTTGTACGGAAACTACTACGGAACCCTAAAAAGAAGACACAAATGTAGCCGACCTGTTAGTCTAGCGCAATATAAATATAACATTGCATATAATATAAACATAGCAATTAAAGCTAGATTATTAAAGTTCCTTCGTTTCTTTTGTGTTTCAAGTGTAATTTTATTTTTGTATATTATTAGCTGTTCAGATGTTTACTTTAGATAAACGGAACAAGACAAATAAAAATTTGCTTACCTTTAATTATCTCACACTATCTGCACAAATACAGGCTATCCATGTATACATTTATAAAAGCGAAAGGTCACCTTTTACGAAATCTCGAAAACCACGAGACGTACGAAGAGAAATTTGGCAAGGAGGTGGATTTAAGTTAGCAGACATCCGCTAAGAACAGAGTTTTCGATAGGGCTAGACTGAGGAAGTCAAAAGGGATCTCGCAAATGTAGTTTTACGCTGAGTAAGTGGCGGGAAAAATCTAGTTAATTATTTACAACTAGCTGTTACCCGCGAAGTAGTCGCATAGACTTCAATGATTTCTTCATATTCTAGGCATCAAGGGTGTTAGAATTTAATTTTAAATTGCTAATATTAAACTAATCTGTGTTATTATTAATCACTTCTAGTAATAAGTTGCCTGTCTATGGGAATGAAGCTAAAATTAGATAAGCCAATTCGGCGATTAATCTTTAAAATAAGCACTTTAATTTCTATATACTGGTGTGACTGTAAATAAAGATCTTCTTATTCTTAAATTGTATAAAAGGTAATGTAGAAATTACTTGAGAACCCTAAAGTAGCTTGTAAATATGGCCGTTCAAATAAAGTCAGTACCTTATAAGTCGTGTGCGCAATCTTATCCTATAATTGGGACCATTGTTCGTTACTTAAGGTCATTTATATCCTTGAATGTGTCATATTTTGTTTACTATCAAATATTTATTCGTTGTTTGATCGCCTTGAGGTTTGATTCCCACCTTGAGTCTTGGTGTATTATCCATATGTATCTATTAATATATTAACTAAAAAAAATATTTGTGTATAACAGGCAGCTGTTACCTACAACACAGGCATTAAGTCGTCTACTTTAGGAACAGACGTCCGTATGTCATATAGTCCTATATATTAGGGCCAACTTCGTTAGATGTAAGATCTACTGTTTACTAACAAAATCCTACACGACATACCAATTACATTTTGCTTAAAATCTTAAATAAAAGAGCATAGTCTAGTACACTATTATGTAGCAAAGAAAAAATTCTTCATTAAGAGGGATAACATGTATATAAATTATTCTATTTATTCAACATAACTTATTCATAACTCCTTATTTATTTTAGTGTGAGCATTACATCTGAGCTTCTTTTGCTACATTAGCTGATGATTCAAGATCAGCTAATGACGCATTTGGTGATAACGTTGTGCAGTCTTTACTATCTATTTATATTTTTTCCCTTGCCACAATCAATTGGACTAACAGTTGCGATCAACTGGTTTTTTTTAAAATATAACAAGGGCCAAACAAGCAGCCGGCACTCACCAAAGTCATTGCCGACACCCATGGACAACTGCAACAACAGAGGGCTCGCAGATGCGTTGCCGGCCTTTGAGAAATGAGTATGAGCTTCCTACTTTCCTTCCTTGTTAATCGCGATGGACCGGTAGGCCAGTCCTATATACAGGGAGACTGGTGACACACTTAGAATACTTAAGGAGGTTACTCAATTATCGCTATAATTATGTAATAAAAATTAGTTACTTCATTTTTGACCAAATTTCCTTAGAATTTTTTCCTTACAATTACTTAATTTGCTGTTCAAAAACGTTAATTCATAAATACATTTCTCAGCATAAAAAACTAGTCACTTATAAAAAGATTTTATGATGATTGCTGAAAATGTCATGCTATATTCTTGGCTATTGTCACACAATGTCTCATTTTGGTTCCCCCCTCCCCCCTCCCGCTTAAGATATGGATGACCCCTATTGTTATTGTATCACAATTATGCATTATTTTATTAAATTTATTACTTCTTATCTTTCAGACAATTCAAATATTTTTGAGAAGAAATCTAAATTGTCATTAAATTTACATGACATACTTGTTGGAAAGACAGCTATTAAATACTTTTCTATGTACATGGAAAATGTGGGCAAACAGTATCTAATCAAGTGTTGGTTAGAATTAGAAAATTTTCAATCACAAGTGCTATTAAACTCAAATACTAATAATGTAGAAACTCCTCGCCCAAAAATAAGCCACACCAAGAGCTTGGATGATGACTCGAATCGTAATGAATTAGAAAGGAACCATGAAAATTTCATTATACAGAAACTTGGTTGGAGATCAAGTACCAGCAACTTAGAAAAATCTAAAACTGATTGCCCAACAAGTTCTTGTGGAAATTTAACAACACATTTAGACAATTGTGATTGCGGCAAAGATGACAAATTAACAGACTGTACTGAAAAAGCTATAAGTTTATTTAAGAAATATGTGGCTTTAGAAGCCCCATTTCAATTAGAATTAACAGATAGCATACGAAAAAGTGTTATATCCAATATTTGCCAACCAGAAGGTCAGATAAGTAAAGATTGTTTTAAACCAGTACAGGATGCTTTATTTCACCAAATAGATAAGAACTACTTCAGTGGATTTCAAGATAATCCTCTCTACATCAAGTCACAAATCGACATATTGACAAGTGGTACTATAAGTCTTAAAGACATACTATATAATGATACAATATTATTTTATTTTACAGAGTTTTTAGAACAAGAATCATGCAGCAACCTGCTTGAATTTCTAATAGCCGTAATGCATTTTAGAGATAATCTCGACCATGACAATACATCTAATTTTGATCAAGCCCAAGGCGATGCCATTGTTCTCTATAATAAGTATTTTTCCCTTCAAGCCACAAACCCAATTGGTTTCCCCACCGAAATTCGATTGCAAGTTGAATGTGATATTTGCAGTGAACCTATTGTGACCTGTTTCGATACACCATATAAAATTGTATACAGAACCCTTAGCAGTTACGTCAAGATATTTTTAGGATCCGAAGTGTACTACACTTATCTGACTGAAATGATTAAATCTGTTGATCAGACATGGTCTCCTATGTATAAATCGCATTCGGATTGTAGCAGTGAATTTAGCATAAGCACTCAAAATACTCTGTTAGCAATGGGCGATCCATACTTTAGAAAAAAACGTAATCATTCTGTACCTGACATGACAATAGATTCGAATCAACTTTATAACGCAGATGCATTTCCTTCATACGCTATTTACGTGAAACTGTTGCGGTTTTTGCAGCGCACGCCAGAATAGCTCGCAGATGGCAGAATTTTCTCATACTTATTTGACATTCATCGTTATATTTTGGACAATTCACATAATATCTCTATAATTTATAGCCTATGTGTTATTCTGATGTGTAAAGTATATTATTGTAAAGTTTTATTAAAATCCATTTAGTAGTTTTTCGTGAAAGAGCAGTAAACAAACATCCATGTGTACATACTCTCACGTTTATAATATTATTTAGAATATTGTAATAATAATTTCTTGTCATTATTATTGTAGAAATAGAATTGTTTGACATACCTAATTTATAACTTATATGACTAGCAAAAAGCCTCGGTACCAAAGCTAAGCTTTGTGGGGCTAGCTTAGTTTTTTATTAGGGCGAGGTTTTTATTATGGCGACAACCCGAGCAGTTTTGTGGTACACTTTACAGAAAAAATATCGCGCCCATAGATTTGTTCTTTAAAATAACAATTTAATTTAATATCTAGATGCACATCTAGATATCTGTCAAAAAAATAATAAATGGGAAGAAATATACAAAAAAGACTAATTTTTTAAAATTATTATATAATAATAATTATTAGTAATAATTAAATTAAAGACACTATATAATAATAATGGCCAAAAGCGTGTTAAGATACGCTTATATAGAAGGGTGCCGTATATTATACATTATAAACGTATTTGTTAAGTAACTTCAAAGGTTCATGTTAATTTTCCTAGCGAGTTTTTAGCATGATCTATCAACATGGAAAATTTCTAGTCTCTACGTCTAATAGTTTGGAAATGCTCGGGAGACCACCTTACAGGCAGACAGTAGGACAGACGGACGGGCGGACAGAGCGAAATTATAAGGGTTCCTTGTACTACGGAACCCTGAAAACAAATAAAAATACAAAATACCTAGTTACAAATTAGAAATTCCATAAAAGTAGTATAATATAATTAAAGTAGAATATTTCGTACGTTAACATTCGAACCTTAAATTCAACATCTCACTATATTTTTAAAAGTTATATGCATTGTATTCACACGAAATGGTACCAAGAATGCAGACTGCATTTTTACTTTGTATTTAAGCTGATTCTTTGACTATAAAGGAAGGCAGCGTTGAAAAGCCGAATGATGTCGCTTAAAAATGTTTCCATTTAAAAGATTACCTTTCTTCCAAATTGGGCTACCTTATTTCTACGTACCTATTGTGTATAGAAATACAAAAGGAAGTCACTAGATTCATCGTCCATATTAAATTTTTATCGGGGTCCAAACAAGGTTTTCGTAAGTCTTATGTATAATTAACTACCACATGTAATTTTTATATCAATAGTGAAACGATACCTTAAAAGAGACTTAAGGGTGAATTAAAAAAAAATAGTGATCCTCGGCTGGTCAAAATTCGACCACAAACCTTTAGACCTGTATACTATATGCTTATTTAAAGCTATATGTAAACAAATTTTAATTATTTGTACAGTGTCATTGTTATATTTGATAACTAATGTACGTACGGTCTTCATGACTACGCTTTGACACAGTCATTGAGTAAAATATATACATGTGTGTATAAATCGTTTAGCATTGGTGTGCGTGAGATCTTACTTTATTAACGCATTAATAGTGTATATTTTAAATACTGTTTTCGCACGCCTTCCTTCTTTATAATAACTCTACAAAATGTGATTTCCTTAAGATGGAATCGAGATTTTTCGGATGACGTAATAAGTATATAGAAGTACGGACGGTGAAAAAGATTTATTTATTACAGAGACTTTTCGTTATTTGCAAAGGAATATATCAGAAGCTCTCAAAAGGTCATCCAACTTTTCCGTACGATCCTAAAATTTTATTGAGACGCGCCCCGAGGTGCGAACTTCGTGCAAGAATGGGAACCTTGCCTGCAGCTATGTCAGTATCTCGCCTATTTCTTCGAAAAGTGCTCTCTTGCATTCTAGAATATTGTAAGTGTACATACAGAGTGTAAAGGAAACCGTACCGAAAATTTGTGATAAGGCTACATTTAATGTCCTAAATAAAATCATAAAAATCATTCGTCTCGGAAATTAGATGATACAGATATTGCCATCCTCATCCCATTGAGCGCGCAATGTATCGTGGACATTGGGAAGCAATCGTCAACAAAATGTTGACGTGCAAAACAAGTCAACGACCCGCGCCGCGATACAACTGCATGACTGGCCCGTTGGCGCAGTGGGCAGTGACCCTGCCTTCTGCTCCGGGGCCGTGGGTTCGATTCCCGCCTAGAGTCTGAGTAAAATAATTTATTGTTGTTAGTCCATAAAAATTATGTAATTCGTTACATATAATGACGTTAATAAACGTTGCAATAAAACTCTACTACAACATGTTCAGGCACAAACCTTTGTCACTGAACTTTTTTCTTTTTTAATGGTTTATGGTCGTAATTTAATTTTTTTAATAGCTGTATGTTAGTAATTTGTGTCTATCTATTATATTCCTTTAGCCTATTTAAAATGGTGAATTCGTTAAAGATTCCTACCTTTTTCATGAAGTTACAAGTTTCAGATTCTTAATAAACTATAATGAATGTATATAAGCTATAGCATTTTCCGTCGACCTTGAACGGTCTAGTCAGCTGCATAATAAGTTGTTTTTACAATAACAAATACTGACATGTTTTATTTTACTGAGATTTTGAATATATATTTCTTCTTTACGCGTGTCATTGAACTACTAAGCACCGAGAATACATTCTGGTTAGATTTCTTTTATTATCTGTAAGGGGATAGACCAACATAGGGGTGTTACGAAAGTGCGAAAGTTCGGAACTTCGGTTAATTTTACACATTCGGTTCCGCTTTCGATTCCGATAAATTTTAATCGGAAGTTATTTGAGAAGTCGGTGATCCTGGAGATCGAAGTTCGCCTTTATGAAATGGATTGAATGGAGAAAAACATGCAATGCTTTTGTTTATTAAACTAGCTTTTGGAGTCACAATATTTGATATAATTTACTAGAGTATAATTTTTTTATTTTTATTATCCAGATAAACAACTATTTTTTTGAGATAAAAATAATGTACTAATAACGTTTTTTTTTTATTTCATGCAAATATTGTTGCAGTTCTCCATGGGTTGCGGTAGTAAATTATTCCAACCGCACGCGCCTTTGCTTTATAAAACATTATAAAATTTAAAAAAAATGTTGCGTTCTAAAAAACAGATTCTATATTTGAGTTTCCCGCGAAGGCCGTTTTAAGATAATATCTAATAACTACAAAATGTATGGCAAGGTATAAGTGAATATTTACACGATATTAACTTTTATCACTCTAATGACAATTCCTTATCGAACTCACACATAAGCGTTGTGACATATAAGTGATGTCGCTAAGAGGCCCGCTTTGAAGTACATCTTATCTCTCTTATTAGTTACTAGCTGCTTCACGCGACTTCGTCCGCTTAAAATTAAACGTAACTAGGAGCCCTTAGACCTCTTTAATCAGCACCTATCGAAAAATGCGTTCCTAATGGGCATCAACTTACTGTAAAGTACCTCCTTGCCGAAATTTATATTTGTACGTCCCGTGGTTTTCGAGATGTCGTATTAGGTGACCTTTCGCTATAACATATATAAACAGTGGCCAAGAGCCTGTTAAGACGCGCTTATACATAAGGGTCCCGTATTTGATAGGAAATAAAGGTATTTGTGAAAAAACTTCCGAAGTTATTGTTCGGTTTCGCTCAGTTTTTGGTATATCCTATCGACATGGAAAATTTCTAGTTTATCCATGTAATAGTTTAGAAATCCTAGGGGGGGGGGGGCAATTGCAGGCGGCCTTGTAGGACTACGGGAAAAAACACAAAAAATTGTTCGTATGTAGGACACACATTGAAAGTATTATCGAGGTGATTAGCTATTTATTGATATATCTTTAAAATAAAAACAATAATTAATGTTTTATCGTTATATACGTCATAATAGGCTGCGAATTTGATAACGGTTGAAAAGAAGTACTCGAATTATTTGCACTTTATAAGTTGAGATAAGTGTGTATAACTGATAAGATTAGTTAGCAACCAAAGTACAACCTTTATATGAATTTAAATAACATCTGATAACGATAACAGCGATAACACCCGCCGTTATTTCGGAGATGTAAATTGATAATTTGACATAAAATTTGAAGTTAAAAATGCCCCGAAAGTACCTTCTTCTTAGCGTTAAACCGAGGGACTATCACGAACATTCTCGATAGTTTTACTTACTTTTAAGTTCGAAACGAAACGTCCAATGAAGGCTCGTACTTCCATTTAACACGACTTATATGGCCGTAAAGTCGAGGATTCGATACGTGCGAATTCTGTTTTCAATCGTGCTAGCGATATTTAGCAACTGCGTTCGGCAAGCTGCACTCTTCCACCACAATAGTCGAGAACCACGGGACGTAGTCATTTTAAGAGGAAGTAGGCCAAAATGAGCCTATCGCCAAGGCGTCATGGTTGAATATGAAATGTAGTCTTGGCTATGTTTTTATAAACTTATTTCTTATGTATTAGCTGTCAGTTTTCCTAATAGATAAAATAAAAAAATATAAGCACAGAGATTATGGAATGACGTCAGACTGCAGTCGATCATCTTAATTCGACCCACAGCCACATCCTCTGTAATCTAAGCGGCCCCTGGTATTAGGTATAATACTAGGAAGAAGTTGCCCAATAGAGTTGCGAGTTGAAAATGGGCTGCCAGCCAATCGGCGTGTGGGTTCGGCTCTGTTTCACGAATTTTAGTTCGCAATTCTACTCTTGAACTATAGAAATATGTATATGCATAATTGCAATCTTTATACACATTACACAACACCAAACAGCATCCTCATAATTATATATTAATTCAAAAGAAACTGTTCCCAATTTTTCACTATGATACTGGCTCGTCAATGGAGACATAGCGTCAATTGAATGATCATTTCAATGACCACGTAGTGTGGCTGGGGACTTTGTGTAGCTGCGCAAAGCTTTGTAGAACATTGTAGTCTTTAGGGACAAAAATGTACAAACACTTTGAGCTATGTCTGGCTTTGGCATAACAGCAATATAGAAAGCAAACAAAAAAGAAAATCAGTTGACAAACAATGTAGCAAAAGAAAATTATTTTCTTGTGTATATTGTGCGCAGAGATTGCAATACTAATGCCGCAATAATTTTCCATTCGCCAATTTAACCGATGTGCAATTTAAATCAAATAAATATTATGCTAGAACAAAAGACATTTAATAACGAGCGAATCTCATCACAAATAGAGTTATAATTAAATTCCAAATTAATTACAGCCGCAGCGATCACAATACTCTTGACGGTGGTTTAGTGAGGCCTCTTATAAAATATCAACCCTGGTTAGAAGAACGGATGACTTAACTACAAGTATTCCTTAATGAAAGCCAGATTGGTGTAAACGTTGCGATCAAATAGACGAAAGTTTCGCCGCCGTTAGATTTGTTGTTAAGTTTTCTGGAAATCGTTGATGCTAATTCCAATAGGAACTGGACTCACAAAAGTTTAGATTTCTGGCCAGAGACTGCGTTTTAACTATTATTTAATTAGAGGTACATCACGCTTGCAGCCGTTTTGGTATGCACCTGAATTGGACCAGTGCTTCCAGGTACCAATAGCTGTTTATCATATAAGATCGGCGTGAAGTGGTGGCACTTCAAGTGATGGTATTGTTTTCGCGTTTCGTTCGGTTAGTGAGAGTTCCCGGTGGCCCAAGTTCCTCCTTGAAGGCTGGCAACGCATTTGTGTGCTACCTGGTGGTGCATATGTCCATTGACGTCGATAGTAACTTAGGTTTTTTTTTTATTTATATTATAGGGAGCAAACGAGCAAGCGCTTCATCTCCTAAGTGACTACCGACGCCCATGGACATTTTCCTCACCAGGTGAACCGCCTGCCCCTTTGCCCCTCATAAAAAAATATCTGTACTGATTTTGTACTACGTCCTGTGAAAAAAGTAGACGTAATTTTTTTTCTACTCCAGATCAGTACCTATCAGTAATATCTAAAATTATTTGAATAAAAAAATAATTATTGAGACTAGCTGACTAGTGCCAGGAATAACTAGTGGATTCCATATGCAAATACGAAAACTGAAACAAAACAGTCAGTTTCTTGTAAAGTAGATAGGTACCAGTACCTGAAACCTATTTTTGTGAATCTGTAATTTCATCAGTTCATTTATAATCAGGTGTGTTTAAAAAAAAAAAAACGTGACATCGTGATTTAATATGAAACTATTGTTAACACGAGGTGGATTGGTGCAGAATAATAATTGGCGCCCAAAATGGGACTCATCGCTACCGGCAGGTAATCGATCTTCGAACGAGCAGATTTCATTAAAACTGTAGATGATTGTTGAATATGCAAAGGCACTCGAGCCGTCTGATTGTATACATACATTTAAATGAGCACATCAATTTACCAAACGCAATAAGAAGCTGTTGAGCTGCTGCATAAAACATTATATTTAACAAGGTTATTTGAACAATCCTCTCAGTTTACTGGCGAGTCACATATATAAGAAATTCTTTGTCGAAGTGATTCTTTCATAGAACTTAAGCTGAAACTTATATACAGCTGCGCCCTATCGCCAAATCCTTTCTTAGCGAACGTCTACTACCTAAAACCTAAGTTCTTATCAAATATCATATTTGTGTAGTCAACCAGGAAATTGCCACGCTAAGGTCGAATGTCGTTTACACGTCAATTAGTTAGAAGGCTTATATCATATTGTTGTGTAATTTCTAACAATAACCCTAAGCAATATTTTCTTTGACTAGGAGCTGTCATCCAAAGCAAAGACGTCTCCCCTCTTAAAGCATTGTTTCCTATGCTAGGCTACTTGAATCCACAACTTACGTCCCAGTACCTCTTTCTCACATGAGATCGGCGTGAAGTGGCGGCAATGCTGTCTCGTCAAGTGATGGTGTTGTTGTCGCGTTTTGTTTGGTTTGTGAGACTTCCCTTACTCAGTTTTGGCTATTAAGCACGATGAATTGGATTGAGCTTTTAGAAATGTGTTCCAAGTTTGATCAGTCCCAATTATCGTGAGAATACTCAACATTCTGGATATGTTTCTAGAAACGTGGTTAACCTCATTTTCGGATCATGGAACAAGAAAGGTTGGCTGACTCCGTCATGCCGATGTTCATTACTAGGCGCTACAGGAGCGCTGAGCCGTGTAACCAAGGAATAAAGAAGTAAAAGGAACCACAAGCGTCCTTGACTGCTTTCTTTAGCTCAGCATTTTGGAATTTTTTTGCTGCCTAATGTATGTTGTCTTACATACCTATTCCTTTTTTTTATTTTTTAAATATCCGTTTAGTGTTACACGTGTGCCTTAATGGATAAAAAAATGAACGCATCGAATGAAATGCCTATTAATTATTATTATAATTACAAGTATGGATATTAATAATCAATATTCAAATAAATAGTATGTTTCGCTTATTTTCTTAAATTGACTTATTTTAACAGAATAAAATTGCGTGTTTTATTAGAGTTTTATATTTAAAATTTACTTTTGAAAGTAAAAGTTTTGTTTTGGATTAGGTACTTATAAAAAAACACAATCCCATTTGCAAAGGTTGTATTTTGGATCTTGTTAAAGCTTTTACTAATAGTTTTCAATTAAAGTATTTGTAATATTTTTAATTGGAATACAAGTAACTGTTGTTTTAAACAAAACATAGTACTATCAATATAATTATATGGTTGATAGAATCAAACGTGATTTTCCGGAAATTTGTGTCATGCATGCATAACTGATTTACATTGCTTGAATCTGCGAATGAATACGAGGGAAAATTGGTGCAATGTTGCAACCCGAACTTTCTGATGTTCTTCTACGTACGTGTCGCTTCGACACCGAAATATCATCAGAATCATACATATCACATATACTCTACAAAGGTTATTTGTAAAGTGACTAGTAAATTACCTTATAATTTATGCCTGAGGTATATGCATTTAATTATATGGCCTATACAATCCAATTAGTATACATATTACAGTTCTCTGTTAGACAATTATGGCTCGTCATTCCCTTCCTTCTTTAGTCCGTGTCGATCATTACATTCCAATTCTTTTCGACGACTCGTGATTCACAACCGAAAACCATTGACGCGGTTCAATAAATATTAGACGATTGCTTTTAAAGCTATGGAAAAGTAAATCGAGCTTCGCATAGGAAATACTAATTTATTATGAATGGATTTTTGATGTACCTTCTAGTTCATACATTTTAAACTCGTACTTGCCTTGATTTAGAAGCTTTTTGATTCTAAATTCTCTTACATCTTAACAAAGGTTACATTGGACGTTTATTTTCATTCAAGAACTTCGAATTTCAAATATTTTGACTCTTTGTATTTAATTTTAAGAAGTCCAACACTGGACAAATATCTAACCCATAATTTTTCTACAGATCAATCACATGTTTCCAATAAATATATAACATTAACATGTAACAGATTCCTTTGATCATATAGGTATAGTTAATCTTTATATGTAGATACCACTTCAACCTATTCATCCCATTACTTATCATTTCTTCTACCCTGGTACTATAACAACCAACCAACTCAAACCTTGCCGTATGTTTTGAAACATATAATAAGTGTAGTTTTTAAAAACATAATCTATACTTTTAATATTTAATATACAGCTGAAGAGTTTGTTCGTTTGTTTGTTTGAACGCGCTAATGTCAGGTGATTCTAGTGATTCGATTTGAAAAATTCTTTCAGTGTTAGATAGTCCATTCTCGATGAAGGTTATAAGCTTTATATCATCATCCTAGCGATCGACTCAAATGACGACCACTGATTAGGCCACGACCACCTCAGGTTTTTTTTTTAAATATAAATATATAAAAGCATTACACTTCAAAAGAAAAATCGTAAAATGTTTAAAGATAGATGTACATTAAATATATTCAATTACAATTTTTCAATTTAAATTCATCTCAAGTTTCTATTCTCAAATTACTATTACAACTATATTTAATTACTAGTATAATGAAGTGTTGTGTGTGAAAAATCCTTATAACCATTTTTTTGTACATACACATTCTTTCTTCTTTTAAATGCATCATTCATTCATGGGTCAGCGTTCGTTGTTTCAATTTCCGGCACCAATCCGTCCTGGACTAGTCCTACAGTTGGAAAAGCTTGTTTTACGTGCCTTCCGAAACATGGAGGAGGTCGGATATCAAATATAAACCAGTGCTAGAATGGGTCACCCATCTATAACCCGGTCGCAGCCAGAGCATCTTAACTTAGCGATCGACTCAAATGCCGACCACTGATTAAGCCACGACCTCCTCAATCGTGTAGCTGTAAGGGTTCCGTATTTGATACGCGATAAAGGCTAAATAACTTCATATTAGACAATATACTATTTATAGAAACAATAGCATAAATTTATTCTATGATCTCAAATGTGAATTGAAAACAGACCTTTTGACTGATGTTTTATGTTCAAATGGGCTTTAATCCAACCGCACCGCATTGCACGCTCGGCCCAGGCGGAACGTGACAATGAGTCGTGCTTTTTCGTGCGTGCTGAAATGCGTAATGAAAAAATGATAAATTCATTTCTTTAAATGTTAAGTCAAGTATTAATTACATATAAAATTGGCATTTTGTACGGGAGGAACATAAAAATGTTTTTTTTTTAATATAATATATTTATTCAATTAAAGTATATACCATTCCTATCTATGCACTTTTGCCATGTCATAGGCAGTTCATCGATCCCTTTACTAAATAATTAAATTTTGAAGTGGCGTCAATGCTGTCACGCCAAGTGATGGTATTGTTGTCGCGTTTCGTTCGGTTTGTGGGACTTCCCGGTGGCCTAAACTCGTCATTAAAGGCCGGCAACGCATCTGCTAGCCTTCTGGTCGTGCAGATGTCTATGGGCTTCGGTAGGCACTTAGGTGCTTGCTGTCTGATTCTTTGCCCCTTGTAACAAATGAAAAAAAAACATAATCCAGATTCCAATATATGTGTGTGTGTGTAAATGGCTTAAATCGTTTGGCATTGGTGTGCGTGTTATTTTATTTTACTAATTTAATATTGCATATTATAACAAAATATAAGCATTTGCACACCGTCCTCTATATGAACTACTATTGTGCCAAATTTCATACTCTTCCGTGTTCACTAGAGCAAAATGGAAAAACAAGAATAATAAGAAATAGAGAGTAAAAGAAAACAAAGAATACATCATTACATACTACTTTAAAATGGTACGGGCTGGAGCCTGTGGTACAAATTAAGTAACTAGAAGAAAAGTGCGCCTAGAGCGGCTGGTCCGTTCGTATTTTCTACTAAAAATTATAAACAGGGCAGCTAAGGGTGCGCTATAATTGGATTTCGCTCCGTCCTAAAATTTGCCTTTGCCCAGCACTGGTGCTAAGTGCAAGTTGGATCTTAATTTTATAACATAATAGTAAAACCTCTTCTACTTTTATCTAGCGTATCGCGGTCTATTACTAGGGTCCGCTTTAGTTGCAGAGGATGTGGATAGAGGATGTGAGGGACCAGTTGAGATGACAGACTGCCGTCAAACGTCATCCCAGGAATCTCCACAATTTCACGAACAATGTCACTCAGTGATATTTATTATGATCCACTGTTTTATGTGCCTTCCTAAACACGAAGGAGGTCGTGTATTTGAAAACCAATGTTAAAATGGGGCACCCGTCTATAATACCGCCACGGTAAAACCACCTAACCTAGCGATCGACTCAAATGCTGGCCGCTGAATAAGCTATGGTCAACAATGACCATAGTTAAATATTCTGTAAAATTCCAATTAGAAACAAGTAAAAACGGATATATGAAATAGATAATTATAACGTAAGTATTATAGAATATAGTGATAAAAGCTTCATTAGAGAGCTGTAAACAAACCCCTTACAGCCCGGGGGAGCAACAGCTGTCCCCAAGTCTCAGTTCACCATTAAACACCCACGATTTTTTCAAATCGTAACCGAAATTCCACTTTAGTGCTACACTGTTTACGTTTATTTTCCTTTGCCGTTATAAGCATCTTGTCGGAACGTTACGAAAATCTTTATCGGAAAAAGCTCTACTTGTTGTGAAATACATATACAATTTGAGGCTTTTATACGTTGAAAATAATTAGTCAATGTTACAGTATAAAAGATGGACACACGTTTAAGAATAATAAATTTATTTATATTTACAAATTTCACCCGTAATAAATAAAAACATTTCTCGGAATGGTTTAGTTATTTACTAAAAAAGATAAAAAACTTTCTAAGCAATTAAAACATATTAAAAATAAACCGATGTGTATTTGGCCTTCTGTTGTAGAGGTCAAGTAAACAATTTTCAAATTATGTGTCTTAAAGAACTCTTCTTAACCGTTATAATACTGGAAATCGTCTGCAATGTAATATTGCCGACCACTTCTCTATGTAGAGTAAAAAAGTATCTTTATACCTGAGTGAGAATTTGGTGGTGGTTATTGACCCGCCCCCCGCGACGATATGCTCACGGTTTCAGCTCACCACGTGCGTAAACAAAATAAACACCACGTCATATATACAGATGCTTCATCTCCAGGCGCGGGTGCACGACCTGCGTGTTACAACAATTTTAGTGAGCACTAGTTGATGCTCGCGACTTTATCCAGAAAAGTCATTGCTTCGCCATCCGCGATATGAGAGAAAAGTCACCGCCTACCTTAAAAATATTCGGTAAAAGAAGTCAAATAGGGGTGGATACAGGTGTAATGACGTCTATATCTCTTGAGTAGGTACATCTCTAGTGACTATAAGTACTACTGCGCTGCGTAAACGGTTAAAGTTCCGCAAAAATAATGTAGAACAGAATTGTTCCCCTTTAAAAGTTCTAAATAAAAGTCCGCGACAGCATAAATCTATCCTTTAAGGTTGCCTTACCTTTTTATGCTTACCAACTTTCTTTTAAAATAATGTATTATTGTATAGTTTTTTTTATAAACATGATATTAATACTCATATAAAAACTATTTTTAAACCCCTAAGTGTGGCCCGGGGGGACTAGGTGGCGGGGTATAGCTAGTGTTTTATAATATTGTTCGTTTGGTGTAACATATTTCTTAATTACAGGTAGTTCATTCTTTACATTTTTTATAAACGACCAAGCATTAAAATACAGATACACTCATTGTTTTAAAAATAGACACACACAAACATAAATCGTAAGGACATAAACGTGTGTTTATACAACATCATATACTGGTCTATTTAAAAATGTGTAACCATTTCATGCAGTAATTAAGGCTTAGCCTGATTATAAATAACTTATTTATGGGAAAGCCGAGACTCCTAACTCAGGTAATTCCTTATGCAAAAGGGAATTTCAACCATATTTATCTTCAATTAGAGGTACCGCCACGCTTGAAACCGAATTGGGCCGGCGCGTCCGGGTACTAGTATCCCTTTCTTACATAAGATCGGCGTGAAGTTGCGGTAATGATGTCACGTCAAGGTTTGTGAGGAGACTTCTGGAGACCGGAACTCGTCATTAAAGGCCGGCAACGCATCTGCTTGTCTCCTGGTCGTACAAATGTTCATGGACGTCAGTAGGCACTTAGCTTCCTGCTGCCTGCTCGTTTGCCTCTTGTAACATAAAAAAAATGGGAAACTAAAAACATGGCTAAAATAAAGAAATAAATAATTATTATTCTAGTAAAATTTTTAGACGGTTCTATAACAGCATAAAGTATGAACGCACGTCAAGCTTAGTTAACAGAAAATGAGATATTAACCGTCTAATATGGAAGTATTAGATCTGCAAAAGGCCGTAACGCGGCGCGGCCGCTAACGGTACCCGACATAACAGTTTAGCGAGAAGAAAGCACCTCCACACCTCGTAACCCATGTTCCACGACACGAGATTTCAACTAGCTGGTGCCCGCGATCACATCTGATTTAAAAAATATGCATTGTTATCCAGACTATGTATTATGTTGTTAAATATGTTAAGATTTATCCAAATTTGCCACGGCTGCCGCTTCTTATCTGGGACTAGTTGTGACCCGCGACTTAATCCGCGTAAAATATGGTGAAAAATTTTGGTGTCATGATATATAGCCCTATAACCTTCTTTGATAAATGCGTATCTAATACTGAAAGAATTTTTCAAATCAGACCAGTCTTGAGATTAGCGCGTTCAAGCAAACAAACAAACTTCTTCAGCTTTATACAGTAGCATAAGATAAAAGTATCTTTCGGTGACAAACAAAAGTAATGAATCTCTTACTGACTTTTAAATAAAATAAAAAATAATTTTAATTCAGGCGAGGACCATATTTATACGCAAATGTGGCCGAGATTTGGCCAGCCGGAAATCTGTAGTAATATTAATTGGTCCATGTTAGCGGTAAAATTTACTTTACCATCCTTAAGTATCTAATATTAATAACATTGATATCAGTTGTTACAGCGTAAACATCCTCCGTACAATAATAGTGCTATCGGTCAGTCTGTTTGTGCTCATTAATTAATGTTGCGATGATTTATACGCAATGTGTATGAAACAGAAGACCTATTTGTGTAAAGTTTGATAATGTATATACTGATGTTAGATATAGGGTTTCTAAGTCTAGAAAAAAAATTCAGAACAGCAATAAATAATAACTCTGGTTAACTCTCCATAGCTTCCATACTGCATCTTCTTCTAGCTACCATCTTATTCCGGTCTAGTATCAGGGTATCCGCTTAAATTACAGAGGATGTGGTTGTGGGCCGAGTTAAGATGACCGACTGCCGTCTGACGAAAGTTTTATATGACCTAACAAGGCTTAACAGGTTTCTATATGTGGAGACATATTAATGGGTAACACTGTGTTTTATGAGACTTGCCCAAAAAAGAAAAAAGTGGACCGAGAAGGGGGTGGCCTTTGCCCAGCAGTAGGACACAAAGAGGCACATTAAAAATGTAATATTTAAAATGATAAAGCAATAGACAATAGACTCGACAAGAGTCTAATATGATTATCTATTGTAAATATAAAATAAATTAAACCGGCCCGCCTCAAAATGTGATAATTGAGCGTTTATTTTATTTTTCCAATTATTGTTCGTTAAATACAAAACTTAGTTCCGATGTGAATTGTTTGTTGATATAATGTTTATGTTGTAAGTAATAAAAGACTATAATATGGTATTTGTTTTATTTCTTACTACCGTTCAAACAGCGTCGTTTTTTTCGACTTTCAAAGTTTAAGCCTCTTGAAAATTTCATTTTCGCGGCTAATAATAGCCTAGATCCTCCAACTAAGTCCCCGGTCACACTACATGATTGGAATGATCATCCAAATGAAGCTGTCTGGCACCGGCATAATAAAAATAATACTAGCGGATCCGATAGATGTCGTGCGCAAACGTTTGGTTACTTATTATAATCCTATAATGTTCCCTTTCCCTCAATTTTAATAAATTGCCCGTAACAGACAATTTTTATTTAATTATAAAAACCTTGTCCTGACAATATAAAAAGAATTATTTAATTTGATGCAGTCGTTCGGAACTTTGCTGTTTCGTTCAGTTTTGTTCGGAAGATTGCCATTTTGGCAATTCATTTTTATTTATATAAATAATGACTTCGACCGAAGCACCTGATAAATGATATTTATTTTTACATCCTCTTTGACGATATTCGCAGCACGCATTGTCAATGTTTGTCAAACACGTTAAGTTACATTATGGAGATAGACTTCATGGGTTACATTAAAAAAGCTTAAATTGTCAAAAGTCCTAAGCCGGAGCCAGACAGCTTCATGTGATCATGCAGTATGGCCGGGCATTTTGTGTAACTGGACAAAGTTTTGTAGTAATTTGTAGTCTTCAAGGACAAAAATGTGCAAACACTGAGCTGTGTCTGGCTCCGGCATCAGAGAGGTGTACCCGGAAGCGTCGGCCCATTTCGGCTGCAGATCAAAAGGACCGCAAGTGGCGCTACCTCCAATTAAAATATTTCGCCCATCTTTATGCTATCGTTTTACACGAATGTTTCAATTTCATTCGTGCTAACAATTTTAAGCTAGTAATATGCTGTTGATTTGTTTGATTTAAGGTTACTGATGGTTGTGGTTGGAAATAAAAGGCATTTTTTATTAAATTGATTTATTACAAAAGTCTATTATCACTTGACAGCAATATCCAGACTAGGACCTAAGTTGCAAACTTGACTAATCTTATAATTAGGTATACATAGTTCCACATATCTACCGTCTTACATTAATATCGTCTAACAAACTGAGGGTGGCAAAGTTGGGCCGAGTGACGAATTCACAGGTGCAAAATAAAGCTGATAAACTTGCCAAATTATTTTATTTATTGTAAATTGTGACAAACAAAATACTGTAGTAGGACTCATATTGCTTGGCAAAAACGAACGTTGACCCCTCGAGAGAAGCCGCTAAGGTATCCTTTCCTATTGGGTGCCGTTGTCTGTCCACAAAAAATGTTCAACGGAGGCATCCAAAGTTTTACTCAACTCTGGTTTATATTATTTTCATAAAGTAATTTTGTAAGTGTTACAAAAGCTGTTGTAAGGCTAGTTTTTGTTTTATTTCGGCTAAAATAATTACAATTGTTAAAAAAATCGGCGGTCCACATATCTTAATCATTAATTAAGGACTATAATTCATCCGATTTAGACGTCAGGCAGACGTGTAAAAATAACCGCGTATAGGAAACATAACATAACATTTGTATAAGGATGCCTTCACGAGGGGTCAACGTACGTTTTTGCCCTGCGATATGGGTCCTCCTATAATGCTTTACTTTATTAAATGCCACTATAAGTGGTGGCAATAAAATACTAATTGATGTTTGATCGTTGCTTTTGGTCGACGGTACGATTGTTCCTCAATCGTACCGACGAGGGGAAACGCGAATATTAGACATATATTAAAAAGTATTATAATTCTTAAAAAAAAAACGAAAGCTTTGGATTCGAGCCTATTCAGCCGGCTGTTAAATTCGTCACTGGTTACATAGGGGGGGTCATCCATAAATGACGTCACACGTCAAATGGGGGAGGTTTCCCAACTGTCACATTTGTGACGTCACACAAAATTTTTACTACTCTATATATTTAGTTGTCCTTTTCAAACTGCTTTAAGCAAGGTAGATCACGTACACTTAATTACACAAGAAACTAACGGATTTATTATAGAGACAATTTGGGTCCCAGTATTTTTTAAGAAATACTTTACGGACAAAATGGAAATAACGAGTCCTCATGAACGTAGCTCCGTGCTGTTTGGATTAAATCCACACCACACCGACTCTGAATAACGAGACAGTTTTGTATACAATAATATATTTTTTATATTTAAAAACAAAAGAGCAGAAAATAAAATAAAAAATATAAATGTTTATATAGATCACAGTTCCAAAAATTCTCTGTACCAATACAAAACCTCCCTAGGTTGTAAGTGTCTTTAGTAAAAGAGCATATTAATTTCTTAAAGGATGGCAAGCATGTAAACCACCCAGTAGAGATGTATTAAAGAAAAATAAAACATGAGAAGTATTTACAGGCTTTAAGAAGTAAAGATGATTCATAAGTACCTGACAAAAACCTGCTTCTCGTGCTTCGTCCCTTAATAATCTTCGATTGTCTGATTCGGTTCTGATCAAGTGGTGATACCTAGACATGACATTTAGGTAAATTTAGGTTACGGCCATTCATAAATTAAGTCACACCCTAATGAGGGCAAGGGGGTGAGTGAGGTCCTGAATTTGTCGCAAACCCTATATACACACATTTCAAACCTTTTAAGCAACTTTGGCAAGAATATACGACAGCAGTTGTATAGCAAGGTGTTGATTGGCTGAGCTATTACCCTGAGCGTTGCCATCACACGGAGGAAACGATAAAGAAGAAGAAGGAAAAGAAAAGGAAAGGATAATTTAGGAAGACTATTCCTAAAAATTTGACAAGGACGAGGGAAAGGTCAAAAATCATTACATTAGGATGACGTACGTCACCCCATGCATGGCTATACTCCGGCTTTGTCAAATATTGAAAACCCGTTTGTGAGTTTAAAAGATATGCAGGCTTTTGAGGGACGGAGTTCCTTTGCGAGGCCTATTTTTGCCACCTACTGAGAATCTTCCACATGGGTAAATTTGTCTTGGCAAACAAGGAAGTCATTTAACTGACTTCAAACACATTCATAAATGACACTGACCTGACCTGTTTATGTGGTAAACGTAAACGTTTTCCCGTCTTTTATCGTACCCTGTGTGCCCTAACGCCTGAACAGCGGGGGAAATTAACAGTTGTCTCTAATATGGCACTTGATTCGACTTCGTTCTGGGCCGAGACAATATAGTGCTTGCCAAGGAAACGCTGAGAAGAAGAATAAGTGGGATGCAATTATACTAAATATTCTCTTAAATTAAGTAAATACCCCTTATCAGACACAATTCCTTTATGAATCGTGCAGATCATGTATTTATCCATCATATTCCCGAGGTTAGGATTCTTGAAGGTCTTCTTGCAATCTTCTAAGCTGCTTAGAGATACCGAGGCGTAGTGTAGTGCATTTTGGTTTAAATTCTGCGTTTCATTTGTCTGAAAGATAATATGATGGATGTTGATTATGACAGACTCTGTTAATTAGGGTCTCTTCCTATCAGTCGACAGAAATCCTTTGCAATCTGTTTATCATTCGATCAGTATTTTTACAATTCTACCTCCAATAATTTTCTCAGTCAGTTAATCAAGTGAAACATTCATTCCATCATTAGGTTATAATTTACATTATTTCATTCGTGGTTATGATTTCGAAGCAAACAGTCATTTGCAATTAAAAGAGTGTTAAAGTGCGTATTGCTGTGTCCGTTTCCATGATTTTTCCGATCTACCAGGCTCACAGAGGCATTGACGCCCGTTGAGAAATGAGTGTGCCCTTTTTCTTGAAGGTTATATGTCAGGCGAATTGACCGCAAGCTTGCCCTTTGTCATGTTGAAAAAAATGATACCCATCGCCATTTAGCTTTATGGCCCCATCCGAGCACTATGGCTTGTTTTCCAATTGCTTCATTCGCGAGGTCAAAATTGACCGAAATGGCGGCAGGGCTGTAGGAGCACGCCTGCTGCCACTCAGCGGAGTCGAATAAGAAAGGTTTCTCCACTTTCACTACAGCAATATCAATATAGGCCCACTTCTCCACCTTGTCGTATTCAAGGTTGTATTCTGAAAAGGAAATTGTCGTAGTAAATTTATTTCGAAGGATTACTGAAGCTCTTGCAGAAGAGGCTTCCAGCCTTTTGTTAGTGCGCTTGTGCCCCCGAAATTTATTCTCCTAGCTAGAGAGACGATGACTAGAAATATTTGATGACTTATAAATAATTTCTAACCACCTGCTGATGTGTTGGTGTGTGCTTATATCAAATAGGTTCCTCGCTACACACAGTACAATATACAGTAGAGTTAGTTGTTACAGTTATTACAGTACGCGCTCGAGGAATGCGTGACTTAATTAGCGATAATGAGCGAAATTATTTTTAACTTACAGTGTAACCTCTTTATAACGTCGTTCGTTATAACGTTAAACTACCTATTACACTGAACTTACAAATATACTTTTTATAAAAGTATTTTATAGTGTAGCGACTTGTGTTTAGTAAGTTGTTTTTTAGTTACTCGGTATCTTTAAAGTTTTAGTGGCAAGTAGATGTATTTTCGTTATTCATATATAATATAAACGCGAAAGGTCACCTAACACGAAATCTCGAAAAAGCCGGTACAGAGGGAATTTGGCAAGGAGGTAGTTCATAGTTATCTAAATAAAAATGGATTTTTCGAAAGAGTCAGGGCTACCGCAAAGTTAATTAACGGACAAATTACAATTATCAAATTAACGGACGACGTGGCGGGAAACAGGTAGTATGGGATATGGGTAGGTAATCTATACGCACTGTATCGTCGATGTATATTGATATGTATATAGATTTTTGTAGCTTTAATGATTTCACAAAAACCGCTCGACCGATTTTGATAAAATTTTACCTCTATAGATAACCTTACCAATTTCCAATATATCTGCATATGTAGGGACCACCTCAGAAGCCCAAAAAACAATTTACCTAAACGGTCATGCTGTCTTTGACGATCTTATTAACCGACTTCAAAAATCCTGTTTTGAAGTCGGTTAATAAGATCTTTAAAAGTCAAATAATTATTAAATAACGTCCAATTTGTACTAATTTTTATCATAATTCGAGTATGTATACCTTTTTAATTTTTTTTGCAATTGTGTGGATGCGACGATATGCCATCGGCGTTGGGTTTTGAACCGGGCATTAGACGTATTTCACCCAGTTCATCCTACCGATTTGATGAACTTGATCCGATGCTCTTTTTAATGTAGGTTATTACCTTTCGGGACACAGGTGTGTAGAATCTTTCTCTTCCAGAGTCGGGTGCACGCGTCGAGGCCCAGCGACTCTTGAGGCACGTACATGTCATATCCGGCTATGGCGTACATGTTCTGCACGTCCTCGACACAAGCAGCAGACGTCAGCACCAGCCAATGGGTGAGGATGGCGCCTCCGCAAAGCCAGGAGTCGTAGTTTTGCATGGAAGAGTTGGCCTGGACCAGATATGCCTACAGAGAAATGAAAGAATAGTTTTATATTGCCTCATCCGTTGATGTACATAGCAATTCCTTCTGTACTGGGGTTTGGATTCGATTAAAATTAAGGTATAAAGAGTTTCTAGCAGAGTATTAATTAAAATTACTACTTAAAAGAGCTTGTATAAGTCTTTTTTTTATCATCCACTCCCAACATAAGCTTTTAATTTAACCTTAGTAGGAGAAACTGGAATATGAAACATACCTAAAAAGTGTTTCATAAACAATTTAGAAAAATATTACCAAATTTTTACCCCCCTTTAAAAGGATACAGTTACCGCAAATAAAGATGATGATAAAATAGAGGGATGCCAACATCCCCGGCGTACCGACACCACCGTAAGCGTTGATTCCGTGATACATCACCACATTCCAATCCTCACCAGTCAATATCTGAAATTGGGATGTTTTTCTGGTGGTCATTCTTATTTAGGGAACTCTAATATTGTCTTTCTGTACGTCCGACTGCCCGTCCGTCCGTCCTTCAGTCTGTCTGTCCACAAAATGGTCCTTCTGCTAGGCATTTCAAACTATTAAAAGTGGACTCTTTCCATGTTGATAAGAATTCCGCTAAACTCATTAGAAAAATTACTTTGAGGGAAATGGGACAATGACTTTTAAGTTATTTAACAAATACGTTTATCTCGTATCAGATACGGAATGCTTGTTTTGACACGCTCTTGGCCACTTTTTATTTAATATTTCCATTAAAATGATATACTTGAGAATTCAAATTACTTAGGGAGTAAATGCGTCAATGTATAAATTATTGACCTTTTCTCCCTTAACACGGGTAATGGTCATTATTATAATTTTTATAGATATTTACTTATGACGTTCAAAGTTCGATCCTGGCTACCAACAAGGATTTCGATAATAATCGATCCTTAAAAAGGCTTTAGAAAGTTTAATGTAAAAGGTTAAACATCAAATTTTAGGTTCTGTTATTTTATAAGCTCTCATTCACACGAGAGCTTTTTTAACGTGCAATAAAAGAGCGTCCAAAATAGAACAAATGGACTCCCATGTTAATATTCACACGGCATCGCGTCAATAACGCGACGCGAGCAATGTTCTATTTTCAATGCTATATGTATTCGGTATATTTTCATATCGACAATGCTGAAAAAGCGCCAACGCCGAAATTTAATGCAACGCTTTTTTAACTCTCGTGCGAATAAGGGGTAAGTTTAGTCTTATTTCTTATTATTAGTTTTAAACAAAAAAAGATTCTTAATATTAGTTAAGAAATATTCAATTCAATGCATTCTTTATTTTTATTATGTCTTATGTTTTTTTTTTAGTTTAATTTAGAATTAGTTTTTTTTATTATTATTATGTAAATAGTGTTCTTCTTTTTATTTAAATTTAAGTACATAGTAAATATCTTCAAATAATAATAAATAAAAATTGTTTAACAATGGAAAAAAAAAGAAATATTCATATTTGTTATTTTTAAGCATACCTGAAACATCGTGAGGACAGCTTGCCAAAATGAGTCAAAATTGTGTCTCTCTTTCTGCTCCTCAGGGGCGTAATCAAATTTACCCCCGAAGACCTGCATACCCAGCAGCGCGAAGATCATAATAAAGAGGAAGAGTAAGAGAAGAAGGGAGAAGATAGACTGAATAGAATTGAGCAGTGAGGCGACCAGATTAGATAGAGATCGCCAGTACCTGAAATTGTTAAGGCAAAACATTTTAGATACAATAATAAACGGCATTTATTTACAACTAGCTGTAATCCTTGTTTGTATCCATATTGAATTCAATCATTCTTTTTTAAATTTTGGGTGTGTTGATATTTCTTCGTGGCAGCTTGAATCTATTCACATATATCAGCGATAGGTCACCCAATACGAAATCTCGTACACTTCGGGACTTATAAGGATAAAATTTGGCATGGGGATTCCGGGAGGGTTCCGTAACTAATACGTTATAAACGTATTTGTTAGATAACTTCAAAAGTTGTTGTCAGATTTTTGAATTCACCTAATGATTTTTTAGCATCTTCTATCAACACGGAAAATTTCAAGTCTCTACGTCTTAAAGTTAGGAAGCTTGTGTGCATGCTTCGGAAGACACTTAAAACAGTGGGTTCCCATTAATATCGCTGAGTGGTATTAGTCGTGAGATTGTAGAGATGGTGGGGGTTCTAGGGATGACGTCAGATAGCGGTTGGTCATCTTAACTCGCTCCACAGCCACATCCTCTGCAATCCAAGCGGACCCTGGTACTAGACTGGGATGACACTAGGTAGAAGAAGATAAATACACTTACTTTGTGACCTTGAAGCCCCTGAGACGTCTCACACAACGTAACACAGATATACCCAACTGTGGGATGGTGTCAGAGATGGTGAGGGCCAACTCCACGATGGAGCAGAACATCACGAAGCAGTCGAACCGGTTGAACAGTGACACGAAGTAACCCTGAAATTAGTATAATAAAAAATATAATTATATCCGCGACTTTGGCTTTGTTATCTCTTGAAGGTTCTTATTTTTGTGCGGAATCCTAATTATTTAGCTAAAAGCAAAATAGCCTATGCTATTCCTTATGAATTCAGCTATCTATCAGTGAGCTTGCCGTCCAAATCGGCACAGCCGTTTTGGAGTCTACCCGGAAGAAACAGACGGACACACAGACAGAAAAAATATTTTTATCCCATGGTTTTACTGGTACCAAATATATGCCGTATAATTAGTAAACAAAATTCAAAGATACAAACAGATTCTAGAATTTTATTTGTATGTATAGATATGATTGACACAATATAAAAGTCTCTATCCCTCAAATCCCTCAAATTGTAATCCAAACGTTCTTTCTTATCAGTCTACTAGTTGTTACCGGAAACTTTTTTTTTTTAAACTATTTTTATTTAGGGACTTTTATGTCCATGACAATAATGTCAGTCCCATCATACCCTAAACTTAAAGTTAAACATATTAATTTAACTTAAAACTATAAAGCATTCTGGCTTCTTCAGATGAAGGAGCAGCCAGAATGCTTTGGAAAATACCAACATCTATAATGTTTATATGAAACTGACGCGTCAACTGACATCTTTTATCCGCATTCCGGACGAACTCCACCAAAAAGTGTTGTATGACCTCCTCTACGCCGCAAAGAGTACAATTAGGGACCATTTATTCTTTTATTTGAACTTTACTTATTGCAAATATGTTTGCCAATCGGCAAAGTCCTCCTCTCTACGTCACTTTGACACACGGACGTCTGTTCCTAAGGTAGACAACTTAATGCCTATGTTATAGGTAACAGCCGCCTGTTATACACAAATTTTATTTTTTTTGTAAATATATTAAATACATATGGATAATACACCCAGACTCGAGGCGGGAATCGAACCCACGACCCTGGAGCAAAAGGCAGGGTCACTGCCCACTGCGCCAATGGGCCAGTCCCCTACCTTTTATAGATATAATAATATATGCCTCTTCAAAAACTCCTTCGCGCTATCGCGGTATAACACGATGCGTTTCTATAAGAATGGCACTTTATCGCACCATTATGGCCATTCAAAGGGCACGCCATAAAACCACTGATGTGGACGTTTCGTTTATGAAATAACCGTTTACTTTTGTTTTACAGCTGTATCATTAAAATGTCGTTTAATGCGCTATACGTAGTATTCAGAGATAAGGCTTTTTTTTCCAAGTAGGAAAACATTTTGACATCTGCGAACTAATCTGACGTGTGCTGAAAAAACCGTTAGAGTTATACAGGTATATAGTGTATGAAGGAAATGTCTATCTTAAATAGTTCTTCAAAAACGCCCGCATATATGTAACGTTAAAATATTGATCCATTATGGAACGGGACCGGGAATGGAAAACGAAACGGGAACGGGGACAATATTATAGGATAATCGAATGTAGTAAAAAGTAAGTAACCCAAGGTTCGGGCAGGACATCGTCTGCCGGATCCACTAGAAATTTACATACTTATCTCAAGACGCACATTTATTAAAATTTATATATATTTAGATACATTAAATACATTTTAGACACCTAGCTTCCGAACTGCAAATATCTTACAAATCTACGTACCAGACTAAAAACTACATATTTTCAAGACACTTAACGAATTTTACAATTTCATAACGCTATCATTTACAAACTCCATTTAATATTGAAATGCCAGCAAAAGTTTTCAGCTGCAAAGTGAAGGTAATGCATTCAAATCCTCTTCACTGAAAGTTGTCAGGAAGAATTTAAGTTATAACTTTGGGTGGCTTAAAAATTATGAGATGCTCCGTGTGCTAAATCCACCAAACAATATCATTCTATTTTGATATTAAACCTATAATAAAACTAAGGCCATTAGTACAAGAGGCCACCATCTTTACTAGTTTTACTGAAGTGATACAGACATTGTTATAGATGGCTCTAGAATCTTATAATAAACTAGCTCTAATATTACATTATGATAGTAAATTTCTTGAGAGTTGTAATATCTGTAAACCCAGAGACAAAAGAATAGTAGCAAAACCAGTCTAATTTGCAGTCACTTCACATGTTCTCCATTTTTATTCAAAATCCTCTACCTCATTTAGAAGCTCTACTTTATATTGAAACAGCTCGAGAGCCCGAATAAAAGTAAACGGGTAAAAGTCGCTTCATAAATTTTCTTTTACATTTTAAACCACTTAACTCGTTTAGAAACTATTTAATGTTGAAAGACTGACGAAAGTTTCCAACGTCAAAGCAGACGGATAATGCATTCAAATCCTTTCCGACCGAAAATTTACTTTGTCCTGAAGGCTTAAACGGCTTAAATAGCTTAAAACCTATATTTTAATGGTTTAAGATTATATTAATTAAAATTTAAAAAAATATTTTTTAATTTGCTGTGAATTTTGTCCTGCCTCTGGTTGGAGGGGAAATGAAATACCTAAAAATTATTTATTAATTACTCTTAAAATAATCTAGTATGCATTTATGACACTGAATGCTTTCTAAATGGCTGCACCAATTTTGATGCAGCTTTGCATATGATTGTGAGTGTTGTATTGGATCATAACATAAGTGGGAGTGCACCGGAAAGCAGTCATTATATTTTCAGTATTTATTAACGCTTGGAGAGGACAACATTTCCCTAATCTATCTATATACATATATAAAAGCGAAGGGTCCCCTAGCACGAAATCTCGAAAACCGTGGAACGTATAATGATGAAATTCAGAAAGGTAGTTTATGCTTAGTAGACATTCGCTAAAAAATAATTTATCGATATGACCAAAATACGAAGTTCCAAGGGCTCGCGCAATTTTATGCGAACAAATTCGCGGAAAACAGCTAGTCTATACTAATATATAAAGCTGAAGAGTTCGTTTGTTTGTTTGCTTGAACGTGCTTATCGAAGGAATTACTGGTCCGATTTCAATGATGCTTTCAGTGTTAGACAGCTCATTTATCAAGAAAGCTATATATACATATCATCACGCTAAGACTAATAGGAGCGAAGCACTGATATGGTATGTTTCATAATCGGGGTTTTTTCCCTTTTGAGAGCTTATTTATACTTACGCAGTTTTATTTTTCTTTTGCCCGGCCAGATGTTGTTCTAGCTGTGTCATGTGGTAAACGTAGTTGTGAATTTCAAGGGCGGTTAATCTGAAACAAATGTAAAGCTTCAGTGTAGGTCCCCACATAGCCACTAAGTATTACTACTGTACTATCATCATCACCATAATCAACCACAGCTATTCTCTCCCACTGCTCGGTATAGGCCTTTCGTTAGATATGCATAAAAATTTGTACTAAAAAGTTACAAATTGTATGTATATTAAAAAATTAAAATCACTTACCGTTTAGCATCAAGCGTGTAATACATGGCTAAAGCTGCATGCCCATCGGCCGGAGCGCACAGGTAACGCCGCGTGCAATGTTTAACGTCCACCAGCCACGACGAAAACGAATGGTGGAAGAGACTCAGAAAGCCAGTGGCTCGCTCCATTACTAGAATTCTATATGAAAATAAAAAAAACATTTAAAATAAACTGAGACAATACTATTCCTAAATGTCATATTTATTAGTACGAAATATTTTATCATAATGTCTTACAGCAATCACCTCTACCGAAACACGTCAAGTTTGTACTAACAGTGATGCGAAAATAGTCTAGCTCATTAAAAACTAAACCTTTGAAATTAGTGAAAATGCTTTTTAATCTATAGGAAGTACTCGTAAAGGATAACCATTCACCATTTCTCTACTGCAAGTTAGTGGCTTCTAGGTATATCAAGGAAATCATAAACAAAACATGACTAATCACGTTGTTTTGGTTCATGAAAAAGGTCTTCTAAAAGGTTGATAAATGTCAAGTTAACAGAGAACATAAAAGGACTATTTATTTAGGCACGTAGTCCAAATATGCTACTTACCGTCTCAACAAATGTAACCTCCTATTAAAATCTTCTCTGGTGACGCTGTACTCTTTGGTCAGAAGACATTTGTACAGCATGTCTTCTGTTACACCACAGCGGGCTGCCAGCAACACATCTAGCAGAAGACGGACCTAAGAACCAACATTGTCGATGTGTCAACCATTGAATATTTTATTTACAATAGTGACAAAGGCCTAAGACTTAGATAAAAGTGAAACGAGAATGTGAGATCTGGGATCACGGTAGTGATCCACCACGACAAAACAAGCGAAACGCGAGGAAACTACCTAACTCCCTTTTCTACAAACGCTTCATCGATTTTTTTAACCTTCGCAACTTGGGATTGGATTATATCAGATAAACAAATCCATAACAAACAGGAAAATCATATTTTGACTAAGATGAAGAGACAGTGAAGTTGCGATGGTAAAGTAAGGGCGTGTAGAGTAAGAGACGAGGTTCTAAAACAGTTCTGATAACTTTATGACAGTTCGAGCATATGGTCTCGTCATGGCAATATTTTACATAAAAATGTTTTTTGGTGGGACATAAATGGACTACCAAATAATAAGTAGCTGAATACCTCACCTTGTTAAATCGCCTCCCGTGAAATAATCTCTGCGCCAACCACAAATATAATCCGTTGAGAGTGCCCGGTATTTCTCGTATCTCCCTAAGAGCTATGAATCCATCGGCTACTCCGTCTAAAACCTGCCATAGCATTTCCTCAACATCAATCAATCAATGAAATTATATTTAAGTAATTCATAATTTAAAGATTCTCTTTAAGTAAAAAAAGTGTGTGCTATTGTGAAGTAAAATAAAAATTATTTATTTATTAAGCCATATTATTTACAATTTCTAGAATATATTATTAGAGTTTCCTTTGGAGTAAAGAGTTACCTTTGTTAAAGGATTCCCCTCTTCCATAAATGTTACATAAAATTAGACTTTAATAGAATACATTTAATTGTTACATATTTTAATTGTAAGTTTAAGATAAAAGTGTACACGTGTTTATCTTAGCGTGTATATGTCTGTATATGTGTCTATGTGTATGTGTGTGTGTTTGTGTTTCAATGTAAGAAAGGGTATTATTACCTTTTCCAAATATAGCAAACAGCCATCGCTCTTTATCCGTAAGTGATCCAAAGCAGCCGCGGCAGCTGCAGCAGCTGTGGAGTCGCTTGACACTCGTGCTCTAGAAGTAACGAATATACTAGTAAGTCCCCACAACTTCCTCCATGTGATATAATCGGACGCTGTAACTTCTTGATTTTTACCAAACTGCACTTTATATGGCAATTTCTATACTTTTATCTACAATTTTTAAAAATCCATAAAAATCTATATAAATCACTTACCGCAGTCTAGGTTCCGTATCGAGTCTCGCCAGCACGTAGCGTTGGACGTCAGCGGATACATGAGCCCGCTGCAAGCGTGCGTGCGTGCGTGCGTGCGTGCGTGCGTGCGTGCGTGCGTGCGTGCGTGCGTGCGTGCGTGCGTGCGTGTGTGAGTTGAGAGTTGACTCTTACCATCATCAAATAATCGATGTTGGCTTCCAAAGTAAACTCTTGCGGCAAACTGTCAGTCAGGCCTCTGACCCTCGAATCAACAATCCCCAACCACTTATCCCAGCAGTGGGTGCAGTTTTCCTTCAGGACAACGCATATATCGTTCCAGGATTTCGCAGCATCGTCGATCTGTAGGTCATCGGTAATATAGCACTTGCGTAAGTTGGGCATAAGGGCGGTTATCGCTTGTATGAAACGCGCCGTATATATGGCGGTGGTTTTCTTTTGGAGTTCCGTCGACTGGAGGGCTTCCTCCTCGAAACAGGCCTTTATGTAGTTGAGCATACTGTAATATAAGAAAAATATTTAAAAAAAAAACCTATTAGAAATGATCTTGAACATTTTATCATTCATGTTAATTGGTGGTTGAACATCTTAAAAAAAGATTCAACATCTTGAAAAAAAAGTTCAACATCTTGAAAAAAAAAGGATTGAACATCTTGAAAAAAAAAAAGTCAACATCTTGAAAAAAAAGGTTGCACATCCTTACTAATATTAAATTTCGAAGTAACTCTGTCTGGTCCACTTTTACTCCTAAACCTCTGAACCAATTTTGATGAACTTTGTTATAGAGGTATATTGGACCGCTTGGAAGACATAGGCTAGTTTCTGATGTGAAAACGAATCCGAAGTCAACGCGGGCGAAATCACGGATAACAAGTAGTAAATTACTAGCTGTAAGTATTTTATGTATATATAAAATAATTACAGCGTCACCTAACACGAAATCTCGAAAACCACGGGACTAACCAAGACGACTAATTCAACTTCACTCGTGGTGAATTCTCTTACACTGCCACGAAAGGTATTTGTTATTAAATATAGTAAGTAATATACAGATACATATTAGTTATAAATTATTAATTAGTTTTAAGTTTTAGTAGACTATTATGTATGCAACAACACATCGAACTAGAATTAATTATTCTGTAGAGATGTTTGTGAAAGGAAATAAATAAATATATAAATTTGGCCAGGAAAAGTTTATAATTAGTACACATCCGCTAAAAACGGATTTTATTTTTACAATTTACATAACAAATATGTAACAGAAAATTTTGCGAACAAAGAATGCCATATCTCTTAAAAGAGATTTCTTCCAGAAACCCTTAAATAGTAGGAGATTAATGTAAACAGAAGGTGTGTAGGTACAGTAAATATAATAAAGTTATAGGATGTAATAAAATAAAAACGCCACATAATTATATATAATTACGTAATATATACAACAGTAAATACTAAATTATTTATAATTATGTATTTACTATAGGGACAAGACATCCGCTAAAAACGGATCAAGGTGGAGATTAAGGAGGTGCAATTTTATGCAGAAGAAGAAACAGCTTAGTTTATCATAATATTCACCTCTGTATGCTCCTGTCGGAAGCATCTCTCAAATACTGTTCAATCTCACTTCTGTCGATATAGATCTGCTCCAGTTCCTCATCTTCTTCGTACGCGAGCATCTTCTCTCTGCTCTTCTTCTCCCGGTTCAGATATTCCTTTAGGTCTTCTAGAAGCTTCTGCAGTTCGTCGTCCAAATCCTTGCAGAGCTTCTCCAGGTTCGGCGTGAACCCGCGATCCTGACGCGACATTCCTGCAATTTTCCACCGAATACCATTGCGGTATTATAACTATTTCTATATGTAAATGAAATTTTAATGTTTGTTTGTAACGTCAAATATTTTTTTCACTAATTCCATATGACTATATTTTATTTATTTATTTTTTACAGTAGAAGGGGCAAACGGACAGAAGGTCCACTTGGTGATAAGTGGTCACCTTCGCCCATGGACATCTGCAACATAAGAGGTGCCGATGTGTTGCCTGCCTTCCTTGAAGGATCCTGTACACATAGATATACATATATTCTGGTACCTATAGCAAGTTAAAACATGTCTTTGTCTGTCTGTCTGTATGTTCCGGGCAGTCTTCGAAACGGCTGGACCGATTTTGATGAGACTTTCACTGGCAGATAGCTGATGTTGCAAGGAGTAACATAGTAAAGTAGTATGTAAGTACTAGTTCTTGTCATATTCACCTTTCATCAAACTATTCATGACGCTGACCACTTCGTTCCTCGACTCTATGACTGTATCACCAATAAGGTCCTTCCACACGAACCAGTTGATGTCGGCCTCCTTTTCCGCCTCGCCGTCTGAAGACACCTTAAATCACACTTTCTTCTTGGCTACTCGTGTAGTTGATGATCATCACGATCGTCGTCATCATCATCATAATCATAATCATTACCATCATCAGACATTGAAGGAATAATGCTTGCAAAATCTGACACTACCAGTACTTTTTCTGAAATAATAATTTCACATGGCACGTCATTCAAAGGGTCTAGTACAAACGTCATCTGTTTTCAAGTATTTTAAAGTAGCGAGTGTGCATTTTTTTGTATTTTTAAATAATCTTTTGATTTTTCCTTTGTTCATTTGCTTTTAAACCTTTCTTGAAATAAAAAAAAATTAAACTAAAAATAGATATCAAACAAAACAAACAAAATTTAAATTCATAATTTTTGCGAGACTAGCGAATAATATTGATTTTTATATATTACATGTATGTATATAGATACGATGTTCTGATGATAAGATGCGCAACGAAATGAGTGCATATATGTAACATTAGTAGTGATAATGTCGGTCCATCTTACATGGATATAGATAAAAAATTCGTCATACAGATGTATGTATGTCGAGGACGTTCACTGCGTCATTCGTTTGACGTCAACTTGTATGGAGACAATACTTTAAGCAATAGTAGAAGATATAGTTATCTTCTGGAATCAGTCGAGGCGTCGGGTTGACCTGAGTATGCATAACACGAGGACCGCAATCTGTGAATGGTTTAATGAAAGCATGCAAATTATTATTCTGGATGTTGTCAGAGGCCATGGTGGTCCATTTTTACATCTCACCCTCACAGATATCAAGCTATGTATAATATTGGAATTACTGTACTGGTTATTTTAGTGGTAAAAACAAGAATTATTGATAAAGTGTTCTGGTAGTGGTCGTTCAGTCATTTCTTGTGGGTACAATTAATAAAAACCCATTTTCTCAGGAACGCATAGAGAAACAAAATTGAAATGAATACCAAATACTGGCGTCTGCGATCCTTCGGAGTTCTAAGTTTATGCACTTAAAAGATATACATTCATATTCATACAGGGTATTTTCCATTGACCTAGAATTTGAAAAGTCTAAACTCGCTGTTTTATCAGTATGTCTATTTCATTTTCTGATTCTAGGTGAACAAGGCTCCTGGTTATATCCAGGATATTAATCTGCACCCTTTTCTGACTTCAAAACCATTTCCAGAATACGGTTCTCATATTAAGCAAACTAAAGTCCACCCAGCGCCTGTTCTCAATGGAGATGACACTAAAACCTATTGGATTGGTTGTGAATTTTTTATTTTTAACTAAGATTGAAGCATATAACCCTTCACAGATAAGTTCTGTTCAACATTATTTAGTTCCACATAGTTTATCTGTTGTGTTCTACATAAATTTGGTTCAAATTAAAGTCATTGGTACTGTAGGGACGTAAAAATCGTGGTAACTTCTGGATATTACTAGATAAAGTATTCTTATCAGTGGGCACTGACCTTTAATCGCCAATGAACACCGCGGTACCGTTATTAGGGGTAGGGTGAAAAGGAGTCGTCTCACTAGGTGTTCGTCTATTATTGGGCAATAAAAAAAATCTAGACCGCGCCAGTTGCGACTCCTCAAACGGTCTCGACCCCATTCCCAGAGACACCAATGTCAGAGTCACTTCCGCTATTGCCAACTTGCTTCGCGTGCGACGAAAAATTGGACTATAAACATTAATTTTTTTAATACTAGAATTAATTTAGAAAAATTCAAAAGTGCACACATAGACTTTCAATAGCCCAACAGTAGAAGGGATGAACTGGCATTGTTGCAGTCATACTTAACACAAGCTTTTAATTTTAGCATAAGAGCGAAATAGGGTTGGAAATAGGGTTATTCGATATACCTAAAAAGTATTGCTAACAATATTTACAAATAAAACTAGCTGCTCCCCGCGCCTCCGTCCGCGTGGGCCAACCTTAACATTTAGGGGGATGAAAAATAGATGTTGACCGATTCTCAACCCTAGTCAATATTCACGCAAAATTTCATGAAAATCGCTCGAGCCGTTTCGGTGGAGTTTGGCAACGCACCCCGTGACACGAGAATTTTATATATTAGACAGTATAATCGAAATATTTGTAAGATTAAGCCCTCACCTCTTGGTTAAAGCGCCCAGACGTTTTAGTAATTAAGAGAGTATGCATTTTTAATAATGTTATGACGCCTTCTAGTTTGCCGATCCAGAAATTTGTCTACATTTAATTTAATTATACAGAAGTACTTATTTGTGCTTAAAACCTATACTTAATATGTAAAGCTGAAAAGTTTGTTTGTTTGCTTGCTTGAACGCGTTGATCTCAGGGACTACTTACTTAACTATTCCTTTCATGTTCTTCGCCAGGTAGTACAAGAAAAGCCAGTCCCCGAACTGGCACCCGTTAACTACTTGAATCACGTTGTATGGATTGAACTTCCGATTAGAAGCATGGCGTAAGACCATCTCGTTGAATTTTAAAGAACGTCGATACAAGAAGAACGAGCAGAAACGCCATATGACAGCTGAAACAGACAGAGTTATTAACAATATAGGGAAACCTAAACACTGGTCGCTCGAGTCCTTGCCCCGCTGCCAAATAAAAAAAACCTTTTATAATACTAGTTGCGAGCCGCGACTTCGTCCGCGTAAAGTTATATAAAAGATTTTAGCCTATAGCCTCTCTCGATAAATTTGCTATCTAGCACTGAAAGAATTATTCATATTGGACCAGTAGTTCCTGAGATTAGCACGTTCAAGCCAACCAAGTCTGAAGACTAATATACCTAAAGCTGATGCTTTAGGTATATTAGTGTAGATTAGCGGACCCGGCAGTCCTACCTGAACGTTGGGTTACTTACTATTTACTACATCCTATTATATTTTTCCCCCCCTCGTTACCGTTCCTGTTTCTATTTGTGATGTTTTGCCTGTCAATTTTTTTTTTGTTCTATGTCCGTCACCTGGTTCTAAGCTACTTCCCTACCAATTTTCAGTCAAATCGGTACAGCCGTTCTGGAATTCTAAATAGTGTTACTAACACGACTTTCTTTTATATAAATTATATATAGATTTGTATTTTTTTATTTAACTGTATAATTAATAACAAAAATCATTTATACAATATGTAGATATATACATATTCAGGCTACTATATACTAACGAAGATTTCGGCATAAGTTCAGAATTTTATCATGCAAGAATAGTTTGACGCGCTCCGAGAAAACGAAGTTAGGATATCCACTCATTTACACTGAGTAGGTCTCCTGATCGATATCGTTTAACGTCTAAGAGCTGGACTATCAGAGATCAGGAAATGTGATGATACGATTTTCACAACTGCTCTTGCATGTAACCTGATTCTCAGAACCCACCATTATTGATTATACCACAATACGGTTATTTGAAAACTTGCCTTTCTTTACTGAAAACAAAAACTTACTTATATTTTTACGTTCATGTTATTAATAAAAGTTGTACCTAGGGACTTTGTCCGTGTGATTTAAGTGATTTTGTTAAACTTTGAGGGTTACTATTTTTTTTTGTGCTAACCCTAATTATTTTTCTAAGCTTTAGTAGCATTTGTTACTCTTTGCAACATCAGTTATCTGTCAGTGAAAGCTCCATCGAAATCGGTCCAGCCGTTTCGGAGATTACCCGAAACAAACAGACGGACACACAAAAATTGTTTAACTTGCGTTTTTATTATATGCCTTGTATATACATATGCAATCTTCATCGTTTTATTTACTTTTTCTTCTATATTAATAAAAATTAAATTTAAGGATATTTTTGTAACGTCGATATTAATTGTTTATTTATTGCACAATAAATATACTAGTCTGTGTGTCGTTCTGTCTGTCTGTTTGTTTCGGGTAATCTACGAAACGATTGGACTGATTTGGATGGAAAATTCACTTGTAGATATCTGATTTTGTAAGGAACGACATAGGCTACTTTGCTTTTAGAAAACAATTAGGGTTCCGCACAAAAAATATACACCCTCAAGGTGTAACAAAATCACTGTATTGACGCAGGCCAAGTCGCGGGTTAAAGTTATTTGTACATAAATGTTTCAATCAATCATATTAAACGTATTGAATTTTAATCACAGGGTACCACCGTCTGAACTGCTTGTGCGACTTGGAGAATACGACCTGGCCAATGAAGATGAACCCTACGGCTTCGCGGAGAGGAGAGTGCAAATCGTAGCGAGCCATCCGCACTTCGATCCCGCCACGTTTGAATACGATTTAGCTTTGCTCAGGTGAGTCTAAAAGTTCGTAAACCTTTAGCTCTTTAGAATATAACAAAATCAATCATTTTTGGTTATTATATGCTGTTTCATTCCTTTAAAGTATCTCTCATCCTTAACAAGTATCTGTCATCCTGGTATAGCACTTTCTTGGTTGATTATACATACCTACGTATACTCGACCAAGAAAGTGCTTTACCATTTTTAGTGACAGCTCCTATATAAGGGTTATTTTTAGAAATTAATTATTAGAGGTAGCACCACGCTTATAGCTGATTTGAGCCGGTGCGTCAGGGTACCAGTACCATTTTTCTTACATAGGATCGGCGTGAAGTGGCGGCAATGCTGTCACTTCAAGTGATGGTATTGTTGTCGCGTTTCGTTCGGTTTGTGAGACTACCTATAACACAGGCATTAAGTTGTCTACCTCAGGAACAGACGTCCGTGTGTCATATAGTCCTATATATTTATTTATATATTTATTTATTTATTATAGATTGACGACATATGGAAATATGTTACAGAAACCAAAGTTTGTTTTGCCTGCCTCTCTGCAGACCATCAATTAAAATCATGCAAAGCAAAGAACAGACACGGCGAACATCATGAGGTTCTCCCGTATCTTGGTGCGCGAGTAAAACTCGCACTTGCCTGGTTATTACAAATATAATTTAAATAGAGAATTGCTCGTCTAAATCGAATCAGCGACTATCGAACGTATTGCTTGAAAATTTGATTGTCACGTTTGTATTCCTATTATACGAACCTATTTCAGTGTCCATGGTTCGTTTCATTGGACTGCAGTGTACACTGCGGGCGATGTAAACCGGTGTGAAACGAGTGTGAAATAGGAGAGAATTTACAATCTCCCCGTATCGGGTATAAAGCCAAAGAGGGGTTTAAAAAAGGCAGTTATTTAGTATACCATATATCTCTGATAAAGGTCCTTGCATAGACCGCGTTCGTAACTCGAGTATTAGCGAATAGATTTACAAAAGGGAATTAAATTATATTATACTAGCTGTGCCCGCGACTTGATCCGCGTTAAATTAGGTGAAAAAAGAACTAGATTTCATTTTAGCGTGATGATATATAGCCCATAACCTTCCTAGATAAATGGGCTATCTAACACTGAAATAATTTCCTGAGATTAGAGCGTTCTAGCAAACAAATTCTTTAACTTTATATATTAGTAAAGATTGGTTTGGATGATAATAATTTATAAAAGATTTGTAAATAGTGCTGAATGCAAGATGGATTTTATCACTCACTAGTTCTGCCCGCGACTTCGGAGCGTAAAATTAGGTAAAAAACTAGATTCAATTTTAGCGTGATGACATAATATAGCCAATAGCCTTCTTCGATAAATGGGCTGTCTAACATTGAAAGAATTTTACAATTCGAACCCGTAGTTCCTGAGATTTGTGTTCCAATAATGACAAGGGTACAATTTTAGTAGAAAAGAAATCTGAAGTGTGCATTTCCTCTCTCTCTCGAACAAATCTGCCTTATCATACTTTCATTCAAATGGCACTATAAGAACACGTGAGATAAATAAATTTAGACCATACTGCAAAAGATATACAGTTCCATTTCATATGGTAGATGCATTACTTTGACATAGACTCGCAGCAGATCATAATGGATTTCAAAAATAATGTTTATTCTAAAGGAAATCCTTTAGGGATAACGAGAAATATATAATTTGACGATTTTCTCAAGGCAACGTAGCTAAACCCACCACGAGCTCCATAAAACCACGCTCCGAGCATTATAAACAACCTAACCTTACCTCAAAATAACCTTTTCTTCCGCACTTAACCTACATAATCCAATAGATCCCCACAACGCTTAAGTCCCTTTAAATTTAGCATCGATCCCTCCCCTACTATAACACGTCTGGCATTTTGTATGCTTGAAAAACTTTAAACAAAAACTTCATGTTTGGAGCTTGTCGCTTGAATGTCGCTTCGGAATTCCCATTACACGTGAGATTTCCAATTTCCGCGTTCACATATCGTTTTATGGAACTCAAATAGACTTTGTTTGTACAATAGAATGTACTCTCTTTATAGTGAAAGAAGCATTCGTACCCAAATTTTATTTCCGTTAGATATTTCGAATAATAACAGAAATACTAAAAAGTTTGTATATGACAGTCGAAATTATGAACAAATATATAATGATATGCAGCGTTCAGTTTTTCTTTTTATTAAGTTTTTTTATTAACACAATGTACAAAGCTTGGTTTTAAGCCACTTAAAAAAGGAGGAGGTTCTCAAATTGAATTCAAATTCATATTGTCTATTTGCAAAAAACATGACAACGTACAAACTCTTACATGCTAGGTCACATTTGCGACATGCAAATATAATATTTTATATAAAAAATTCTAATATAATTATAACTTAATAATACAAATTAACATAAGATAAACTTTAAATTTAAATGTCATATAATTGTAACATGATAGTACATATATGTTTATTTCATCTTTTTAGAATTTTTCTTATATATAACATTCTCGTGTCACAATGTTAGTTACCGTACTTCTCCGAAACGGCTTGACCGATTTTAATGAAATTTTATATACGTATTCACTAGTTCTGACAATCGGCTACTACGTATTTTTCATACTGCTAAGTGATAAGGGTGGCCCACGCGGACGGAGTCGCGGGGCACAGCTAGTAATTTTATAAATTTCTTTATTCTTGCAGCGACGGGGTGGTAGATGGTGGACCCATTATAACATAGGTTTTTCAAACATCCGACTTCCTCCGTGTTTCGCAAGGCACGTAAAACAGTGGGTCCTGATTAATATCACTGAGTGATATTAGTCGTGAGATTGTAGAAATTGCGGGGGTTCAGGGGATGACGAACATTGTATAATCGCATCAACATAAGGATACGGATATGGAGCAAAGTGTGGTTGCATACTTCTAGTGGTTCCTTGGGTGGAAATTAAGTATTATACACGTGCCAGTGCTAGTAAGGATATCTCTTAACTCAAAGACATGTTTGTGTCAGGAATATAATTAATTCGGAACACACTTTCATCAGAGATAACTACGGCGTAGTTACAATCCTTTTGGTCTGCAGCGAAATTATGCTGGCGCGTCTGGGTACCAGTACCTCTTCCTTCCATGTCATCGGCGTGATGTGGTGGCAATGCTGACATGTCAAGTCATGGTATGGTTGTCGCGATTCGGCCTGTTTGATGGCGTTCCGGTAGCAATAACTCCTTTTTAACAGCCGACAACGCGTCTGGCATCCTTCTGATGACTCAGATCTTCATAGATTTCAGTACTCACTAAGGTGAACCGCTTGCGTGTTTGCCTCTTGTTATATATTTAAAAAAAAAACAAGATAGAACATTCTATAATCACATCAGGTCGTTACAAAGATACGGGTGTGTAGCGAAGTGAGGCTGCATGCTTCGCGTGGTTTCTTGGGCGGAATGTAGCCTGCACAGCAAAAAGTGCTCGCCCGCTTCAAACGAAAGGGTCACTGGACCCACCCTCGCTACTCGTTAACACGGACAGCGCTTCTCAAACTGTAAATATAATTAACACTTAAATAGATTCAAATTAACAATAATTTTTATTGTGTTACTATAGTATTGGAAGAAAATTTCATTCCTCCTGATCGAAAATGTTTAATTAGCATTGCGAGATAGCTGGGGCTATTTTTTTCCATAGGATTCTATTTCTCCTTTCTAATTGGTCCAAGTTTATGCTTCTGACATATTTGTAAGGTTTGAGTTGATCGCTTGAAGGTTGAATGAAAAAAGTATGTATCACCACCATTAAATTCTTTATATATTATAAACACTCAAAATATCCAAAATAATACTATATCTGTACCTCGTAAGACTATAAATATTTATTTCATAAATTGTCAAATTCTTAATTGTTTATTTAATTTAGAATTTGACATTACAATTTGCCATATAGAATTATTATTTTCAAAAGAAATTTAAAAAAATACGTTCAAGAGTACTGTTTAGAATAATTATATTTATACCTGTAGTCACTATGTTTGTTTCTTAACTTAACATTTGAGAAAAATATTGTAAAATTCTCTTAAGTGAACATTGTTCTTGAGAAATAAAGTTCTTTAAACACATTTTTTTTTTAATTAATTGTCTTATTTTCACTTTCAATCCGATGTCAGAAGGCATGTAGGAACTCTTATTATTTTTCACAACTGTGATGGTTAATAATGTGTGTCAATCAGTGTCAAAATATTTTATCCTCGGGAGGCGTCTTTTTAATTCCTCGCTACGCGCTGAATTCAAAATCACACCCTCGGGGAACAATATTTCGTTTTGGTCCCTTGTAACTATTCTTGTCTCGAATACAGGACTTTCAGAAGTTTCACACATAACTTTATTTACTTTGCTAGTGGTATTTTCTCTCCTTTGATAACCAGCGTCCTGATGAAGTGTAGATATCATTTTTCTTTTTCTGTAGCCATGTATTCGTATATATTTTATTAAAAAACAATTACATTTTGCAAAACTTAAATATTAAAAAAAAACAATACATTAATATACTTCAAAACTTGCAGAGCTAATCAAAAAGTTTGTATACATTTATAAAGCAATATAACATTAGTAATGAAAAGACAATACATGTGAAGAGGAGGTCGTGGCTAATTCAGTAGCCAGCACTTTATATTATCGCTAGGTTAAGTATTACTTAGTGCGACCATGTAATAGATTAATGAACCATTCTAACGCTAGTTTTTCAAACATCCCACCTCCTGCGTTTTTCGGGAGGCACGTAAAATAGAGATCACTGAATAATAGTAGTCCCGAAATTGTAGGGGGTTCCGGGGATGACATCAGATAGCAATTGTCTTAACTCGCCCTACAGCCACATTTTCTGCAATCTAAGTGGATCCTGGTACTAAAGCGGGATAATGCTAGGAAGAAGAAGAAGTTGAATTGATTACATGATTTTTTAGCAAGCTTAGACAAAGTCACCTAAAGTTCCTATTGAGATCGACCCCCATACACTCATAAGATATAAGGATGAATTTCAATATTCATTAATCAATATTTTGAATTTCCGAGGCAAACGCGGAACATCAGATTTTTCCTGCACTACTGTACCTGCGCGGACAGCTGTCATTTTAGCACAGGATTCGTGCCGATACCTATACCAGCACCTCTATCTCACATAAGATCGGCGTGAAGTGGCGGCAATGCTATCACGTCAAGTGATGATATTGTTTTCGCCTTCGTTCGGTTTGTGAGAAGTTCCGGTGGCCCAAACACCTCGCTAAAGGCAATGCATCTGCGAGTCTTCTGGCGGTGCAGATTTCCAAGGTCGTCGGTAGTCATATAAGTGATCAATTACAAAAAACATTCAAGCAGCACAAAGTGGTTGATCTTATTGACTTCCAACGAGGTTGGACTACTGCACTACTAGAAAGCTCGCAGATTCGCTGCTGGCTGCTTTGAAAAATAAACATGCTTTTTTTTCTTGAAGGTCCTTAAGTTATGTATGTCGGTATGGAAACACCGAGTAAAATAACAATAACTTTTTAATTCTTCTAATTAACATTGTTTTGTCATTTTTTGTTACCCTAGCAATACGTGATGGTGTGCAAACGAGGATAGGATATCTTCTACAGGTTCTGCACAAGTTGACGGAATCATTGTTTATAAAAAACAGCGAAATTCAATATGCATTATAGTTTCTATAACAACATGCCAGAGACCAAATTAAATTTTTCTTATTATAAGTTTGAAAGAAATGCTTTAATCTGGCTTATTCGCAAGCGTATTTTTTTATAATTATTCAATTTTCACCACAGGCTAAATGCCCGTGCCATTTTTAAAATATTATATCAGGTTATATTCTTTCTTTTCTTTCACTCTTCATTTCTTATTACTCTACTAGTTTTATTATTTAAAACCCGGGGTTCGTCTTTGGGGCAGCTATTTCCGTAATGGGATGGGAGTCACGGTGAGAGATGGCCGCTCTGTGGTTGTATTCCACAACAGCATACTCGCTCGCGGCAATCGTTTTCTTCACGAAGCGACCAACAGCGTCGTCCGAGTCACGCGTCGGAGATTGCAACCATCGCATGCGCAACGCTGTCCTGGATGGGCAAGAAATTTCTTTTGCACGCAAAGGATGATGATGATCCGCTCGAAGCATAGACACTGTGACTCGCAAAGCGTATTATACCATTAAAGAATATATTTAAAATACAAATGCTAGGAGTTGAGTTGCTTCTGCTCTGCATTTTTGTTATATGTAACCGACCGAATTATTTAAAAGAATAGCCAACGACCGAGCAGATCCTTGCTGGTTCTCCCCGGTGGGCCGACTATTCCGAATTAATGGTAGATTTTAAAATATTTAATGATTTAAAAGAGCTCGTAGCTGAATAGTAGATTGTTGCACCGAGCGCAAAGTGAGTTAATAATGCACGAGTTAATGCACTCGTTAATTACTAATTTCAGCAAGGATTTAGGTACTTTTTTTCAACTACATTCCTGTCTATTTCTATTTTTATTTTGCTAATTATGAAGTATCAAAGTTTTACAATTAGATATAGAATGAGCGCCATTTGTGTTTTTTTTTTCGGTTTTATTCGGTCTGTTTTTATTTTCAGCTAGTATCTTTTTGATCCAATTTTATATGAAACTTAATAGAAGATATAAGTCACTATAGTAAATTTATATCAAAATAAAAAACAGTGCATTAATGAAATTTCATAAAACATCGCCACACTATTTTGGGTTATAAGCAGAAAATACGTTCTTTGTTGTATTCTTTAGTAGTGAATAATGATAAGATTACTGCGTAGTTGAAAGGACAATATACATGAATAGAGCGTCTTTGTAGTTTGTACTAGTTTGAACCAATCGAGCGAGGGCGTAATTTTTTAAATTAAGGTAACAACGCAGTACGCAGTAATTCTTTCTGACAACCGCGACGGTACGTCGTGGAAGATGTTCGTCCATACACGAAATTGATTTATTTTCCCGAGCTGATAATTATCGCGTCATACAGATGCTATCATGGTGCAAAGTGATTGGCAGACGGACGTGCAAATCGATGAATCAATAAGACTCTAACATTGCTTGACGTTACACCTCTGGTCACGTGAACATTTTTAGCTATTATATACATACTAGCTGTACCCGCGAGTTCATCAATTTTTTTACTTAGTTAAAATAAATTGATTCAATTTTAGCATGACGATATATAGCCTGGACTATCTAACACTGAAAGAATGGTTCCGTATCTGATACGAAAAAAAGTATGTTTTTAAATGTTAGAAGGGGAAAACGAGCATGCGGTGCATATAAGTGACTGCTGGCCTTCTGGTCGTGCAGATGTCCATGGGCGCCGGTAGGCACTTCGGTGCCTGCTGCCTGCTCGTCTGCCCCATTGTAACATAAAAAAAATATAAGCTCATAATTATATGTGTTACATAGTTAACTATTTTAATTACACAAATGTGTAAGTGAAATAGTTGTATTCCACCCAACAAAGGAGAACTGTCCTAAACTCTAGGTAAAGTTTCACTATAGTGTAACTTTATTCGACAGTATATATTATGTAAAGTATGCCAACAAGATTTTAGAAGCATAATCTTTTAAGTTCATTTTTAGCTAGAGATGACTGAATTATAATAAGTAATTGGTTCCATTCCCGACCATATTGGACTAGCGTTAAAATCAATCCACGTTCGAGCTTAACGCTTATTTGAATATTTTTTTAATAAAAAAATATACACCACTTGCCATTGTTATTATATTGTCTAATTATTCATATTATATATATATATTTTAAGTTTATCTTATTACTCCTTTTTTTTTAAATATAAAAACCGAGAATATTGGGACACTTAAAAGTCTTTATTTCCTTAAGAAATTGTTACTTCTCTACTTTGTTTCTATGACTCTACGTGTCTCTACATGACTCTACAAGAATTTTTATTTTCCTGTACGTTAAATAATAATACGACTATAATGTAAAGATTAAAAAAATATAAAGAGGTCTCTATTTTGCCTCTATACCATATGTTAAAATTCAAGGTTGGCATATATTTTCTTTTATTCAAAGGGGAAAACAATGAAAGTGGCATTGCCCAATGCAACACTCAACAAGCTTGAAACAAAAGCTTTTTTGTCACTCGCTTTTACGAATGGACCAAAGCTCTTTGTAAGTTTTTGATACAAATAGCCCGTTTTAAGAGCTAATAACTCTGCACATAATATGTATTGTGTGTAGAGTACATGGAAGTATTATGTATTTGAATGTAGAGACATTTGTCTCTACATTCAAATACTTTAACTGAAATAAAACAAATTTCACAATTTATATACTTAGATCCCGCAAACATTGTCTTGCCCGATTTACAGTCAGACTAAAGGTCCAATATAAAAGCCATCTATTAAATAAATACATATAAATGTACATATACAGGACTATATGACACACGGACGTCTGTTCCTAAGATAGACAACCTCGTGCCTGTGTGATAGGTAACAGGCGCCTGTTATACACAATTTTTTTTTATAAATATATAAATACATACATATAGGTAATACATCCAGACTCGAGGCGGGAATCGAACCCTCTATCCCCGCAGCAGACACAGTCACAACCCACTGCACCAACAGGCCAGTCAAAAAGTAAGAGTGCTGGATTTTTAGCTTTCTTTTAATATTCCTTTGAGTTTTTCTTTCCTTCTTTTCTTTTAATCCTTCTCTTTAATAATAAGAATAAAACAAAACAGATAGGATTTAAATATCCTCCCGCCGTTTTAGAGTTATAGCGAGAAACATACCTAATTTGATATATTCCGACAGCAGCGCCTCCTACCGGGTCCAACTGTCTTTTCAAAGCATCACGAAACCTCGAATAAAATTTTATCGAAATCGGGCCAGCGGCTTAGGAGTAGGGTGTTGAGTTGATTTTTCTTTATAAATATTATATGTGCTAACTTAAAGCATCTTTTTGGATCTAAAATATAAAGGTTTTAAGGTAGTGACGTCTAACGTAAATATTTTTTATTACTATACGTAAAGTAAGAACCGTCGTTACGCGGTCAATGACCTACGAAAATTCGTGCCTCTATTCCCAAGAGCCAAGAATTATGTATTAAGCATACATCTAGACTATTGTATACCTAAATCTAATTCAAGGCTTTTAGACACAAAGCTCTATGATATTTTTCAATTTTAGAGAAATTTGATTATTTTTATTGTGTTCACAGTCTTCTCGAGGTAAATCTTGCCTTTTTCAATGCACTTTTGACTTAAATCTAATGCTTTTTGATCAAATTGAAATCCTTTCTGGAATTAAGTGTTTCATTATTTTTAGGTGTCTTTTGGATAATATAGTTCTTAAGTCATAGTTTCGAAGGGATAAAAATCCTTTTATTTGAATATACACTAGCGGAACCGGCAGACGTTATCCTGCCCGAAGGTTGGGTTACTTACTATTTATTACATTCTATTATCCTATAATATTATTTATTTTACCCGTTCCCGTTCCCGTTCCATATATTAGTAAAGATAAATATACATAAATATATACGACTACATGACACACGGACGTCTGTTCCTAAGGTAGACAACTTAATGCCTGTGTTATAGGTAACAGCCGCCTGTTATCATACCACCTGTTCACATAAATGGTAATGCCATTGGCATTGCGAACTCAATTAAATATCTTGGCCATGTTATACGCGCCTAACGAGAAATCTCGAAAAACGCGAGACTATTAGAGATGAAATTTGGCAAGGAAGTAGTTTAGAAGGAGCCCTCACAAGCATACGCGGACGAAGCCACGGGAAACAGCTAGTAAAAAATGTAATAATGATATCGTTCTCAATTTGTTCATTCGATTGGTGTTATATATGTATATTTAGTATATTAGACAAATATATAAGCCACATGTGCTGATGGCCACTCAGCAGGCTTCATTAGAGACAGTCTTAATACGATAAAATCTCCTAAGTACGCTTTTAACCAATCTAAATTGTATATTTCTCTTATAACTTATTTTTTATTATACGCACACAGTAGGTACTAGCACAGTAATCAGCCTGTCACTTTATGGACTTTTAAATTTGATCTCCACTCACAAAGTTAAAGGGTATCTGTTATGAACTATGTGTGTGTCAATTTTAATTTAATTCAATCCGAAAGATTTTGTGCAAGCAACATTTAAATAAGTGTTCAAACATAAAATATTAGGCGCACTAATGACCTATGTGTAGTAGAACATTAATATACACACCGGCAGAATAAGAAAAACACTTAATTTTATTCTTAAATAATAATTAAACATGAGACAACAATTAAATTAACATGTTTACATTAATTTGCTTAAAGCCGTACTTAAAGTTTAATGAAAAACAAAAAGAGAAAAATCCATTTTTCTTATATTTCGTAATGACAGAGAGAAACAGATGAAAATTTTACATTTTTTTAAGGGTTTATAATTAATTAAATGAATGTTTAATAATATCGAGTGCCTCCCCCCCCCCCCACACGCTCTGATTACGGTTTCCATTCGTCTGGGCATATTTATTGTTTAGTTTAGTGTTTATTTTTCATTTAACTTTGAGTAAGGTGTTGCCAATGAATGTCGAAAGATATTAATTTAATTGTTGTTTCATGATTCATAATTATTTGTTTAATTTCTTTTTATATCCTCCCTTTTTTGTGTTCCGCTAATTCGACCAGTGTGTGTTGTACTAACAACATGTCTGCAGTATTACGGTTTTATAAAAATAAAAAACGGAACACGATCATAGCGGTTTTTTCGCGAATTTACGTATTTTAATGGGTCCTTTACGTACGAATGTAGAGCCGAAGCCATCGGCGGAATCGCATTTGAATGCTAATAAGTTTGACATTTCGATAATATCGTGTTTAGAGGCACGTGGCAAATTTATTGGCCGAGCGATACTGGACTAATAAAAAATATATATACATTGATGTTTATTAATTATGATAGCATAAAAGGCTCATGAATTTTAATACTAAGGCACGTGTCTACGATCGGCGCGCTCGGATTTCACTTACTGATTTAAAATTCTTAGTGTAATAGACTAGGAGCCCCCGAACAGTCAGACTTACTGTATTTTGTAAGGCCGCGTGATGATGGTAATGAAGAGTTATTATGTCGCGGGAAACAGTTGGCATGCATCTATATTAATAATGATTAATAATGTGTTGGGTATATTATAACTGATATTAAATTTCCTGTAATTAAACCACAACTGATACTTAGTACACCTTATTTATTAATCACTCCTATGGACTCTCTTCAACATCCATTTTTTTACAATTCACTCTTTAGTTTTTGACACGAAACAAAAATTATCGCGTACTTAAATTAAAAAATGACACACGCTCCCAAAGACGACTCTCCTCTCCTCTCATCCACCCTCCACAACTCGCCTCTCGTCACACTTCACCTCATCTCGCCATAGTCATAAAAGCCTCTATTACAATATTATGATGTTGTTTGCAATTATGACACGTGTACGTAAAAATGATTACCTGAAACACATTTCATTTATATCAGCTCAAAAGAGCAACTCCCGATTCATGTCACTGAAGTTCTAGTCGACTTACTTCCATCAGAACGAGTCTATTCAGTATGAAAAATGAATATGCAGCCAAGTGAAACTGATACGTCGAAACAAAGACAGATCTCATTGTTTCCACATCTTGTCTTTTTTTTCGTATTACATTTCGTAACTATTTGGAATTTGTTTTTTTATTTCATTTTATAGTTATTTACGTCAGTACTTTTACATGTGGGAAGGCACACCTAGGCGGAAAGTTTCGGCGTGGAATGAAAGGTGGGAGCGTAGGTCGATATGCTCAACCACCCCTTCCACAGTTCTCTTTTTCGAGTTGCGTCCGGGAATGCGTCATGGCGCCTTTTAGCGGCGCCCTTTTTCGTGAATGACGCCCGACTCGGGACCGAACGGGTCAATCCAACTTGCCAAACAAGTTCTTTTATTTCCGACCTGCGTAACAGGTGTGAAGCACACGTCATGTCTCACTGCGGTCGGCTCCCGCCACGTGAGAACTCACTTATCCCCCCGGCCTCGGCCAAATAAAAGTAAGGCAAACTCGAAATTATGATACGTCACGTGATATAAACTCGTTAATAATCCGACACTACAATAATAACACTATTTACTTCTAGGTCGGCATCTTGAACACCTTACCTCATGCCCTATTTCGTCAATGTCAAGTTTAAATAATATGTAATTGAAAATACAAAGTTAAACATCTACATATTGCTTATAGCAATATGTAGATTGAATAAGTAGGCAACGAGTTTACTGCTGGTCCTTTGAGGTCCAACCTTTTGGAATAGGGTAGTTGCCGCTAAAATAAGTCTTAATAAATTGTTCTGGGTAATTGATAGAGATTTAAATATTATATAACTCAAGCGGAATTAATAATATATGTCAGATTGTTCAATATTTAGAAAATATAAATCAATTAAATTAAAGACAAATACCCGTGACCCTGAAGAGCAATCAGAGCGCATGACGTCACATCTTGTTGATTCTTTTTTTTTTTGTTGATGTTGAAAAATTGCTGTTGCTAACCTACACTCAAATCACGCTCAAGTATAGCTGTTTGTTTGGCAAGAGATTACGTCAAAAAAACGCCATGATAGTTCAGAGCGTTTTGGCGCTAAAATTTTAATGGATTATAAACACGAAAAATTAACTGAAACTGAAAAATTTTAAAAGGCAAAAGTTTGTTTTTGGCTTAACGATTTATTTTTTAGGTTTAGTTGACTGGAAGGTATATAACATACACTAGTTTCTGTAAACAAGTCAACTGGACGTTTGGCGCTAGTTTTTTTTTTAAATAATAATGTTTCAAGGAGTTATAGCAGCGATGATTTCCAGTTTCAATACATGGACTAACAGCAGCTCAAGCGGTATGAATAGCGCTGATATACGTATTTGTAAAAAAATCGCACTAGGTATTACCAAAGCGAGTATAATGAATTGTTTGACATACTCGTAATACACCAGACCAGACCAGATCCAAATGTTACGAGCAGTTTGCCATAAGACCTAAAACAAATGAAAGAACGTATCGAAAAATTAATTTGCAGGCGTCGGGCGTTAACTTGCGCGTCTTTTGATATATGCTCCGTCTGTAATTTTAAATTGACTCGGGATATTGTACTTCTTAAAATTAGTTGATCATTGTTTAAGCTACGCAAGAATAATAAATGTCAAAATTTACGCTTTGATTTTTGAAAAATTATAAAGCAAAGACGGCCAAAAGGATTTTGATGAGTTTATAGCGAAAATACAGCTAGTTTATAGCCTAACTTAACACAAAAGATGATTTTATCCCTGTAAACGATTACGGTGCAAATTCTTAAGTCCGAGCAAACCTAATAGGGGGTATATGCAAATGTGCAGAATAGCAGTATAAAACATCAGGTCAAACGATAAATGCATTGCAATAATAAAATTATGGTCTAATAACTAGCAATAATTGCGTAAGTGTTTGCATAAACACGAAGGACGTCGCCGGGCCATTGACCGCCCGAAACAATTTCGCACGCTCAATGATATAGGTGGTACTTGTAATGGCTGTTTTTGTGCTGTTTTACGTTGCGTTGGCCAATAGATACGCCAATGTTGTTACCAAGCATTTAGCTCATGAGTTTGTGTTGGCACCGACGCGTTAGAAAACCCATTAGTTTTCTTCTACTCGGGCCAAAATGTCTTAAAACTGACAGGTGGGAATTGGCAGGTATTCGGCTTTGTAGTTTTCTACAAAGTGAGTCATTTCATTTATTTTCATAGTTACTGTCATTTGGTAGATATAGTCAACGATGAGTGAATTGTAATCATGTGCCTGCCGATGATCAACTTGTCATAACATTCAATACATGTTGAATATATCATATACTCCTGGTACCTAAATGTGATCCATCACTTTAACACATTTTTCATTAAATACAACACCTTTTACACTAATGATTATTGGATATTGGCCACATCGTTGGGGAATATACGGGCCAATTTGAACAGTCCGCTTAAGACAGCTGTACTGAAAGGATCTAAAATAGGAACAGGATTCCATAGACACCTAGGGTATTCAGTACACATTGTTGCTTTGATTTGTTTTAATTTTGACTGTCTTAAGTTGTTTTTCATTGTTTACTTTTTTAACTGTAAAAAGTTCTAAAAGTAAGAACGAAGCTCTTAACTTGTAACAAACTACAAATTCGGATTGGATTGGATCGGATCGGATCGGATCGGATCGGATCGGATCGGATCGGATCGGATCGGATCGGATCGGATTGGATTGGATTGGATTGGATCGAATCGGATCAGATAGGATCGGATCGGATTGGATTGGATTGAACAAGTGGGCTTGGTAAGGAGTCTCTTTCCTTCCAAATATTGCAACTCGGCCTTGAATGCTCGCAGGTCAGTAGGTTTACACACAACACTAATTAATTATTTATCGAACATCAAAACGCTATGAAATCGTAGTATCATCAGGATCGTAGATTAAACACGTCTAATTCGCGAAATTATATACGACGTATATAAATTTACTTTTTTTTTAAATCTTATTTTAATTGTAGTATTTCTGTTTATCAAACAACAATACATGTGAAGTAAACTCTGGTAAATCCCTGACCGCTAATACGTTTGCAATCTGCAATCCTACAAGGCTCACAAAATCAAATCATCATCGTAAACAGCATATATTATTCAACAGCGTAACCCCAGAGATCTCCTGGCTCCCGGCGCTCGGAATGGATTTTTGCGGCACTTCTCAATATTCAATTCCATTGTTTAAACAAAGAAATTGGATCGTGGATGCTAATAGGTCGCCACGCGCACTCCTGCCAATTCCGGACCTGCCGTTAATATTGGTTCAACCTTGCAATCTAAATTACATTTCAAAATATTGGTTTTCAAAGGCCAATAAGATTATATCCAAAAATCATAGTGCTATTAACTAGATTTTAAAATCATTAAAAGAAAATACGTTAAACTTTATTGTTTCACTTGGATAAATTGGAATTATATGGAAAGAAACAAATAATAAAATAAAATTCTTTATTGTAAATATTACAAACAGCTGCTTATAATTAAAATAATTAATCATAAGCAGAAAAAAATAAAAAAAAAAAACGAAAAAAATCACCCATAGTCTGTTGACTGTCTATCTATGTGATGATGCGTTCCATGCCGATTTCGGCAACGGCGACCATCCTCTGTTTTATCTGTTCTATCTATATACATGTATTGTATATAATAATAATATTAAATTCCACAAATTTTCCCAAGAAAAAATAAAGAAATACGAATATATACAGGACTCTATATGACACACGGACGGCTGTTCCTAAGGTAGACAACTTAATGCCTGTGTCATAGGAAACAGACGCCTGTTATACACAAATATTTTTTTTGTAGAAATATATAAATACATACATATAGATAATATACGAAGACTCGTGTCGGCAATTGAACCCACGACCCCCGGAGCGGAAGGCAAGATCACTGCCCACTGCGTCAACGAGCCCGTTAAAATATGTGCACATGAAAAATGTCTAGCATGCGGCTATTAAGATATTGGACAGCCAAAAAAATTACATGGGTTTATTTATTTGAACTTTAATTCTACATACATAAACATATGTACATAAAGTATCTTTAGTAATCAATTATAGCCATAGTATATGTTCCATAGACATAGTATATATTCTAAACGTAAGTGTGACGTGTGACTTGATTTTAATACCGTAATTTTTTTTACCCTCCCGGTACATGCGTGAAGTTTCACTTCAAAAATTTACAAGAGAAAGGAATGTCTTTTATCACTTTACAAGTTTAATCGAAGCAGCTAACTTAAGTTATAAAGTTGCGAGATAAAATACGTAAAGTTTCGGTGGGGACAAAGTGCATGGAAAGGAACGACACATCAGCTTAAAGTTGAAAATGGCTACTAAAGGCAGGCGTCCACTATAAGGAATTCCGTATGACGTCATCCGCACGCAGCACAGTATCGGCATAGTCGCCGCGTCGGTATTCTTTGTATAAAACGCGATACGACCGTCGCGGTGGATAGATGCCTAGTCGCACTTGAATGGCTTTCTATATAAAGAATACGGACGCGTCGGTAATGCCGTTGCTGCACTGCGGTGCGGATATGTGGACGCCTGCCTTAAATGGGTGTCTCAAAAGCTTTGTTGCTAGCAAGAGGATGTATGAGAGGAAGAGCTTACATCCGGAGTTGAGGAGATAGCCCAAGGTTGGTGAATATAGCTGGCTATTGTTTGCAATTAGTTTACAATATAAATTCATCCATGTGCTCCTGTTGAAAACAGATAGGGTATAGTGAGTTCCGCTCCCGTCTTGACCTTCTTGGTTATTTTTTTGTTCAAACTTTGAACAGACTAGGCAAATTTGAACGAATTGGTGAATATCATTCAGGTAGTTAGTTGAACAGCGCTGTTTAGTGAAGGGGATAGGCTATTAATTGATAGGCTGATTAAGGTACTTGAATGGCATATATATTTACATTAATCGGGTCACACTGTTTTACGTGCCTTCCGAAACACGGAGGAGGTCGGATATCAAATATAAACCAGTGCTAGATTTGGTCACCCATCTATCACTCGGTCGCAGCTAGAAGAACTTAACTTAGCGATAGACTCAAATGCCGTCCACTGATTAGGCCACGACCTCCTCGAATTGCCGTATGCGAACTGAGGGACAAATAACTCTTCAATCTGGTTCGACGAGAGCATTAAACAGATCATCAAACAGATCAATTTAAATGAGGCGTGACAATCGGAGTGGGGCTACTTTAGAAGCTACAATACGGAAGTTGTACCCGATCTCACAAAGGAGATGCCCGATTTTAATGCCAAAAGGAAGGTGAGGACAGCCCTTAATAGATTCCGGATCAACCATGGACAATAGAATCAACACCTTTACAAATGGGGACTAATATATTAACCACAATATAACTGCAGAGCACCAGACCAAACCTTGTCGCATATGGTAAACGAATGCCCACTCCGTCTTCTCCCTGGCGGCATATCTGAGTTGCACTCTTTTACAGGAGCAGCAGTGGCGTGGTTGCAGGATCTGGACTTGAAATAGTGATTCATGCAGGATTCCATACGCAATGATGATGTTGGGACCAATAATTCTGTTTGTGGTTTCCTGTTAGGATCTTTTGTTTAGATAATGTCCTTGAACAGGATTTTTTGAAGTTGGTGAGTCCTGAAAAGGACTGTTTTTATTTTGGGAGGCCTGAGAAAGGCTGTTTTGGTGATTCATGATTTTGCAGGAAAAATCACCGGGAGATTATTAAGGAATAATCTGATGAGCCAGTTGTGTTCAAGAATGTTCAGCCAGCTGAAGACGTTGCCCAGGGTGGACAACGAGGAGGTAATTCTTGACTCCCACCCCACGAAGGTAGCATTTTTATTCTATCGTATACAACTTATGATAGATACAACGGGAGGACCCCAAATAAAACAGATTTCACTAAAGTATTACAATGTAATATCATAAAATACATATATGCACCCGTGAGCGATGGTATATGTGTTCCCATCGCGAGCTTCTTGAAGTGTCGCAATCTTCGCTTACCTATACACCTATATGTTGTATTGCTGATCGAAGGTCGCAATGGCGGAGTCTCGTTACTGCAGTTGCTGACTCAGGGATGCCTCAGGTATGCTATCCTCATGAAGGACTAAAACTTTAATCTAGTTCAAAGATAAACTACCTACTAATAGATTAACGAACAGGAAATCATAAACAATAATTATGGTACCTGACTGGTGTGAAATTCTAATCGGAAAAAATATTTATATACCTACCTAAAACGTCCAGCCTTGGGTTGAAAAGCTAGTTTACAGCCAACTGCATTAATGAACGGGCCAATTGGAACAATTTCACAAGCCGCTGTTAATACATTTGTAGACAACCTTTTGTTCCATTATTCGGTTACAATGATACGCCATGATGTCAGAGGATATGTCCATCATCTGACAAGAACTGACACGCGGTCCTCATTATGTGGTATTATACAAGCAAAATAAAAAAATACTACAAATAGCAAAGAATAATTTCGAATATATAATAGGAAATTATAACAGTATGCGTACTATAAATTGTTCGTGGTTGTATTTCACAGTTTAGTATTCTTTTATTCGTCAAAGATGCCTAGTGTTTTTTAAAAAAGAATGAATCTTCATATATAGGCAATATCTTGTTTTATTTTTTGCCTATACCTACATTGTGTGTAAAGGGATTGACTTTAATAGCACTTAGAAGAGTAAAACATTAAAAATTGAGAACCATGAAAGTCCTATTTGTTTATTTTATTACAATTAAACTATTTCTTGTCATTTCAATATCGACCAAAAACAAATGTTCAGACAAAACACCAGCAATCATCCCTAAATATAACTTAATAGAAAAATGTCATCGTTCCGCCCTAGGCATCGCTGCCAAAGCGAACTTCACTTCGCTGATCAGTTGCCAAAGGCTTGGCATAGAGAAGAAAGGACTGGCCCTAAACTTCAGTCCTCAACCCGGCTTCAATAACAGTAATCCATTAGAATATACGTGTGAAGTTCTAAAATGTGCTGAAGTGGAAGGTGGATTGTCCCTAAACAATGACTCTCGATATGACTATTACAGCATATATGGAAAACCATTGCGTAAGTAAACTCGCATAATATTTAATTGTAAACATACAATATTAATACAATATTAATTTCCTTACAAATTAAATGAAACGGTAATCAGTCCACAGTTCAAGAAAGGCGAAAAATTTGAGATTAGCAACTATAGGCCAATAGCTCTAATTACGTTGGCCTTCTGGTCGTGCAGATGTCCATAGGCGCCGGTAGGCACTTCGGTGCCTGCTGCCTGCTCGTCTGCCCCCTGTACCAGCATCCGCTTAAATTACAGAGGATGTGGTTTCGGGGCGAGATAAGATGACCGACTGCCGTCTGACGTGATTCCCGGAATCCCCAAAATCTCTACAACCTCACGATTAATATCACGCAGTGACATTAATCGAGTCCCATGATTTTACATGCCTTCCAAAACACGGAGGTCGGATATTAAATATAAACAAATGTTAAAATGGATCCTCCATCTATAACGCAGTAAGACCTACTGAACGTAAAAATTAAATGCCGACCACTTATTAGGCCACAATCTCCTCTTAATGTTCTCGATACGTATTTTTAATTTTTTTTTTTCTGAACGAGAGCTCAAAGTACTATATTTAAAAGAAATTATCACCAAAACATCAACGTTTTTCCTCTTGGAAAAATTATAGTATCAAATTAATAAACCGAGCAAGTGCGAGTCAGACTCGCGTACTAAGGGTTCCATACCATCACGTAAAACTTTACTCGCTTATTTAAACATTTCATAAGATTTCTTTTACAACCGTAAGACCCAAATTTTTTTGTGATGTAAGCACACATTTACAGTTTTCAATATTTTTCCTATGCTTATACTTCAAGAAATATCTTTTGCCACACTTCATGGTTCTAGGTCAACAGGATTGGTTTTGATTCCCTTTTTGAATGTAGATACTGGTGCAACAATAAAGTGACAATTTTCAGATTTTTTCCTTTACTTTTACAAAATATAGCTTCTTGCCAAATTTCGTGTCTCGGGTCAACGGAAAGTATCCTATAGGCTATGGACCCCTTGTAAATGTATTGGGAATGTGTTATAAACGCCATACCTTTTTATTGCGTACAATTAGGAGTTTATTTTTTTACAACTTCTAGGGACCGTAGACATCAGTATTTGGTAGTAATTTCAACATCATAGCTCTTCGCATCCCTAAGAAATAGGGCTTGATAGACACACAGACAGACAGCCAGACAACGAGTTCCTATAGAGATTCTTTTATTGTCTTTGGAAGTACAGAACCCTAAAAATGATCAATTTTAACCTAAATTCAAAATTATTATATAAGAACCTAGTAGTTTTTACGTGTAACAACTATACTATTCACACTGTATTCTAGGTCTTGATCCAGCTGGTCCTGAGTGGGGTGGAAACCCTAACGCTCTGAACAGGAATTCTGGAGTATACGTCGAATCTATTCACACCGATGGACGTGCTCTCGGAATTATGGACCCCATTTCAAACGCTGATTTCTATCCAAACGGTGGAAGACTACCTCAGCCAGGCTGCGGCATGAGCAGCCCTTGCGCCCACGGACGATCTTACCAGTTTTTCGCATCTACCATCAGACATAACCACCTCATCGGTAGACTTTGCGTTAACCTCGCTGCAGCTCAATTAAGCGACTGCCACGGTGCTCAGCTCCGTATGGGTAACAATGATTTAAACAAAAGAGGGTAAGTTATTTATATAATACCAATAGACTTAAATTCAATCGTAGCCATCACAAAAGGTAATAAAGATGGCAAAAATAGTGGAAATATTCTAATTTCAAATGTTCTTTTCAGCAATGGAATTTACGGGCTAAGAACCGGCGCCAACTGGCCTTTTTAAAACAGTTATGCAATATCATCAGAATGGAATTTAGTTCGTAAAATAAACGCAATGATCACCAGGACTCGAGACTTTTTATGAGTGTATTGACAGTTCATAATTATTGTAATATAATGTAATTATGTATGTATTTCATTGTTATACAGAAAATTTACAAATAAGTTATCCAAATAAATAAAGAAATAAAAAAATATCTGCCTTTTTTCTAGAAAACAACGATAAGATAAAGTCTAACAAGGAGAGCTAAATATATTTGTGAAAGATTCGTAAACAATGAAATGGAACGAATTGTACTATGTTCTAAAACACTTTCGGTACCATTTCACGAAAATGTTAAGATGAGTATGTTTGGAATATTTAGTATAGGAAGATAAGCGAATACAAATATTTTCAAGTAACATGCATTACACGGGTCAACATGAAATTTGACTTTTATTGCAAAGCATTAAATTTCGATAGTTTAGGTCGTAATTAGACGGAAAAAAAATATATGGAATGAAAAAGTTTGATTTTGTGCTTAGAAGACTGATTGAACGAAATTTTTAAAAATCTCGGATTTCAATTTTTGATTGAAAATAAAACTATTGAAATAAAAATGTTTATTATTTTTATTAAGTTTTACTATCAAATTAGCTTAAGTATACCTTACGAGTGTTTTATAAAACCGAGAATAATTTTGCCCTTATATATTAATATTAATTCAGGTTTTTACATTGGAAAGTCGGTTTATATTTTGTAAAAATGCATACTATCCTATTTAATTAAAATATTTTTACGTAATATGTATTACATATTTGTAATCATGTAATACTATTGCTTATGTAATAATACAACTCGTGTATTATTTTCACACACTATAACGATTATGAAAAATTGAAATATTCATGTAATAAATGCGAATTTTATTACATTTTCATAGATTTTTGTCTAAGGATTTTATTGTAAATAACGACTAATCGAATAAGAATTTTTTTATAGCAATTTTGTAGTACTTTTGTCTTTGATTCGAACCTGAGTTTCCTTTACAGCAGAGATGTCTAACATGTTTAGACCAAAGATCGATTGTTTACTGACGAACCTGTGCGATCTAGCAATTACAATTAGCAGGAGCTTCAATAGCTCAGCGGTAAGATGGATGAACATTAATCCACAGTACCTGGTTCAAGCCTCGACGTCGCTGATGATATTGTCGTACTCGCTCCTAACACAGGCTTTAAGCTTGGAGGGGTAAAGGGAATATTCAGCTTACCTATAGCATTGTTAATATTCTTTTTAATAAAATAGATTAAGTGGTATATTTATTATATAGTATTTTTATTACATTGAGGACAACATAAAAATGAAAAATTCTTAGTTAAACTTATATCACTGAATGCTATGCGTCTAAACCTCACCTGCGTTAATGTCAGAAGTATTATGGCTTATATGTTTCGCCTTGCCTACTGTTGGCCGTCCCTGCTTTATAGGATACATACATATAAACATAATGTTGTGTATGTTATTGTGTACAATAGCAGCTGAAGTGTCAGGTTCAAATCAAATAGACCCCAAGAAATCGTCGATGTATATGTAAATGTTGTAACGTGAAGAGATAGTAGTCTCATTTTGCTTAGTTTTAGAGCGATGTATTTGAATTTGCACATAATCATGTTTTTATTTTGAACTATGTTTTATGTTATTTATAGATAAGCAATAAAGTATCCATTTACACGTATTTTTATTTCTTTTCATTGCCTGCCGTAAATACTGTAACCACTGTTCACAATTTACATGAATGCTGAAATTTAACTGCCGTTGTTCGTACTTTTGGCAGCACCATCATTATTAATAGCTATTATTCTAGATTTTATTCGCAACGTACGTTTCTTCGGGTGGAATGTTATAACTCAATTTTGAAGTAGATATCTTGAAATCGATTGAGCTATAATTTTGCATACATATGTATGTGTATGGGAGGACAATGCAATATTATGATTACATGGAGGTGGAAGGTGGCCATAGAAACGTTTTTATAAATAAATTATGGAGTATTCTCCATAGATATAATCGCAACGAAAAGTTTATTTTATTCAAGTACATTAAATAAAAGCTTTTTTAAAAATAGTTTTTTACTAAAAAAAATTTCGACTTAATATAAAAGGAAAACATCTTTAAAGTATTAATTAATTTATTTATTAATTTAAAATACATGTACAACTGGTTACAAATATTATAGTATTCAATAACGCTATACAACACGCGTGACGCAATTGCCACAGAACAATATCAACAATAAATATTGTAATAAGTATTAAAATGAACAAATAAAACGCATATCACAAAAAGCATTGAGTAAATAGTTTAAAATTAAAACAAAATTATGCATCATTTGGTACAAGTTGGTCAAAGGAAACAATTCACTACATTAGTTAGGGTAAATAAAAAGAGAGATACGAACGCGACCAGATTATGTTGAACGTGTTAAAAACAAGCGTTTAATGTTATTTACGCACATTATAAAAGATTTACTAACTATGTGTAGGTATTAAGAGAATAAAAAACCTCCGAACATTTATTTGCCGATATACAACCACAGTAATTATTTTTAAATATCTTTATGGTCGAAACTTTGGTAAAAACTTCCAATAAATTAAATAAGCGCGCGATGAGAAAACGTCTGCAGCTTTGGATGTGTAATAAATATCAAGTGACCATAGCAATGTCGAGTTTTCAATTATAAATTATTATGTAGTCAAGTATAAATCGTTAATTCTAAAACTACACGCCCCTCTAAATGCAATATGTGACGAGCTCGTCGTTTGAATTTAGAATAAGTCGCTGCACAATATTGTGCCTCTTATATAAGCACCAGAATGGGGAATGCGAAATTTTTATTCCTCATTCTGGTCATTCATTATGGTGCAAGTGTGTAATATTGGTGATTACCGCTAAGACGCCATTGAGAATCTCATGTGAGAAAGAGGTACTGGTACCCGGACGCGCCGGCCCAATTCGGCTGCAAGCATGGCGCTACCTCTAATTAAATTGTATAGTTATAGAACGCCATACCTCTCGAAATTCGGCAAAGCAAGTCGCTATTAAACGTCATAAAAGTACTGAAAGAACATTGTCTATCACGTATTTGTTTTAATATATGTTCTTTGTTATGTATTTATTAATATTGTACACTGCCTACTTCTCCGATTTCTTCTTTTTTTCCGTTTTCAAACCAAGTTGTCTGTTAGAGATCGCTAGTTAGCGCTAAGGCCGCATGATTTTTTTTTTATAGGTTAAGCGGGCAAACGAGCAAACGGATCAATACACATCAGGTGATCAGCGTCGCCCATGAACACCTGCAGCACCAGAGGGGCTGGTAGTGCGTTGCCGGTTTCTAAGGAATTTATTAATCCGCCCTTTAAAAATTCTCAAGTCATAGGATTGTGGGAACACACAGGAAAGCAAATGATTCCATAGTTTGCACGTACGTGGATTTTTCTGTCCTTCTCTATGCATGTGTAATAAATGTTTTGTGTACAGTAAAGTTTATTCATTCATTCATTTATTCATAAGCAAAGTAATGATAACTTTTTTCTTCCAAACTCGGTTAAAAGTACTTTACTATCAAATGAAGACTGGAAGAAAAATATCCGCGTCGTTTGTAGCAAATTGCTCAAAGAGCAGAACTTAATTCTCTATAACAAGACTCGATAAAGATCTAGGATTTTTGTTAGTTCGTTTGAAAATTGAACTTTGAATGGAATAGAACGTTTGTAATTGAGTACTACTAATTATATATTTAAAATATTAATATTATATATATTATATATGGTATATAATATTAATATTATATATTAGTCATATTTTAATATGTGAAGGGAAAATTTTCGGTAGCTACCGGTTATTACCAAAATTGCTCGGACTGAGGAGAATGGAATTTGGCACAATTATAGATCATATGAAGGAAATTTTGCGAAATATTTTTCTATAATATCCAATATTATTTATGATTATTTATTTTTATTTAGAGCCTATTTTTTTTTCACTGCAAGGCAAAGGCATCCCTACCCTCTTTCCATATGGTTATGTCTAAGGCTATACGTTGCCAATCTCTATTAGAACGATCCTCCCTCATTCCTCCATCTCATTCTAGGTCTGCCGCAAGATTTATTCGCACATTCATATTTATATATGAACGTGCAATATTAATGTACTATATCAATATCAATATAATGATGTTTAACTTACGAATGATGTAATTACCTGTAATTAAGAATTATAATTATTATGATTAATTAATCAAAAGAATTCTGTATATGTGCTATTATAAGTTTTTGTTGGTAATTCTAATAAATAAATAAATAAATGTACTCAATTATAAAAATAAAACCACGCGCGCATAATTCCAAAGGATTTCAAAATATTCTGACTCCGTCAACTAACAAAGCGGTAACAGTAAAAATAGATGCGGAAATAGAATAAAAAAAAGCACTCCTCAAACGCCTTATATTATGATTTATGAGTCGCGTAATAATAGGTGGAATAAATACCAATTGATGTATATTACAATTATTTATTATATTCCATTATAAGACGAATTGTTGGAATGGAATTAAGGAGGCAGGGGATGAAACACGTTGACAATAAGACGCCTTAATCAAATGATTCCTTACTGGACTTTATTGTACCCGAAATCTGATCGAATCAAAACGAATGGAGGTTATACAAGAGCGATTTGTTCGTAATGAGAAATTTATCTTCGCTTACCATGAATAAAATATTTATAGCGTCATGCTAGTAATGCAGAATTTACAAATATATAGCAAAAATAGAACTCATACTGGTTTTCTAGTATACACTCAACGACAATATTTTTTTTAATATATAAATAGAGGTAAACGAGTAGACGGTGATGTCAGTACAGATACTACCAAAGCCCATGGACAATTACAACTCCGGAGGCACGCAGATGCGTTGCCTGCTTTTTAGGAATGAGTATGCTCTTTTCTTGAAGGTCCCTAAGTCGTATAGTTTCGGAAATACCGAAGCTGGCAACTGATTCTACAATGGAATTGTGGGAGGTAAGAAGTTTTTAGAAAATCGCACGGTTGTGGACTTAAAGGCACCAAGGTGATGAGGGTAAAGTTTTAATTTTTCACGAGATGTTCTGTGGTGAAATACAACTGCCGCTACTTCAAATAATTCCTCGAAACACTCCCAGTGAAACATACATATATGCGATAAAAGATGCAGAGTGAACCCACATCTCTCCGCATAGCCTGACTCTCTTGTAAATCGTAGAATAGTAAGAGATCAATTATTTTTGTTCAAAATTTTAAGTAACTCTATAGACTCACGAATATTAAAGTATCAACCATATCTGCATTTTTTAGTATTTTTGTATAATTTTTCAACTTTTCTTTTTAACCTTTTCAGAAATAAGAGAAATGATGCAAAACAAACAGAATTTATATTGATCCAGCCGTTTTAGGTTTTAGCGAGACTAACAAACAATGACTGACTTATATATATATTGACTAGTGAACCTGGCACATTTTGTCCTGCCCGAACATAGGGTTATATACTATTTACAACATTCTACTTGTATTATCCTATAAAATTTACCTGTTTCCCCTACTCTTTTTTGGTCTCTTTTCCAGTATTTTCGAAAATAACCAATACCAAATACATAGACAGACACTTTAAAGTATAAAAACCTTGTACTAATAATAATAATTACAACAAAAAAAGAATTATCAAATTTGATCCAGAAGTTATGCCTTTATATTTAGGAAATTCATATTTATTATTATAGACTGTTTTATATTATGGTTTACTTACTTTCCCTGAAAGACTAATATTCCATTAACCAATCCTTCCAGACACAACAGGTCATATCTATTTGCAGGAATGTCTATGCGATACAATATCTCTTCGGATACACCAGCACCAGCTTGATCTCCCTGTTCTTTTATCAGCATCTGTTTCTCTGTAGTCTAAATCATGGAAAAACATTATACAAATAGATCATCATATTTATTAACAATTAGCTTCAACCTGCAACATTATTCACATTATTTTCTTTCACTTTCATACACCATCATTCAAACCAACTAGAACCAGCCCTTTAACAACTCGAAATGGTGATTAATCTCTTACAAGTTTCATTTTTGTTCCATAAAGTAGCCTTTATCCATCATTCAGACTCTTTTTTGGGGGCAGAACTGAGTTGAGTAGTTAGGGTCAATAAACATTGATATTAAATAATGAATAAACTATGCGTCTTTGGTAGGCAGAAGTGTTGGGAGACGAGTCCAGTCCCTCAGCTGGGGACCAACTCCCTTAAAGCAAGGTGACACATTTTAAATTTTAAACAAATTGTTAAAAAGCTGCAGTTTGCAATACCCCTAGTGCTGTAAGTAATGGGTGATAATCACTTAGGTAACAAGTTTACTAGTTTGCCTGCTTTCCCTATAAAAAATAACCACAAGATAACAGATTGCCATGACCCTTCTAACCCATGACTTGGTTACAACACAGGAAAATCTGCTGCGTTGGCACTACTATGTAAGTACCCTAATTTTCATTATGGAATGTAACATATGTAAAATTCTGGAGATTGTTTATATTTTAGAGTGCAAATAAAAAAAATAATTAGATCCTTACCACCTCATCTAACTCTAGACCAAATTGAAAACATAAATCTTGAAATTCTTCGTCAGCTGAAATATAAAAAAATACAATTTCAATATTTAAATTTATAATTTAACTGCAATAAAATCCAAGTACACATTTCTTATTCTCGTATTATTTATATATTACAAACGAAGGCAATATTATATAAATTTAACATTTTCGCAACAATATTAATTTAAAGCTAATAAATCAAATGAAGTTTTAAAAATGTGTAAAAGGATTTACGTACTGTAAGTTTCCCCTAATGCTGTAAAGAGTATGTCTCGTTTCACTGATATTGTCGGCATTTTTACAGATTAGATTCACTCAAAGTAAACGATGAATTATAAATAATTAATTAAGGTATATGCTTATAAGTCATTCTTAAAACCTAAAAAAAATATTGTTTAATGTCTATAAACTTTTTTGGTTATTTTTTAATCTTGATCATAGATAATATACTACATAATCTTGACAGAACAACTTTCCTGTTTAATCATGAAATATGGAGATTAGAATATGAGGAGGTCCATCTCAATGTATTAAAGTGTACGTCGAAATCGGTAAATAAGGGGGATGGCACATTAGAATGAATAAGAATATACTTCGTTGTTCTGGAAGGCTTTTGGTCGATTCATCCTACACCGGCGCCATTTCTTTGAATCTCAAACGGTAATATGCTGTTTACAAATAGCCACTTTCTAAACTAGCTCCTCATAGAAAATGGTCCTCTTATATTCTATAAATAAATAAATTTATTTATTACAACCATACAAGAAAATATAAAGTTTTCATGTAACAGAGTGACTGCGAGGATCGGTGGGTGTTGATAGATATGGCAGCCCCATCGAATATATTGAAACGTTTTTTAATATGTTGCGTATATTTACCCCCACCAGTTAGTCAAAATGTACTTCATTCTGGACGTTTTTTGGATTCACGGTATCTTTCGATATTAGATGATATAATTTGAGGTATTCTATCTCAACTAGGTACCTCAAAACAAAAGTTGAAAATAAAAATAAGAGCACGTCTGTTTGAAAATAGCCTATCTCTATATTAACTCAGATAACGTAACAATATACAGATTGAGAAAGCAAGCTACTAATACGGTTTGAAGAGCAGCTGGTTGACGAAACCCAAAAACATGAGGATGTACAGGCCGACGTTGGTCAGAGCACACGTTATCAGGGAGCATTTCTCGAAGGAACCGGGAAAGATGTCATATTGCGACCAGTCCATCCATGGCACCATTTCGTCTCCACCCATTTTCTGAATAATTAAAAATACAATTATATTATTATATTATATAATTTTATAATAATATATAACAAATATATAATTACTTTATTAATTGGAAGGCCGAGGAAGAGGTGGCGCGGCGATATATATACCTTTGCGGGGAAGTTGTGGATGAGATTGGCCCAGGAAAGTGGAAGATGGATCAAGAAGGGGGAGGCCTTTGCCCAGCAGTGGGACCCAATAGGCTACTAAAAAAATATTACAAATATAAAATACTAGCTGTGTCCCCGACTACATCCGCCTAAAATAAGGTGAAGACATTTACCGTGATGATTATGGGCTATCTAACACTGAAAGAATTTTTTTTTAATCAGGCCATTAGTTGCCGAGATTAGCGCGTTCAAGTAAACAAACAAACAGACTCTTCAGCTTTACATATTAGTACAGATGAAGTCCTTGCAAAGTATATCTTGTTAATGGATCTCACACTTTGGAATTAAGCAATAAAAACTGCAATTAGCAAGTTATAGCGTAACATAAAGTAAGAAACTATCTTTTAACCAATGATATAAGTGCGCTTTTCAACACTGCGCTTGCTTGCTATCATTTTCGAATTTCTTTTTCCTTTTTATTTGCGAATTTCTCTTCTTCTCGAATAGCCTACAGCGTGCCACAGCTGGGCAAAACCATGAAGGATTGCAATTAAAAAGTGGTCGTGCATTTTTAGACTGAAACATCTATACCAATATATAAAGCTGAAGAGTTTGTTTGTTTGAACGCGCTAATCTCAGGAACTACTGGTCCGATTTGAAAAAATCTTTCAGTGTTAGATAGAACATTCATCGAGGAATGCTATAGGCTATATATCATCACGCTGAAACTGAATCTTTTTACCTAATTTTACGCGGACCGAGTCGCGGGCACAGCTAGTCTATAATATGCATAGAACAAAAACTATTTCGACTACAAATTAAAGAATGAATGCGAAATTCAAGATATTAAGAATAATATAATTATACATTACTTAAGCAGGAAAAAACTAGAACAGCAAGTTTCAACGCGGATGCCTAGACAGACAAAATAATTGCTAGAATCAGGCGTTACTTTGCGGATATCCATGACATGCATGAGAAATTAAACTACTTTGCTTTAATCATAAAATAGTTATGCAAAAAACGTAAACCCGTACAAACTATTTTAGGTAATTCGGGCTATTTCCATGATTTTTCCGCGCATGCCACGTTAAATACTCTTTTAGAGGCAAGAGAATTAATGTACAATACAATATCTTTAATTAATATTTAATATATTAACATGTAAAGCTGAAAAGTATGTTTGTTTGCATTGCATTGAACTAGTACACAGTTAGTAGACATCCGCTAAGGCCGGATTTTTCTATAGGGTCAAAATAAGAGTTCTAAAGGCAAGTTCAATTATATGCGGTAAACAGCTAGTAATATATTACATATAAATAATAAAAGCGAAAGGTCACCTAACGCGTAATCTCGAAAGCCGCGGGTCGTATAAAGGTGAAATTCAGCAGGGAGTTAGTCTATAGTTAGCAGACATCCGCTAAGAGCAGAATTTCCGACAGGACCAAAGACAACAGCACGAACATTTCGAACTGTTCTTGTTCCAAATTCAAATTAAAATATTCGTGCGGGGCGCACGTCGGACCCTCCTTAGTGTCAGCGCGGGTTGCTTTGGCATCGTTGTCGCAAGCGTGACACATTAAAGAATCGCCTCCTGCGGGCTTGGCACGAACATTGTCATACAAAATACAGTCGAATCTTCGAAATTCAAACGGTTCGAAATGTTCGTGCGAGGGCCCCAGATCTCGGCGTTGTCCTAATAGAATAAGAATGCGCGATGCGAGCTAACTCAGTTCGTAGGAACGTGCGATGTAATATCTTCTTTTCCTAGCGTTATCCCCGTCTACTAGTACCAGGGTACGACTTAGATAGCAGAGGATGTGGCTGAGGGGCAGCTGATTAAGTCACGTGTTAATAAGAAGTCTCGTTATATTTCATTAAAACCCAATTTATTTGTAAAAGCAGCACGTAACAGTAATTAAATCTTTGTAAAAGGGAATTAACTTCTTCGACCTGTCCTTATTCTACAAAGATAACTTAAATATTACTACTTAGTGATCATCTTTAAGTTACGTCGAATATTACGGCTATTTAACTCCTCCCCCGCCCTTGTCACAGGTTGACACAGCAAGGGGGAGGCCCTTGGTGTTACATCATATAAAGAAAAAACAGCACTTTTCTTTTAATTATTGTACGTAGTTTGTTACTGAAAGATCCGATTTTTAATTTTGACATGTGACGTCACGTAGCTTTTGATCCCGCCCGGTCCGTAGTCACACAATGTCACATTTTGTTGATGACCATATAGATATTTCAATTTAAACAGAGTTTCTAAGTTTGGTACTTTTTCAGGTCTTTTTCATCGCGCTATTCTTCTATCCGGATCAGCTTTAAGTTCTTGGGCTATAGTAGACGATCCAGTGTACTATTCTTTGAAGCTAGCGAAGCATATGAACTGTACGATACCAGAAGACCTCGCGAAAGACCACGAGATCACAGTGGACTGCTTAAGAGATGCAACAACAGAAGAACTTTTATCAATAGACATATCGCCACCGAACTTTCTAACAGCATTTGGGCCGTCAGTAGACGGAGTTGTTATAAAAACCGATTTTGCTAAAGATTTTTTAACCGTACATTCGAGTTCAGATTTCCCCAGTTTTGGACCTTTGAACAATATGAACCAAAATAATTTCCACATAAAAAGAAGCGACAGCGGACGTAGATTATTTCAGAATAAATATGATTTGCTATTCGGTGTCGTATCTTGTGAAGCGCTTTGGAAATTCTCTGCACATGATGTTCAAAACGGGATTGAGCCGGAAAAGAGAGATCGCATGCTAAGGTTAGTGTTTTTTACTAATTTTATAAACATTAAAATATATATATAAAAAAAAAATTAAACAAAAAACCGACTTCATATTGTCATAACTGGACCATATTAAAATGGAACTACAAGGGAAGCAATAGGTTTAAAATAAAAAAAATCAGATCACTCCGTCGAAGGTTACAAAAAATAAAATTGGCCAAGAGCGTGTCAAGACACGCTTATATAGAAGGGTTCCTTATCTGATACGCTATAAATGTATTTGTTAAATAACTTCAAAAGTTGTTGTCCGATTTCGTCCAAAATCTTTTTCTCTAACCGAGTTTGTAGTATGTTCTATGAACATGGAAAATTTCAAGTCTCTACGTCAAATAGTTTGGAATTGCTAGGACTATTTTACAGGCACACAGACGGACAGAGCGAAATTATAAGGGTTCCTTGTAGTACTACGGAACCCTAAAAATGAATACAGTCGAATTGTGAACGTTCTTCTTTTTGAAGTGGATTGAAAAAAAAACACAAAGCAGTCATGAGAACTGTCGATAGAAGTGTAAATTAAAAAAATATAAACAAACAAAGCAAGTGAACGTCTTACGTGAATATAATCTACATCTAAACCTACCTCTTTATTATCTCAGTGAAATGAATAAACAAGTAACTTCTTCATATTACATTTAACAACTTCGATGTTTGTATTACAAACTTGCGCTCTGTGTTTTTACGTTTGCAACTTTTTATTAATATTTATCGCAGACAATGTGTTAAAAGCTTCCACTATTCTCATAACTTATATTTTATCGCATCTCATAAACGTGTACAATATCGTAAAACAACGGGGGGGATTGTTTGTAAGATAATTTTGCGAGGATAGTGCTTTCTTCAGCCGTAATATTGTAGATTTTATTTTGTGCACAGTTTTTATTGCGCGGTGGCGATGTTACAAACTATCAAAAAGTATTGCCAAAAGTAATGTCATATCATAAAATATAATGTAAGGGAATCCTTAATAATTGTTTGAAGATTGTTGGTATAATAACATCCGTTATATTTGTAACTGATGATATAATGATAAAATTACGTTATTTTAAATAACTTTCCTGTTAAATTTTGAACTATCGTGACTTATATTTGTTAGTCCTAAAGACGACTATAAAATCCCAATAATTTTGGACATTCCACTCCTGTTTTGAACCTGGGTGTCCATATTACATAAGTATGAATGTATATAATTAATAATATTTGTGTATTAGTCGGTTGTTACATATAACATAGCTTATCTAGGTTAGGAGGTCTATGTAAGAAAGAAAGAAAGAAAGAAGAAGAAAGAAAAATCATTTATTTCAAACGAGATACTACAAACAGCTTAAGATAATATATATGTGAGAAAGAGGTACTGGTACCCGGACGCGCCGGCCCAATTCGGCTACAAGCATGGCGCTACCTCTAATTAAAATCATGAATATGTGTAACATTGTATTATATAAGCAAACAATGGTTAAGTGAAAAGTCTTGTGGACTTTTCACTTAACCATTAAAGCAATTACATATGCGATTCGTTAAATTAAGATACATATTTTAGAAACTCTGCTTTATTTCAGTTCTAACCTTTTTAGAAAAATATTAAAAAACAAGTATGTTAAAGTTTATTTCAAGAAAACTAATACGAGTTTACGACATATTTAGTTTTATATTATCGACCTAAAGGCCTAGATCGAACATTCTCGATAGTTTTACTTACTCCTACGTTCGAAACCAAACGTCAAATGAAACATTAATGCTGCCGTTTTACACAACTTATTTGCTAAATATCGCTATCACTAATGTAATCAAAACTAGCGTGTGTCGAATGATCTACGTTAGGACCAAGTCGTGAAAATGTAAGCACGAACCTTCATTTGACGTTTCGTTTTGAACGTAAAAGTAAATAAAACTATCAAGAATATTCGTACTAGGCCTTCGGACATATATTCCGATTGTATCATTACAAATTATAATATATAAAATATTATAATAGAAAACTTAATTTAATTTTTTAATATAGTATCACTATTATTTCTGTCAAGCAGCCATATTGAATTTTTAGTGATTCGGAAATTATCGTTTGCGATGGAGTCATATTTTTGCGTAACAAATTCTGATTGTAGCTCCGTTGAAAATTTGTTGAAATTATGTCATTTGTTTATCTTTTCTCAATTCGGTCGTGTTCAATACAGAAAAGTCACTTTCGTTTGACGAAATTCGCTTGAGAATTGTTATTGTTAGGAAAATTGTCGATTCAGGAGACATCTTGTGTTGAAAAAGCTGCAAGTTGCCCGACTTGTCTGATTTCGTCTTTCGCGTGAAAACTTAGCAAAATTAGATCGGTTGCATAGAAGTCCGCAATTATGGATGTCTCGTGGGGTGTGTGTTGTTTTTGAGTGATTTCATTTTCATGTATAGTGCGAACTTGACGTGTTACGTATTTATATTCACAGATGCAGATAACTTCGAACCGAAACTTCCGACCACGTTGACGTCGTCCAATAAATGGGAGGGCGAGGACGAGGAAGAGACCGTCAAGGTAACTAAAACAGGTGCCAAATAATTGAAGTGACTTAAATAATGAACATTGTATCGATATATGAATTAATACTGGAGCTAAAGTACCTAACCTCAATCGTGCGTACGTGTTGACGTCAGCTTGTTTTGCAGGAGAGTTGGGAAGATGAGGAAGAGGAAAAGAAGGATGAAGAGAAAAAAGAAAGCACCCCTGCTCCACTACCAGCTAAGCCTAAAAAGAAAATACAGGATAAAATAGCTGAGAAGGAGGTAAGAAAAAACCAGTTCTTGTATCAGTGTCGTAATTAAAGTTATCTTACGTTGTTACCATATTTCAACATATATATGTTAAAATTTATATGCAATGGCTCTAATTATTATCTTTATTATGTAAATAATGATAATTACTGTCTCTTGACTAAAAATGCAATAATAAACGACTTTAATGATGGAGAACTCAATATTTTAAAACATTCTATACAAGGAACTTTAACTAAAGATATGAATCCTTACAGAAACTGATTATTTTAATATTAAAAAGTTTATTACAATAAATAAAATATATATAAAACATTTGTCTCCAAACACTCATATCACTAAATAACTATAAGCTATTATAGTTGAGTTATTTTTAAACACATGTTTTCACATTTAGATGCATGAGAATAAATAGAGACTACATTACAGTATCAAAATGGGTACTTTTTTTTGGACTGTTGAAGTTACTTCTATTAATGAGATGACATTATCATGTTACAGTATAGGAAAGGGGTTGAAAGACTTGCATAAAAGAATGACTAATAAGTTCAAGCTAATTGGGAGAGAGTATTAACTATCAAGGACATTGAAACCATGCATTTATGACAGATATATTATGTGCATGCTGAGTTGCTTTTCCTCAGTATTTTGTTAGCAAACTATATTATTGCAGCCTAGACTAACTATATTAACTCAGCTACTGGAGGCATCCGTTAAGTTTTCCTGCATGCAGATGACAGGGCACAATAATAGATAGGACCATATTCGTGTTGCGCAACATAAACAGGTTCATCTATGAGTCTCTACCTGAACATGTTTTCCTCACTCTGGCCAACTGGGGGCTGGGGGTGGATCTTCCTTTAGCCTCCTATATGGTTTAAGAAGTGCATTCTTCCTAAACACCGAGGAGGTCGGATACTAAATATAAACCAGCGTTAGAATGGGTCATCCATCTATCACCCGGTTGCGGCAAGAAACTTAACCTAGTAATCGACTCAAGTACCGACTACGAAGAATAAATAAATAAAAACAGTAATAATCAATGTATAGTCGACCAAGAAAGTGCTTAACCATTTTGGATGACAGCTCCTAGTTAAAGAAAATTTTGCTAAGGTTTGTTATTAGAAAATAACTTAATGAATAACAAGCAAACGTAAGCCTCATAAATAATGACGTGCAAACGACATTCGACCTTAGCGTGGCAAAACAATTTCTTGGTCGACTATACTAATGAGTGAATAAATAAAACGTTTATTTCGGTTAAATTTTACAAGCACAAGTAAAGGTTGAGATTTTCTGTTAAGTATGACAATACCTGTGTTAGAAGGTGGAAGTGATAAGAATATACATAAGCAATTTCCTTGATTTAGATGCAACTAATAAAAAAATAACCGAAACCAGCTGTTAAAGGTCCGGAATCACACCTAATTTATCATTAAATAGATTTTGCGCATGATGTTCTGATGAAAAACAAAAAGACAGGAAATAAACTCTATATCAACTATTAAATAAAGAACTAGAATAATACGAAGCAGCTGTTATTGACATTAGGGATCGCGCCCCCCTAATAATAAGTGACCTCTGCCATTTGCAGGAAATACAAGATGGCCGCCCCCAATTGTCAAAAGCATCGAATTTGCGCGCTAATCTTCTTTGGTATTATTGTGTACGTTTGTCCGAATTTGCAATCAAAGTCCTGTAACACTCTGATTTTAAGTCTATAGTATAAAACAGAGTAAAGAACATGTATTAAAAAATTCTATAACAATATTAAGCAGCTGTTATCGACATTAGAAATCGACCTCTGAACACTCACAAGATGGCCGCCCCCAACTGTCAAAAGCACGAAATTCTCGCGCTAATCTCCCATTGTATTATTGTGTACTTTTATCCAAATTCGCAGGACACCGCCCTAATGATTTCATGTATGAATAGATTTAATTAGAGCATTTATTTATTGTGTACGTCCCGCTGGTTGCGGGGGTCGATTTTATTAGCTTCATCCCCAAAGTTTACGCACGGGGGATGTTGATTTATTTCCCTTTTCAAGCAGATCGTGCGTGAAAACAAATTTTTGGGGATCCGTAACGGAGATTAGGGGATAATTATTAGGGGTTTAGCTTATAAGATATATTGCGGTTTTATTCTATAACTATAGTGTTAATTATTTATTTATTTACCACATCCAAAACTTGGAGTAGATGCTAAACTGGCATTTTTTTATTTATATATCATACTAATTTTTATTTATATATCATACTAATTTAAATTACTTTTAAGTTTAAGTGTTGTTAGTGAATTATAAAAAATAGATGAAAACGCAATTATTACATAAATATGATGTTAATAAAGAGATTTTTTGAAAAGTAAAGTATTCAAAGATTTGAATATTTAAAAGTACAATATGATTTTCAAAGTCACTTTATTTATTAGATATGGATTTTTTTAACAATTATTGCCGTAATTACACGGCTGTACAAAAATATTTTATATTAAAATAATACTTAACCAAATCGATTCGTTATACTACTGTTATTACGTTCACAAAAATGGTTCAATTGAAATAAAGTTTGTATGACGTGAAGGTTGCCAGAAGTATATTTAGGCAATTGTGAATATGAATACCGAATCTATTTAGAAACGAAAAGGTGGATTAAGTATTGAGCAAAAAATTTGGCATCATTGTGTAGTTAAGGCGAAGTTCTCAAACATGTTCATATATTTTAATTTCTATTGACAAATTTATGTAATATAATGTTTATTAATAAAGTATTCCATTTATAAAATTTATGATATGTATGATATGAGATATATTGAAGAGACTCGCTTAACGCGTGAATTAAAGGTAGGATTCAAATTCATAAGGAAACGCTTTTTTTTAAACGGTAAGCATTGGGGCAAAGATTCATTCTGTACGTGTTTCGTGTGGAATACTGTTATATATGTTATTTTATATTGTTTAAAATCGTTTATGTCAATAATGATTACTTTTACTCTTATATCACTAGGATTAGTCGAATAATATCGTGAGTATGACAGATTGGTGGCGTTTCCGTAACTATATTTACTTCCCATACTAAGCATATTTTAGCAGTAATTACAGATAAGCAATGTTTTACTTGACAACCTGTAATAAATCGATGAACGCCGGCTGTAGCACGAAAAAGCATGACTCATTGTCACGTTCCGCCTGAGCTGTGCGTGCAAACGAGAGTGCAGAGCAAGCCATAAAGACACACGAACAGACTAAGTATTATCACGAAAAATATCGTCCGTAAACCGACTTTAAAGACAACTAAAATTAAAAAAAAAATGAAGTGCTTCGGAAAATACTTCGCATCAAATTTGCGTTTAAGAAGGTCGTTTATCACGTCGACGTTAATTTTATT
>JANCMC010043217.1:6278110-6546203 GCA_024363005.1 Charaxes varanes
ATGAAGTGCTTCGGAAAATACTTCGCATCAAATTTGCGTTTAAGAAGGTCGTTTATCACGTCGACGTTAATTTTATTTAATAAATCAGTTTGGACGATGGCAGCGCCATTAGTCAAACTGCGTCCCGGGATCCAATACCGGGATCGCTCCGAGCAGAATGGCGGCTGAAGTCCAAATGATCGCATATGACGGTGATGGATGACATGCGCCTGTCTAAGCGGCGTTTAAGTTGTATTGTATTAGATGAAGCCAAGTCCATAGATAATTGAATGAGTTATTTTGTTTCTCGGTTCCTTTGATTGAATTGCGCTGTCTTATTGCCCTTGTCTCGTCCGAGCTTAAGTGAATTCCTTCTTATGTATGAAGGTAAGATATGCGGTACAATGATTTTTGACGTACCTATATTTTTTTTACCTCAAAAATCACATTTTGAAGGAACACTTTTATATTCCCAATTCTTATATTCCAAGATAGTTACATTTTCGACAATATGCTATGAGGCTTGTATTACTTTTAAAAACACAGAAAAACAATATTTGTTTTGCACAACTGAAGGAAACCTTTTTGATTATTAATACTACTATTTATATTATCTTCATCGGTAATTTAAGTTAAAGAAAAAATCGACCAAAAAACAACGTTGATGAAATAATAAAGTGCCCGCTTTAAGTACCTTGAGATGTAGCCTTGATTTATTTACCAATAACCTATGTTTCCATTACAACAAAACGTACTGAACTTTGTTGAAATTATATTTAATCTGTGCGTTACCGCTCCAAGGCATGTCCGTCTCACGTCGCGATCACGCACGCTTCTCGCGGATTATCACTCACAAAGCCGGCGAGCGCAAACAGTTCACTACCCCTTAATGAAACGACGCGCACGGAAATAACGCCCGTATTACTTATTATTATAAAGCTGCATTACACGTACACCGGAATTAAAGCAAGCACTTCGCGTTTGATTTTCCAATATGTAGAACTACTTCAACTTCTGTTCGCACCTTGACATTGTAAAATCAATCTTAGAGGACAATTATAAAGTATATTTTTCTACGTAGCCGAGTTGTGGGTAAATATCTGTAGGCTTGCACGCGTGTCTACGCATAATATCATCGGCACACACTCTTATTGGTGATGATTTGTCAACTTTGATAAGTTCAGAGGACTTTAATCTCTGGGAGGTTGTCTTAAGGGGCAGAGTTGGGTGTGAAAAGTTTTTGTCATTATTTTTCTTTGGTGGGAGGTTTTAAAAATCTTTCACGCTGTGATATTGGAATGTGAGCTGGAAACATTCAGAAGCTGCTACGCATGTTTATATGCCTATTTAAGAATATATGATAATACAAATGTTATGTTACGAAATGGATATAGGTTGAGGTTGCATCTACATTTTTGACTAAACGCCATACTTTTTAAGACTGATGAAATTTATGATATATTTTTCAAAATAATATTTAAATGAGACAAGTAAAAACTACCAAAAATGACCCACTTTTTAGTAGTTTTTACTTGTTTACAGTTAAAGCATTCAATAAACAGTTTCGTCTAATAATAATAATTAAAAATGTCGTTCGACTTACGTAATCCACCAAATTTCTGACAAAAAAGGTTTAGTCCAGAGTCCAAAACACAAATTAAATTAGACAAGTAAAAATTACTTGCTATGCATTTATGAGTAAAGTTCGTCGAACACAACTAACAGAATTGGCTGCCAAAACCAGCTAGCACTTTTAGATTACTCTACAAAGGGGATGCTACCACGCCGGCCATGAATAAGTCGGTGTCCAAAGTTTCACTACATGATAGTATCCTAAATAAGGACATATCCGTAAGCGGGCGTATTACTGAGCAAGCTAAAGTGACAGGGAACAAGCATTGTTGCTTAGTCTATACACATAAACAAAATGGAGGTGTCTATTTGTAACGTTGAAATATACACTCGGTTTCGATGAAATCGCACATGAGAACATTTTTTTGTAAAATGTTTTTTTTTTTAATTTCTATTTAACCAATAATACATTTCTTATTTTAAATGTTGAGATTAAAGATCTTTTATCGGATCGGTTTTAAAACGACCTTTAATCCCATATTAAAAATATGTTTTACAAAAAGAACACTACAAAAAAATGTTTTCATGTGCGATTTCCTTAGTACAGTTTTTTTACTAAATTTAGTTGCTAGCAGAGATTTTTTGATATGATTTGTATGGTACGGCTACCGTTTATTTATACCATATACTTGTAGCGTATACAAAGATTGTTTTAGTATCATTTTTGTCTGGTTGACTGTTTATCTGTTTGATACAGGCGTTATCCAAAGTTGGACCAACCTTGACGGGATTTTTACTGACGGATGACTAAATAACATACCATACTTTGATTTATATTTTTTTAAATATTGCAACTGGCAAACGAGCAGAAGTTTCATTCTGGCGATCACAAACGTCCATGGACATCCAAACCGCCAGGAGATTCGCAGATGCGTTGCCAACCTTTAGAGAGTGAGAGAGACCAGCGGGAACTCTCACAAACCGAACGCAATGTGTTAACAATACCATCACTTGACGCAACAGCATTGTCGCCACTTCACTCCGATCTTATATGAAAAAGAGGTACTGAGGCCGATGTTATGTGAACAAGAGGTACTGGTAACGCGCCGGCTCAATTCGGCTGCACGCCAAAAGGAATGCAAGCGTGGCGCTACTTCTAAATCATCAAAATTAAAAAAAAAAACATTGCAACGAACGCGGATGAAGTCGAGGGTAATAGCTCGTATAGAATAACGTAACAGTAGCTAACAGGTCCTTTGTTGGTTTGCTACTGATCAGTGTTACTGATATAACTGTTTTCGAACTTATCCGTGTCTCTACATCTCTGTTGTTTTCTATATCTGAATGCTTGTTTATTCTTTAAATCCTCATAGTTTAAAAATAGAATAATAATTTGTGAACGAACGAATGTATTTTGCGTTCTTCCCAAGAATTCCTGGTTATTCCATAAATATCTATTTACGAAGAGTGAATGGATTCTGCAGACTGATGTAGAGAGGAAAAAATATAAGCGAATGAAAGGTTTTTCGATGAAAGGATAATTAAAAGACATGTTTGCACTTGAATCTACGTTAATGATCATATGTTGAATTGTACAGAATAATGTGTAAATTAAAAGAGGAAAACTTTAATGCCATTTACGAGCTTTAGACTGAGCGTGCGTACTGTATATGGTGATGTTTTACTAGCTTTTTTAAAGAGCTTTTGAAGGTCAAAAAGCATAAGTTTGCCTCCAGTGGGTGGATCTTCCTTTTCATCTGTTCAATAACTGGTTAGATTCGCTACAGGTACATGGCCGCGGTGTACCCTATCTTCCATTTCACTACCCCTATACCGTCCGTGACAGTATTATCCGCTTCCTTTTTTCTTAACTTTTTTCTTAACGAAGATCGGCGTTAACTGGCGGCCACGCTGTCACGTCAAGTGATGGTATTGTTGTCGCGTTTCGTACGGTTTGTGAGACTTCGTTGCTCTAATCTCTTCATTAAAGACCGGCAACGCATATGCTAGCCTTCTGGTAGTGGCTATGTCCATGGGCTTTGGTCACTTATGAGAACCACCTGCTCATTTGCCCCTGCTAAAATAAAAAAAGACATAATAAAGGACTTAAAAATAGAGATGTATGAAAAACTAATTTGGTTAACTATCTCGCAATAACAAAACAAACGCGTCGTATAGAAAATAAAAACGGCGTAATAATTAATAATACACAACTACTCAAGCACTTCGCAATAAATGATAATGAGGACGCAGCGTTTTCGTGTTGAGACCCATCAGACTGGAAGTGAGTTAGGGAGCAAGGTGAAACAGAGTTAGGGGTCTGAAAGCCTTTCCTTCCCCCTTGCCGTAATCAAAAGGCTGCTATGAATAAATCACTGCCGTTGTGGTTCATTTATTTGAAATTAAACTGAGCTGCAAATTAATGAAACGTTTTCGATAAAGGTTTCATAGAAACAAAAGTGGCTTAAAAATTCAAGATTAGCACATCTTTATTTTAGGTGGACTTCAAATTAAATACGTTAGTTTTCCACTCTCAAACACTCGTTAATTCTATACCCTTTTTTCGTTAAAATAAAACTGCCTGTATCATTTCCTCTCTTTAGACCTAAAACGTAACCATTCAGTTTATGATAAAGCGTGCTTTGCTTATCTCACTCTTTGCTAAGAGAGACCGTCTTAGATTTTTATAATGCATAATTTGGAGGGTGGATTCGTGTTTGCGGGAGTTAGCGTACATATTTATTGTCTATATACAGAATGTTCTGTAGAGGTTGATATAGACATGAGTATATTTTTATCATTTAGCGAGCCGCCCCGGCTTCGCACGTGTGCGTATTGTACATACAAACCTTCCTCGTTAATCACTCTATTTATTGGTAAATACTGCGCTAAAATCCGTTACGTAGTTTAAAAGATCTATGTGTACAAAGACGGGATGCTATTTTTTTATACTGTGATAAAACGTTCTTATAGATAATAATTTAAAAATTAAAGTTAATTAAAGAAAATCCGTGTAAAGTTTTCAATAATGTCGCGAATTTTTCGCCTTGAAGAACGTATAAAGAATAATGCACCGAATTAATTTTAAGGCGTCAAAATTTAACCATTGATTGCTGTCAAGCGGAAGATTATCCTTAAAAAACGCTAAAGGAACATTCCATACATTAAAAAAAAATAATCGGGGCCAAAAAACTGGAAGCGAAACAGGCTCCAATTTGTTTAAATAATACATTTAGACCACAATAAAAGGCGATTAAAAATTTTGTCTAAGATATAGCGTTTTTTTCTTGGTACCTTAATTTCTCACTCCATTACTACTTGTATTTCTTTTATGTAACTTTGTAGATATAGTTTTATGGAGGAGGTCGTAGGCTAATAATCACTGGTCGGCATTTGAGTCGATCGCTAGGCTAAGCGATTCTTACCGCGACCGAGTTACGGATGGGTGACCTATTCCAACACCGGTTTTTAAATATCCGACTTCTTCTGTTTTTCGGAAGGCACGTAATACTGTGGGTTCCGATTAATGTCACTGAGTGATATTAGTCGCGAGATTTTAGGGATTGTGGCGATTCCGGGGATGACGTCAGACGGCATTTGGTCATCTTAACTCTGCAATCTAAACGGATCCGCTTACTATACCGAGATGACGCTGGTAGAGAAGAATTAACTTTATGGTTATAGCAATATCCGCAATAAAAAGCTGTCTTTTGTTTCCTACTATGTAATACAAATTAAATTTTCTATTTAATTTAAATCACGCATCTTGCTCTAAAACGCGACTAACAACGTTTAAATTACCTAAAGAGATGTATCCAAAAACTCAACCCTTTTCAATACTTAATACACCAGCTTGCCCCCCTGCCTTGGGGCAATTCTTCAAAGGGTGAAAAAACCCCGGCGAGGCACCCCCTACCCCATCGGGGCCCGCCTTAAAGCAATTCTTAGGGTGAAAAAAGGGGTGGTACTTAGGAACGAATAGAATGAGAGCGTTTTTGCTTTTCGATTTTGCTCCTCGAATTTCGGGTTTAGTGTTGCCATGTTTAAATATGATATAAATTTATTTATTAGTTAGTTAATTTATTATAAAATAAATCGACGTAAGATCTGTCTTAGGACGATGAAGGGACGGTATTCAGAAGTGTTTTGTTGAATGTGTTTTGATGATGATAAGTGTTGTGTGTGTTGTTGAATGAAATGTTTTTGCTTTTCGAATTTCGGGGTAGGTGTTGCCAGGTTTAAATATTACTTACTGGAGCGGCTCAGCATCCCAAAATGAGTTTGGGCCTCCGACAGGATTTCGCGCCACTTGTCTAAGTATATTTGTATAGGTTTAAATATTATTTAAATTTATTTATTAGTGAGTTAATTGATAACAAAATATATCGCCTTGAAGTCAGTCTTAGGATGAAAAAGGGACGGTACTTAGAAGCGAATAAATTTAAATGTTATCGGTTTTCGAGTTTACTCTTCGTATTTTGTATTAAATGTTGCTATCGCGTAATGAGGTGTTGCTGCGTCTAAAAATATTATTGTTTTTTTTTTAATTATGGAGTTAATTGTTTCTGAAAAAGTTTTATTATTATTGTCTGCTTTGTAATTGCAGTTTAACTATCTGATATAAGAATAGCATGGTCGGAGTTGAACTTGTTTTTTTTTTGGTACCTCGCAGGTTTCAAGGATAAAATAAAGTAATAAATGTTAAGTAAGAATACGATAATGGTAGAAAAGTTTACGACTTAGATATATAAGCGGCAAAGATAATTTTATTGGAACCTCCAAATGTAACAAGCACAGTGGCGAAACTAAAATTCCCCCTCTAAAAAACTTTCTCATCCCAACACTAAAACGCACACAGATAAAAATCACCCCTCTCCCCCCTCGACTACACAGACAAAAAACGTTAACTAGTTAACCCATAGACGTGTAGAACGTACCGCGCGATCTGTAGAATGGAAATATTTCCGCAGAATACCTGGGGCGAATTAAGATGACCGATTGCCATCTGACGGCATCCTCGGTACCCCCACGATTTCTACAATCTTACGACTAATGTCACAAAGTGACATTAATCGGGTCCCACTAATTTACGTGCATTCCGAAACGCGGAGGACGTTGGATATTAAATATAAACCAGTGTGTAGAATGGGTCACCCATCTATCACCCGGTCGCAGTAAGAGCAACTTAACCTAGCGATCGACTCAAATGCCGACCACTGATTAAGCCATGACCTCCTCATAAATTTAATTTACAACAATTTATAAATTCCGTCCTTTTTCTTCTCGTGTTGATGGTGCATCAAACAGTTCCGTTCCAAAACTTAGGTAAACAGCATCCTCTGTGGCATCAGGTTCTCTCTCGTACACTCGGCAGGACACGATAGAAGATGCTTTATTTGTTGGAGATCCGCACCAAATAGACATCCCAAGTCAGAGTCTTCAATTTCGTTCTAAAATACATCTAACGTCTTAGAGTAAATATATCCGAAACGTACAAAACCTTTCTATTCCACATTTTGCGTCCGCGTGTCCTAGTTCCTTGTATTTACTGCATCACAGTGCAATGCTACTTCAAATTCAGTGCGGTCTCGAAAACGACCATTACCGTCGCTCCTTTTACTTTCTTCGGTTTACCTAACTAGGAAATCTGAGTCAGGCCTTAGTTTCACTGAACTTCATTTATTATCTTAACGTGCAAGTTTGAAAATAAATTAGTTTTTAGCCAACATTCCAAAAAAATAAATTAAGTTCCCTTATGTATTTTTTACTTATACTACTTCGATAAAGACAATATTTGAAATACTAATGTTCTGGACGGGACTAGACTACTATGTTACTTTTCAATAAGAATTATATTAAGTATATATTCTCATTAATATCTATCTGTGCCCGCGCCTTCGTCCGTCTAAAATTAGATGAAAACATTTAGCGTAATCATAAATATCTAACACTGAAAAAAAATTCAAATCGGACCAGTAGTTAATGAGATTAGCGCGTTCAAGTAAACAAATAAACTCCACAGCTTTACATATTAGTATAGATTTAGGAGTTACTAAATTAATAATTTAAGAATTGTGGTAATTATAAAGAATCTCCACAGAATCTCAGCTGTGTTCGAAATTTCATCAAAACACGAATCCTTAGATTCGTTTTAAATGCAAATACTCGCGTCGTAATCAAATGAATAAGATACGCCGTATAGGATCATATTTGCCTCGAGAGAATACACGCGAAAATAAAGACGTATCAAAATATGTATGTAAAATATTATATTTGTAGCTGCAGAATTTTTTTATATTTTGATACCAAGTAACCCGCTTCGCAATGTTGATCTTATCTTGTATTTTCGCAAACCAGTTTTTGAAATATTAGAATAAATTAATATGCCTAATAGTCGCGCAATAGTAATTTCATAAGTCATAATTATACCATAAGTATGACCTAGTTTTCTTAAAATAGATCATGCCTAATTTTACAGGTTACAGATGATAGAGAAATATGGTGTGTTCCTATCACTAATTTCTGCCCTAATGGCTCTGACGTTCTAGTTTAAAAGCAAATTCTACATTACCCACCTGTATGGCGAATACCCGTATCACTAAATCGAATTGCAATCAAGTTTAACTACCGCACAAACGGTTATAAATTAGTTAGTAACATCATTATTGTAAATTCAATGTTACGAGCGCTAATGAAACCGCAGACTACGGGCTCATTCAATAATTTATGTAATTTATACTTTGCATAATCATGTTATATTTATGTAAATTTCAAATTACTGTAAATTATGTTTTAAAAGCACATCATTTGAATAGCTAATAGCAATATCGACGAAGTAACTAGATAGGTTCTGAATTCGTCAGCGCTAATTTGATCTATGTTTAAGACTAGATTTTGTACGCAGTTTGGTATCCAAAAAAGATAAAGTAGACACATGTATGCCATGTTCACTTTTTACGCCTTCTATTAACCGTATTAATTTCAAAGTGAAGTATTTTTAAGTATTTTATTTTGATTAAAACAGTTAATAAAACTCATAAAGTTTATTTAGAAAACGTAAAAAAGTAAACATTACATCAATGTAGCTTACGATATTTTACGTAGGAGCTATAGAAATATTCATGGGTTTTTTTTAGGATAGCAAACCGTGTACAAAATCTAGTCTTAATCATAGATCAAATAAGCGCTGACCGATACTTTACGCGGGAGATATCGATTTTAAGTTATTCTTTTCTTATTCACATTACATTCTACAGTCTGCTTTATATGTTGTCAAAGTCACACACGGAAGACATGTTTGCGATCCCGACCTGCCCCTACAATCTATTAATCATACTTATTCATTGATATGCCGTTTGTCCTAGATATACAGCGTGTTCTGCTTTTTTAAGCATTTTTTTTTTAATTATTTTAAATTGTATGTTGTCAAAGTCACACACGGAAGACATGTTTGCGATCCCGACCTGCCCCTACAATATATTAATCATACTTATCCATTGATACTCTGTTTGTTCCAGATATACAGCGTGCTCGTTTTATGTGTTAATTATTTATTTATTTAATGTTGTCTCTAAATAGTTGCTTTTTGTTTATATATCACTGGCTATATTTCGTTATCAATTTTTTTAAAAGTTAATTTATCCTTAAACAGAACATGGATATTAAATACTGATTGGCTTCTACTAAGTGGAATTATTCCAAGTTATTCCATTCTTTAATTTACAAACATCCTGTACGTAGGTAGAGATGGTAACAAAGTTCATCTGCGGAGATGAAGCCAAATCCTTCTCAATTGACCGCTATTCTTTGACTCACATGCTATGTTAATGTGGATATACCTTTATATATATTTAATAGTTTATTAATAGTACTCGCAAATCTGATAGATACAATTTGAATATAATATATTTGTGTTTTCTAAGGTTAGATAGTACATATAACAGCCGACTATTATAGCTGTGCCCGCGACTTTGTCCGCGTAAAATTAGGTAAGAAAAATCCTTTTTACCGTGATGATATATAGCCTAAAACTTTCCTCGATAAATGGTCTATCTAACAGTGAAATAATTTTTCAAATCGGACCAGTAGTTCCTGAGATTATTGCATTCAAGCAAACAAACAAACAAACTCTTCAGATTTGTATATTAAGTATAGATAATGCACTCAGACTCGAAGCGGGAATCAAACCTACAACACCGGCGCTTCAGGTAGGTTCACTACCAACTGTGCCAATGGTTCAGTCGAACGAACATATCTCTTTGTATAATATTCCAGTGTCACTATGTATGTATGTTCCCAGTAAACTCCTCACCAAGTCAATCGATACTCATGAAAGTTGGCATTTATGTGTCATTTTGTCCAACTTCAGAGAAAAAATAGTTATTATATTGATTAATGGCCTTTCTTTTTAAAAATTTGTCTTTTAAATCCTTTCCAGATCCTTCAGCCACAGCAACGCGTGACCGTTTCAGCTCTATAGTCTATACGAAACCGGAAAACAGGATGCAACGCGCATACAAGAGTGCCAATATAAAAGTTGCATTCATAATCTAATCTTCCAAGAAATCAACCCATAAGGTTAAAAGGAAATGCTTGTCATGTGAATGACTGACTAGGAAATACAACTAGGAATTCACATTCGTCATCGGCAATAGAGATATATAGTTGTATGTAACTTATTGCTAATACATGGGTGTGTCATGATTGTGTGAGGTAAAAGATACGTCATGATACATTGAATTGTTTGTAAGGAGTTATTTTTAGCATTAGGTACAGCCCGCGACTTCGGTCGCATTATTTTATCTCGCTAAACTCGATTTTATCTATAATTTTAATATATAAAGCTGAAGAGTTTGTTTTGTTTGCTTAAACGGGCTAATCTCAGGGACTACTGGTGTGATTTGAAAAATTCTTTCAGTTTTAGATAGCCTATTTATTGAGGAAGGCTATAGGCTATATATCATCATGCCAAAACTTAACGTATTTTTTGTTACCTACTTTTAGGCGGACGAAGTTGCGGTAACAACTAGTTACTTATATTTTTAAGAACTATCTTATCAAATAGCATAATCTTAAATAGATTTATTACCCTTAATTAAATCAGATATAAAAAATATATATTATATTCTTCGTAAGGCGTATTATAAGGTCGAAGACTATATTAAAGGTACAACTGTTTGGAGTTAAGTTGCTCCAGCTTTTGGGGCAACGATTTTCTTGCTGATTCTTCTCGTGGCTTTACTTTTCCGAATCAGTGGTACCTTTTACAATTTTTGACGATTCAAAAGACCATCTAATACATTACTTGAATAATTTTTTTTTCATTTGATTTATAATTGTTCAATATAACGTTACAATGGTGTCGGTAACGGTAACAGTATCGAAAGTTCAATCGTTTTTACCCATCTAAAAATACTACGACAACCTAGAGAAGTTTCCAGTTATAGGTACCGTATACATGTCAAACAAATTTAGTAAGAGCATTATCTATACAGTATTTTAAGAGGAGGTCGTGGCCTAATCAGTGGTCGGCATTTGAGTCGATCGCTAAGTTAAGTTGCTCTGGCTGCGACCGCGGGGCCATAAAACACGCCGGGAAGCGATTTACGGGATCGCCGTGGACAGTTTGATTGTAAGTGCATTAGTTGATCGCGGTATAAATAGTTTGCACTATATTTATTAATATTTCTGTATAATTAGAATCTTCTTTTATTCTGTACTTTACACTAAGTAATTAGTTCTCATGGCTTAAAAAAAAACACAAATCAAGCGGAGTTATTCTCGGTTTAACGCTCTCGGACTGCCTTTCACGAAAAAGCGTTCATAGCTTAGCGTCAACTCTATCTACGAGGCCATAAAACACGCCGGAAAGCGATTTACGGGATCGCCGTGGACAGTTTGATTGTAAGTGCATTAGTTGATCGCGGTATAAATAAACTTTTCACTATATATTATATTTATATTTATGTATAATTACAACCCCTTTTTAATTTCTACCAACTCATCAGTTCCCGCAGCTAAAAAACCACAAATCAAGTGGAGCTGTTCACGGTTTAACGCTTTCGGACTGCCTTTAACACGAAAGCGTTCATAGCTTAGCGTTGACTTTATCTACGGGGTCATAAAACACGCCAGAGAAAGATTTACTGGATCGTCATGGACAGTTTGAACCTAAACTCATTAGTTGATAGGGGCATAAATAATGTTTGGATATTTTTGTATAATTACTATCTATTTTGACCCTGTATTTTATACTAAATCATACGTTCGTGCGGATAAAAAACTACAAATCAAGCGGAGCTGTTCTTGGTTTAACGCTTTCGTTCCTTTTGACACGAAAGCGCTCATAGCTTAGCGTCAACTCTATCTGCGGGGCCATAAAACACGCTAGGGAGAGATTTACGGGATCGCTGTGGACAGTTTGAACGTAAGCTCATTAGTTGACCGCGGCATTAATAAACTTTGTACTATATTTAGTTGTACCACCGTATAATTAGAATGTTGTCTATTTTTGAAAGATATATTAATTAATTATACTTTCTATTTAATAATGTAGTAGTTAATAAGCCTATTTGTAGCTGTATAAATCTCTATTTACTCTAGAAAAGTCTTGAATGTTTTATTCTTTCCTTAATTTATTATTTAGTTTTACTCTCCTAAAACTCTGAATAAATTTTGAAGAATTTTTCTGTATGTGTTTTAATAGCTCCTTTAAGCTAGAAAGTACAAGTTCACTTGTGAACTTATTTTTTACTTTTCGGATAGCATAACGTCTGTTGGACTGGCCAGATATAAATGGCTAGTCAGGTTAAACTTATAGAAAATTGTAATTCCATATTTGATCCAGATGGTAATCGATTCCGAGACCTTCTACTTACTACCACTTCCTAGCGTTATCCCGATTAAGTACCAGTGTCCACTTAGATTACAGAGGATTTGGCTGAGGAGCGAGTTAAGATGACCGATTTCCATCTGACGTCATCGTCAGAATCCCCACGATCTCTACAACCTTATGATTAATATCACAAAGTGACATTAATCGGGTCCCACTGTTTTACGTGCCTTCAGAAACACGGAGAAGGTCGGATATCAAATATAAACCAGTGCTAGAATGGCTCACCCATCTACCACCCGGTCGCAGCCAGAGCAACTTAATTTAGCGATCGACTCAAATGCCGACCACTGATTTAGGCCACGTCCTCCTCAACCTCCGAGACCGTCTACTTAGTGCGTAGCAAAGCCAATAAAAATGAATACGAGTCGTAAAAAGAATAAAAAGTATTAAAGTAGAATAAAAACGTATGGCTATGATAAATTTTGACAATCCAAAGTGTGGGAGGGCGTCCTTCGTAAAATAGCCAGTGCTAGCTGCTGACCATGCCAAAATTACACCGACCTTAACCCGAAAAACTTCGCGTTAAATTGTAGATCTTTTTCAACGACTTGTTATTATGAGTTATTGTTTGCGAAATTGCTTTCTTTGTGCGCTTTCCACAAACAATGGCCATATGAATGTATATTTGTTTATAACTTATCCGACTGACAGACGTTGCCCTGTTCAAATCTATACTTTCGTTGACGACTTATTATAAAAGAAAAAAATATATTTCATGGTAAAATAAAATGGCCAAGAGCGTGTCAAGACACGCATAGAAGGGTTCCGTATCCGATACCTACTATTTGTTGAATAACTTCAAAAGTTGTTGTCCGATTTCGTTCAAAATAATTTTCCTAATGTATTTTTAGCATGTTCCATCAACATGGAAAATTTCAACTTTCTATGTCTAATAGTTTAGAAATGCTAGGGGGGGGACGCCACTTCACGCCGATCTCATGTGAGAAAGAGGTACTGGTACCCGGACGCGCCGGCCCAATTCAGCTACAAGCATAAGAGCCGGTCGCGGGTTACCTAACTGCTTACAAATACAGAAATAGGTTTAAACTTGTCGGCGCCTAGTACCCGTACCTGTTACCTAGTAGTAAAAAAATCGTCTTCGTATGACGAACTGAGGCTCTAACACGAACATTTCGAACCGTTCGAAGTCGAAGAGTCGACTGTATTTGAGATGTAAATGTTCGTTCTAGGCTTACAGAGGCAAGTCTTTATCGTGTCACGCTTTTAGTCAATACTAATGCAATCCGCGTTAACACTGAGGGGGATTCGCTGTGGGCCCAGCAGGAATATTTTCAAACTGGCTTCTGGTGGCCATAGTTGTCAGTAACCTATTTCTCTATGGAAGTTAACTCTGGACCGATAGGTACCAACCCGCACAGATTTATCAGTATCAGACCCCTGTTTCTTTATACAAACACCCTTTGGCATAAATACGCAACAGGCAGAGTTAATTTGTCACATAGAAAATGCTTTAACATTTACAATATTAGCAAGTATATAACTCACCTATATACAGAACGGTCATAGTATATGCTAATCCTTAACGGTTGGTCTATGCTCCTTCGTTTCACTATATGCGCGGGCTCTATATGAACACCACGGACTACCTGAAAGAAAATAATATATGTAAATAACAGTGTATATAAAAGAAAGTCGTGTTACGTACACTATTCATAACTCAAGAACGGCTGAACCGATTTGGATGAAAATTGGTGGAAAGATAGCTTAGAACCAGGAGAAGAACATAGGAAAAAATATCAGTCACTACATCAGGAACGGGATCGGAAGCGGGAATAATATGATAGGTTGAAGTAAAGTAACCCAATATACAGACAGGACAACGTCTACCGAGTCCGCTAGTAATATAAAATGTCTGCTAAATAGCTCGTATTCAAAACAGGAGTTATCTTTTTTTAAATAATTTTACGCGGGCAAAGTCGCGAATACATCTAGTTTCATATAAGGATACATACACACTTTTAGTTGCAAAGTGGTCTCCTAGATTATACAATATATAGTTTTATATAATTTTTTAGCGACTTTTAAAATAGAAGGAGATCCTTATTGATACCAACGGTGCAGCTAGGAACCTATTTAGCTTGGTACCGACTTTAACACATAACAGATCTTGGTAACACAACGTATGTAAGCAAAAATAATTTTTCGCGTATTAGTTCCTTGATGATTTTTGAAAGTGGTTTTCGTTTTGTTTAAAAACTTTTAGTTTATTACTTTCATAATTTATGAAATATGAAATGAAAATATTGTTTAAACGAGGTTAGGCCCTTCTAGTGAGTCTAAGAAAAACTCGTGTTAGAAGGAGATGATTATGAGAATATGAGTGTGTCTATGTGTGTGTGCGTGTGTGTGTGCGTGAGAGAGAGAGAGAGAGAGAAAGAGAGGGAGAGGCACAGTTTGTGTGTATATATGTGCTAGTTTGGGTATATAGACAAATCTTTTACTTTATACATTCTTGCAGTATTTCTGTCTGTCTACTTTATTAGTAGTAATACAGTTGGGCAGACCATGAAATCTACTGGTTACGAGCAAATTTGGATCTAGAGGTGTGCACTTTAGCGACTTCATGTTTCGTTCTTTTATTTAATATGTCACGATCAAATTTCAGTGACTGCAATATATAATTGTCTGACTGTTAACAGTTTATTAATAATATGTTTTACTTAAATTCTGTAACTCTGTAAAAGATACGATAGATATCATTTACAAATGAGATCATAGATGTGGGTAGATGAAGCTTGCTAGGAACATTATGTGTGCAATAAGATAGGTTAATAAGAACATCAGTAGGTAATTACATCCGTTTGAGAAACGTCGTGTACTTCCGTTGCCATGGAATAAATACGATAGGGGAATGTATTAATTTGCGTAGTGTTACGTACAGCTTGGGAGGTTAGCCAACGAACAGACGGACAAACTATTAATTTGTGTTTTCTTTTTTGTTATTGGTATCGTATATTACACAGTGGTGTGCAAATATAAAAATAATGTGATTTTGACATTTACAAACTACTACTACTTACTAGTGGACCCGGCAGATGCTGTCCTGTCTTACTATTAGGTATAATTTTTTTTTTAGAAGAATATTAGGGGTTCGGAAATATGTTCGATGTTATTAAACTCAGCTATTCGAATTGTCGACATTGAATGTATTTGTAGGAATCTGTGTTCCACGACTTGATTCGCGCGTTCACCGCGAGGTGGCGTTAAGCGCCCGCGCCGGTATAGCAGTCAAGAAGTAGTTGAAAAAGTCGTCGTCGTTAAGTTCGAACTGCCAGCCGGGCAAATGTAAATTAAATTATTATAAAACACACAAAACTTTTTATACAATGTTTCTTCATGAAAAAAGTACTTCACACAAATTATATTCAAATTATATTAATAAAATTATTAACGATGAACTGCACAAAGACACATTAGGTACAGTAATTATGAATGCTTGAAATGATTTTGTTAATACCTTAGGGAGTAATGTAAATGTGAATTTAACAACGATGATTAAAAGGTGTATATAAAATATGGCGACTTATTCAATACTCGACACTTCCGTATGTCTAAATATCTCGTGGCCCAGCACGAACATTTTCAGCCCGAGTAAATTCGAGTGTTTTATAAAACTTGCATCAAGAGTGCGATAAAAACACAAAAAGACGATCCAAACGAGATATTTCGGTTAGCCCTTTTTAACTACCGAGGTGTTGATTCGGTTTTATTTTGTATTTAATTCAATAGTGCTTGCGTGCAATGAGTCAATGGAAGTCGTTAGAACGCTGTGATGTCTCTCCGCATGGTAAAATAACGCGTGTTCAGCAAACAAGCACCCGCAATTCAAACCATCACACAGAACTGACCTTCAACGAGTTGCACGCCTCTATTATCTTCTGTAGCCAAAGCATAAGGCAGCAAGCGCGACACGAGGAAGCAAAGAAATTAGATTAAATAACTAATTTTGGGACATACACCGATAGGTCGAAAGAAATCAAGTGAAGTGAAATAATTAAATAAGATATAATAATTATGTTACTAAATTCCATAAAATAAAATAGAAAAAGTCAAAGAAAATTTTCGTACTGTATGTATTAAACATTTGAAATATTCAATGTATTTTGAGAACAATATTTTCAAAATGTATTCACCAAAGAAAATAATAAAAAAGGTATCTTTTTTAATGCCAATAAATTTACGCAAATACATGTACAGAGAAACAGAAAAGAACATGACTCTTAAATGGATTTAGGTGTGTTATTAGGTTATACAATATTTTGTTAAGAAAAGTGCACTCACAAATTAAAAAAAAAAAAACGTTGAATTGTGTTTTTAAGTGTGTGCACAACCACCGGCCACAATAATAATGCAACCTTCAGAAAGATGAAAATTGAAAAATCATTGCAGTTTACGTGACTTGGTGTAATTTGTCTATAATGTACACATTTAAAAATATCCTTGCGTATAACAAAATTAATCACACGTGACGCATTGTTTATTATTCATAGTACTTTGTTGTGTCTCTTGAACGTTGTTAAGGGATGACTGTTAAAATGTGTATTATTTTCAATGAGAACAGAGATGTCGGAAAAAATAAAATCTCATCATGCATAGAACTTACGTCCCCACCACCGAGGGTCAACTTACTTTGTCCACGCAACGCGGCCGCCGCCAATTATATGTACGGATGTTATGTGTACCCGAGTTAGGTAGGGATCGGGGGATAACAGACAAAAATATATTAGTAATTCAAAATTACATAAAGTCGTCTCACCAATGCTCGCGAATGTAGATCATGGGTATTGTGTAATAATTATATGAGAGCAAATAATTTTATCATAGTGCTTATTTACGGTCAGCCATAAAGTTACGTCACACGAATTTTACGATCTATTAACTCCCTCACAACCAATCCTTGTCGCAGGCTGTCACATTTTGGAACGACCCCCACCCCCCACATTACGTGCGACATCACACACTTTTCAATTTTATCCATTTAAAATGATTTAAAAAACGTTATTTAAATATTTTTTTTCTTAAACTTTTTATGATTTTTTTTGATTTTGATATGTGACGGCATAAACCCTTTATACCCAATTTGCCCGTTGTTACACAATGTCACATTTTGGTGATAACATTCCGCTCCGTCGTGACGCTTATCGCAGCAATGTGCGTTACGTTCAGGAGACCAACTTTTTGGGCTACAGCTGATATAATTCGCTCAAAGGATCCCAGATGCATACAAATTGGATTCCAACGGAACTTTACATCTGTTTAGTGTCGGTTTAAGTACATTATCTCACGTTTACACGTGACATATTCTGTTTTATTAAGTAAATTTCAGTTTTTTTGGAAGAATACTTTCAAGTATACGTAACTTACATAGACTTTAAACCGGGTACTCAGCCCATCCCTTCTACCGTTGAGTTCCTGACGCGATATCTATTTCTATTTCTGACGCGCTATCTATTTCTGTTTCTGACACGATATCGATTTATATTTCTGACGCGATATCTATTTCTGTTTCTGACGTGTTATCTATTTCTATTTTTGACGCGATATGTATTTATATTTTTGACGCGATACCTATTTCTATTACTGACACTATATCCATCTGACGTCATCCTCGGAACCCCCACGATCTCTACAACCTTACGATTAATAACACAAAGTGACATTAATCGGGTTCCACTGTTTTACGTGCCTTCCGAAACACGGAGGAGGTCAGATATGAAATATAAACCAGTGCTAGAACGGGTCACCCATCTATCACCCGGTCGCAGCCAGAGTAACTTAACTTAGCGATCGACTTTTTATTATTACTTGCAAATGGAAAATTTATATTAGAACAATATTTTCACTAAATAATAGCAGTGCACAGAAAAAACGAATGTGGTTTATGTTGCACTGAGCAAAATTTTATAAGTAAAATTGTCTCTTAATAAAAAATTGTAATAAATAAAATAAAAAATAAATTTTAATCTTAAGGGTTTTTGTTGTGGATTCTTTTCGAAGACGAACGTATATGTATGTGGTACCTATAAATTTGTTTTTGTAAAATTGTCGAGTTACGAATGCTATAATAGGCCATTTTGCGGCTCTTCGACGTTAATGTTAACATTATAAACACACAAAGTTAGTTAGAAGCGGACGGGCGATCGCGCAACGATCACCACGTTATTTATTTTATTCAGTACAGAAATCCTGGTATATGTGTGTGTATATAGTTAACATTAACGTTGAAGTGTGATTATATATAGCCTACAGCGTCCCTCGAAACATGGGCTAACTAACTTTTTTTTCAAATTGGATTAGTAGTACCTGAGATTGGCGCGGTCAAGCAAACAAACAAATTTTTCAGCGTTATATATTAATACAAACGGTCCCCGCGACTTTATCAACCACGTTCGTGGGCCACGATTATCATTTAGGCATTTTAAAAATTCTTTACGAAAGATATACCTACTAAATATGTACAAAAAATTTCATAACAATCGGTCAAGCTATTTCGGCGGAGTTTGATAACATACACTGTGACACGAGATATATAAAACGTAGATATAGATTAGCCCACGGGTTGTTGCTATCAGACAGTTTATCAGAGAGTTTATCTGTTAGTTTAAGACTCCTACAGGACATCCACTGCAAATAAAACTCCTTTATTACACCCATGAACAGTTATTTACAACAAAATGGCCGCTATATGTTATAGCTAACCGCATAAAATAGTGGCGACAGCTCTCGTCTCTAGAGGAACTAAGTACAGAGCTCTCCACAGCAACTCTAAACGCTAACAGTGCACAATTCTAGTAAGCAATTTATACAGCCAACCGCAGCGTTCAGACTAAACTTCCATTGATTATGCATTCGCTGGCTAAGTACCTAAAGCAATTATAGTGAAACTTAAATGACTACCGGGAGATCTGGTGTAGGTTAAACAAAATGAACCGAATAATTTATACGTGCTTCTGAGATTCCTCTATAACTTTACAAGTCTACAGTATAGTAGTACAGTATAATACAGTACGTAATAGTATTACAGTATAGTGCAATAATGCTTAAACGTATACAACCTTAATTAAAGATAGAATTTTGTATGAGAAAAATTATATATTTTTCAAATATTTATAACGTCAACAGAGAGATAAATAGTGTATGTTTTTTCACTTTTGCAAGGAATGTACTAACGGGAACATTAAATAAATTTAGTAACTTGCAATGGGATTTTTATTCATTAAATACAGTCCATTATTTCTACAAATACATTACAGTAATTTTTTTTACATTTATTATATTACATTTATACATATACATAGGCAAAGAGAGTTTTAGCTGATTATATATCTATAAAATATTATATTTATAAAACCGTATCTGAACAGGGATGAATAATTATTCCGCGAATATAAGAGCATTTAGCATGTCAATTACTCAGAGCAATTTCATTTCTTCTTTTTGTTTCGGACTTCTGCAATCTAACGCCGTACTCCAATAAGCACAATAAAGTGTCATAACAATGAATATTCTCATCAAATACGAAATTCATTTTGGCTATTCAAATATCAATACATTTAATCGAATATCACCGCAGCAAGATGGTCTTTGTTATAACGAATTTAATTTAGTCAGCGCAAATAAAATCTGCTTTGCAATTTCGCACACTAATCCAGAATTCAATGAAAACTGTGAGATTTCTGTTTACTCCGTGAATTCGAAAATAATGAAATCTCACCCCTGTTTTCTTATTTGCTTGCCCTTTAATGGTGTTTTTTAAAGATGTATTTACGTCGTCAAATGTTAAGACTGTATTGCTATACGGGTGTGAGATATAGAAGGTCACTATGAACATCTCCCATCAACTTCAGGTCTTCGTTAACCGATGTCTCCGCCAAATCCTCGGAATCTCCTGAACCGACAGGATAAATTAATAAGGTCACATTTAAAATTATTTAATTAGTTGCTCGTTTTATATGTTACCCATTATATTTTGTAGGGTGGTGCTGCATTGCTTTCCTTTGGGAAATGAGAACACCCTTTTATTGAAGGTTACCAAGGTCGGAAATCTAATAAGAATAAAAACGGAGAAACGGTGTAACATATCCATCTTATATGTTTTCTTGATCTTCAACTTAGCGTTATCCCGGTCCAGTACCAGAGTCCGCAGAAATTACATAAGTTGTGACTGTGTGGCGAATTAAGATAACCGAATGCAAACTGATATCATCCCCGGAACCCTCACAATCTCTACAACATGACGACAAATATCATTCAGTGACATTAATCGGGATCCACTGTCTGACGTTCCTTCCAAAAAATAGATGGTTTCGGATATTCGAAAACCAGCGTCAGAATGGATCATCCATCTGTCATCTGGCTGTGATAAGTACTACTTAATCTTGAGATCCAATTAAAATACCGATCACTGATTAAGCTACTATCTCCTCCCTTGATCACAATTTTGAATTACTGTTAGTTTCGCTATTTTTATAAATTATTATTCCATTTATACTGTTCGTACAAACAGACAATGGCTAATTTTAACTATAGTTAAGTTTATTTATGTATTAGTTTGTACTTTAGTTAGCATCGCGTTACTTATTTTCAATTAATTTCTTTTTAACAATCTGTTTAATCGGTTGTGGTAAAATAGAGTATATTCATTTATTCTTTCATAACGGCAAATTTATTTCTACCCACAAAGTAATGATTGCATCATCAACACTCGCCGAGAAACAGCCTTCATCAACTTTAATAATTAACATTCCCAACTACGAGGAACGTATCCAAATTAACAAAGATTTATGGTCACAGCAGTGCCTCTGGAGGAAGATTAAATGCTTTTCCTATACAGAATTAATACATAGATTTACTAGGCGTTGACTTTCGCAGACCTTCGAATACCGCAAATGCCTATTTGATGAAACACGAGATTTTGCTTCAGCGTATTACGTAAATTAAAACCTCGCCGTAAATACTGAATATAAATCGGAAAAGGGACATTGAGTTTTTTTTTATAATTTGTGGTTGGAAGAAGAATATAATATTATACTAGCTATGCTCGCGACTTCACGAAAACAAGAGATTCTATTATTAAGAGTGACAATATAAAGCCTACGAATATAGGTTATACACTTCTCGATAAATAGGCTATCTAACGCTAAAAAAAATTCAAATCGGACGAGTGGTTCCTGAGATTAACGCGTTCAAGCAAACAAACAAACTGTTCAGCTTTGGATAATAGTATAGACTAGCGGTTCCGGCAAACGTTGTCTTCTCAAATATTGGCCCGCCTACATTAGCGGATTTAGCAAAGTTTTTATCTGCACCTGAACGCCATCTATTGGAAGTGTTTCGAAGTAATTCTGCATTTTGAAATATCCTTTTAACTTTTTCTTTACTTCTTTTCTTTTAAAACTTCTTTGAAACAAGAGGACTAAAACAAAACAAACAAAATATATATCGGTTCTTATATATAATATATAGATTTAAACCTACATATACGATACTTGACAGTTTAGAAAGTTTTCCGGATATATATATGTTTTTTCAATTAATTTATGAATAAAATGTAGCAAATAGGTTATATCTGCGGCAGAAATTCCGAACGTTTCGTAACGAAATGCAATTTTGTCCGTCGGCTATGCGGCACGCTCCAATTTCGGATAAGAATTTATGTATTTACAATTGAGAAATTTATCCTGAAATATTATTTTTTACAAACCAATAGCGATAAGAGAGAATAAATATGTTGTAGTCACCTGTAAGTGCAGTGACATTTATCTATGCTCTAATCTCATAGCTACTTTGTAATTCGTGCTAATATGTACACTGTGTTGGTGGCCAAATAAATAATTTTTTTTTTTTTAATTAGCCTGTAATGTCCCATTGCTGGGCAGAGGCCTCCCCACTCTTAGACCAATCTCCTCTATCCAGAGCTAAACTAATCCACTCCTTTCTCGCAAAGGCGTCCAAGTCGTCACGCCGGCCATTGGTGGGAGTCCATACAGTACCAACATTGCTAAAAAAAAAATTGTAATATAAATTATATTCAACTATATAAGATCCATATTTACGCTTTATAAGTAAAAAAGAGATTGTGGGAGATATAAACGAACGGAGGAGATAGAAACGAACTTCCTCTCACTAAATCTTGAGCAAGATAACAACTTCTTCTATCTAGCGTTATCCCGGTCTAGTACTAGGGTCCGCTTAAATTGCAGAGGATGTGGCTGTTTTTAAATGTTTTTGTTTTTGTAATAATATTTAAAAATGTATTTAAGAATAAGATATAATAAATAAATGATAGTCAATATAAAACTGTAATTATATTTTTTTGTAAACTTAGAGAATAATCAAAATCATAAATAATCAAAAAATAATTTCTTAGTCAATTCGATGTAATCATTTAATTATAATCATCTCTCATATGAATCAAGTCTCATATCTGTCTTAAAATGCTTTATTAGTCTAGCTGCCGCTACCTAACGAGATAGCAATGATGTCGAGTGGAAAAGGCTACACCAAAGCAAACTAGATGGCGCTGTACGAATGACGACGACCGCAGTACAAACACTGAAAATCTCCATACAAACTAACTCACGCTAGCGAAGTTTCTACTTACGATCACTATATATAGACCCTCCGACGAACAACAGTCGCCGTGGCGCGGCTGCCCCGGGCAACTCCAACTAGCCCGGACACAAAGATCTTCTTTGCGATGGTTGAGCATATCGACCTTCGCTCTCACTTTTCATTCCTCGCCGAAGCCTTCCACCTTGGTGTGCCTTCCCACATTAGCACTGCTTTTTATATTTTTTCTTTTTAAATTATTTAGGCTTTATAATTCTGAACACTATTAAAAGTGACATTTCAACAGTTGCACAGAATCGATGTGGTATTTATCAAAATTGAATAATGAAATTAAAAAAGCCTATAAAATGAAGGAAGCCATTAAATTTAATTGGTTAAATTGAAGGCCAATCGCGTTCTCTGTGACGAGTAATTGGTTATTAAACGCTATTAAGGCCTAAGGGTAACGGGTCTCATTAATTAATTACGAATATCAAAATCAAATCAACCTTTCGCTTCTATTCCAAATGACTTCAATATTGAACATTGGCATTCTGTTTTCTTTTATCGCTTCACACTATGGAGACATAGTACCATGAACTTCTGCAACACCAGGAGGCCTGCTGATGCGTTATCGGCCTTTAAAAAGGGGCGAGGGCCACTGGGAATTCTCACAAGCCGAACGAAACACGACAACAAAACCATCACTTGACGTGACAGCATTGCCGCTACTTCACGCCGGTCTTGTGTGAGAAAGAGGTACTGGTGTCCGGATGCATCAGCACAATTTGGCTGCAAGCCAAAAGGACTGCAATCGTGGCGCTACCTCTAATGAAATAGAAGTGAAATCCTTAGTAATACTAGTGGAAATTAGGATCATACCACATTTGGTTGCATTTGGAGGAGGCTGCCATTTTATAGACATAGCAAAAGATATCTCTCAACATCTGCGTCACAAGTCAATCCTACTGCGTGAGTTGCTTCTTATGGCTGCTATTTATAAAATAGTTCTTCTTATTGATTCAACGACAAACTTCATAAAATTAATAATAGTACAGTAGCGACTTAGAAATTGGCATAATAAATCGCTCTCGAAGCCATTAAACCCTTCTATGTGCAGGTGTTCTAGCATATATAGGGCATGATATTAGGGACAACGCACCACACAGACGTCAACATGTTATCCTGGTTTCAGCCAACCTGAGTCTGAAGTCCTTCAAGGACTTCTTCAAAGACATGCCAGGGAAACGTTTGGAGGAAGATTTTCATCGGGTGGAAGAAATGGGCTTGGTACGGAGACTCCTGTTATTTCCTTCCAAATGTTACTACACGTTCTTGAAGGCTCGGAACTCAGTGGGTATACACACTTAATGATGTTTTTACTGCTTTTGAGCTCTGAAATATGTCCCTGTATTGAATACCGTGTGTCGTCCATTTTCGTCCTCTCTATTTAACTAATTACCGCTCTAGGAACATCTGGAGGCACTAAGTCTGCAAGTGGATGCAGCAGCTTTACCGTGATCGGTTTGACACAACCCGTTTTAATACGGCACGTTTCTTTGAGTGCTGTACTCATAAGTTTTATGTTTTTATACGGTACTGATGCAGTACGATTTTAATTCCATTTTCTAGCGGGGTTTATCATCACAAAGTTGCAACCAGTAGCTATTTTTATTTAATAAATTTTAGTTATAATTTCTAAAGGCTTATAACATGAGAGAAACATTAATTTTTAATAAGGTAAATTGAAGGTAACATGTAAAATCGCGTTCTCTGTGGAGGGGAATTGGCTATTAAACCCTATTCAGACTGAGCGTAAATTTATTAAATACGAATATGAAATGGAAAACAACATTTTGCTCATTCATTTTTGCTCATAATTAGAGGTAGCGCCATCTTTGTAGCCGAATTGGTCCGGCGCGTCCGGGTACCAGTACCTCTTTCTCACATGAGATCGGCGTGAAGTGGCGGCAATCTACGTAAAATTGAAGCGTGTCATATGAGAAACGTGAAATAAATGCAGGCACTATAAGGTTCTTCATTTTTATAATTAATTTAGATTTGTTAAAGGCGCTCCCTTGAAATCCGGGCACTTTTTCAATATGGCAACCTTAAGGTTATCAATGCATTTTTGGGCTTCTGACTTGTCATCAGAAATCTTCCAACAACATATTACGGTAATTAAATCGCATTTTGAATTTTTTTTTTTCTTACTTATGTTATTAATAACATTATATTAATTACAGACAAGTAAAAAAGCTTTAAAAATCGAAATGTGACACTTATAATTGGAGCTCTAGGGATGTGAGATGAGAATTGAAAAAAAAACTCAATTTATAACAAATTTAACAAATTAAGATGTTACAAAAAGATGTATTTGTTATTCTGCTTCAGTTTTAAACTTTGCTCCTACATAGATTTGAACATTTTTGTGAACACTTAATGGTTCAAAGGAGCTAATAAAAGCCGATTTGGATAAAGTTAAATCCTTTGAATTTTAATCGAGATTTCGTTTTGGGCTGTTTGTGGGAGAGGCCACAAAATAATTAGAATAGTATCTTGTTTTTAGGTTTTATTTTTAAAACTAAATTTGCATACTTAAATATATCGAATAACAAACTCTAATATAACACAGTAGATGAAGTATCTTAAAACTGCATCTCTAGATAAATAATCTGCAAGCAATTAAGTATATAAAATTAACATTCAGTCCAGAATGTAAAATTCAGGTTATTCTCGCGCATATCAGTTACTTATAATATATTAATTACTTATAACATGTTAATATAATTAATTACAACATAAAATCGCAGTTTTGTAATCACATACAAAGCTTTCAAAAGTTTTCTTCAAAAAATGAAATGATTATGGAACATTGTCCTCACAATTTATATTACGTCATAACTGTATTTACATATACTCTTGTAAGTACTGTATAACACACAGAGAAAACGTTACTACTAACATATACATAATTGCAAGCAGCATTATCAACTTAATACAACGTGAATTATATAAATAATAACATGTAGGTATATAAAATTTGTAGTCTGAGCATTCTATGTTTAAATAATAGCTACGATAAAATACTGAACTTCTTATAAACTATAAAATTAAAGGTTTAAAAAATTAAATCCCTTAATATCATATCCAAAAATATATCTATATACATATTTTTAGAAAAATAAAATGTCTGAATTCTTTCAAGTTACGTAACTAGGCTTCTCTTTTGGGGGGAGAGGGATATTTATAATCAGATGTGTGTAATATTTATTTATATTTTATCAATATAATTTTATGAGTACATAAATAATTTAACTTAAACAATTTTGTTCGATGTTTCGTTGAATATAATAACAAAAATTTTTTAGGCAAACTGTATATTAATGAAATTCGAAGAATTAAAGATTTCTTGGCTGAAATGGGTAGACCTATCGGAAGAGAGGAAGATACTTATTGCTAGAAACTCATTAAGAAGCGAAGAATTGAAAATCTGTTAGCTAAGATTTACAGGTTTATATTAGACAATAGCACGTAAGATGGAGACAAAGAAAGGACCAATAAATTGAAAATTTTGTGGCTGAAATTGATGGGGACATTTTACAATTGGACTTTCTAATTTGAAACGGTCGTCAGAAAAAAATCAAATTTGAAAAGGCGAAATACTGAGAACATTAAGATTTTCTCGTCGAAGGTAATGCTTACTTCAACGGTTCAACCGATTTACGTAAACGCACGATACTTTTGTCGCTTCATGCCACAGGGATAATATACAACGTTACAATACATAAAAGAAACTTTCTCGAGTTCTTATTAAAAGAATGTACGCGTATACATCATTACGAAACGCGTCATGCACAAAAACCCTGAGTTTATGTTAACTCAAAAAAAAATTGGCAGGTAAGAGTCACATCGAAAAAAAAAAAGATGTATACGCGGGCTACAACGCTAAAAAATATTAATATGGTCGGGCAGCACTTGCAAAAGAATTATTTAAAAAAAGGTGTCTATCTGTGAAGGTAGATAATTAAATTTAAAAGAAGATAAATTTGTGTTGTTTTATTTAAATTTTAGTACATCACGACGGAACTTCGCGCTCGTTTAATGTAAGAATATATCTATAAGAATTGGGTTACCATTTACAAAACAATTGCGGGCCTCAAAGAGAGGGCCGATCGTTGGTTAAAATAATTATTACTAAAAGTGTGCACAAAACACTCGTTCAAGTTAACCATTTTATAAGTAATATTTCTTATTGTTAACTCTACATAATAATTTAATCACACGTACGCAGGCAAAGCAAAACTAAATAATATATTATTTTAACAAAATAATTATCAAAAATTACCTTTCATCGTTCATAAACAGTGGAACCCGATTAATGTCACTGAGTGATATTAGTCGTGAGGTTGCAGAGATCGTGAGGGTTCCGTGGATGACGTCAGATGGCAATCGGTCATCTTAACTTACCCCACAGCCACATCTTCTGCAATGTAAGCGGAAATTGATACTAGACCGAGATAACGCTACTAGGTAGAAGAAGAATAAGTTGGTAATGACCGAACGCGGTAAAACCGCACCATCAAACGTTGTATTATATAATTTTATTAAATATATTATTGTTATATCGCTTCATCGATCGAATGGAATAGAGTCGATTACTGTTGCTTTTATAACTTTTAAATTCGATTAATATCAAAAGGCAAAAGCGTCTTGCAGAAATAAAAGTGGATGAAATTTCATCTGAAGCCATTAATAATGATATCTTTCTCGAACAAATAAATTTTCTTTTTAAAAAGTTTTACGTTCTTATAAGAGTTGCGGATGGTAGATAAAAAGAGCGAGATTGTAATGTTAATTGATACTGTCGCTTTATCTATACATATAAATAAAATTAAAGAGTCTGTTTGTACGTCGAAATTATTTTTTTAAAATAATTGCATATGACTATAGCGACGATACCTAGAGCAAAAACCCATGTTAAAACATTTTTGTCTGTGTGTCTGTTCCGGGTAATTTCCGAAACAGCTAGACCGATTTGGATGGGACTTTCACGGGCTGATGTTACAAGGAGTAATATAGGCTACTGAACTCTCCGAAAACTAAATAGGCTTTCGCACAAAAAAAATGAAAAGACTTAAAAATTAACATAATCCCTGAATTCACGCGGACGAAATGGCGAATTTCGACTGATCACATATAATTATGTTAACAAAAGATTACATGTAAGTAGTGTTTAATTAAATAAAATCGTTAAAAATTCAGATCAGGTCATTGTATATTTAATAAAGTAATATAATATGTGAATTACAACAAGTTTTAGTTTTTTTTACTCACAAGAAGTTACAAGTGACTTTAATACAAGTGGGAAAAGAGATAGGTTCTTATCATGACTGCCCCATCGTTTACGCTCTAATGAGATCTTATATCCCTTTAAGGGTTCTGAAGGGCCCAACAAAATCAAGGAAAAGGTGCAGTAATGGCTGACGCTACTAGATATTTATACCGCTATATCACGGATAATATACAGTTTATTACCGCTATATGGCCGCGTCTGGTTATTTTACTAGTGCGTTAGATCCTTTATGATATATTGGTGAACAGAGCTTCCGTAGAACGTGACAAAATAAGAATTAGGCGAGAAATCTCCTTTTGTACTGATATATTATAACATATTATAACATACTCATATTTATGTTTTCTTATTGTCTTTTTTTTTAATAATATAGAATTTTTCTTTTTTCCTTTTTAATATTTAGTTTTGTATAATTTTTAATTTTAATTTGTTGTACTCATTATGTATTTTAACGCTGTACGTGCCTGTAAAAGTGTTTTACATAGTTTAAGAACTCCACAATTGTACACTTATTATTTATTGTAAAATGCTGTTGGTTCGTCAAAATAAATAAAATAAAATAAATAAAAAAATATGTATTCATGAAATGTTGGTATTTGAGTACACATAAGAAGAAAACAATGGTTATATAAGATACTTTATAGATATTTTAAATTAAAATTGTCAATCATTAACAGAATAGATTCATTCTTTCTTCTTAGTAATACAAAATTAACGTGTCCTCACCTCGGAGCTAGGAAAAATCGTTGAAAGTAATTGTATAAGTGTTTTCATAATTGTATGTTTCCCAAAAAATTAAAAAAGAATGCTAGTAATGTTTAAAACAGTTACGATTTTCCAAAAAAAAAAAAATAATAATTTGATATCACACATAAAATTATATTTTATTTACACGAAATATAAAAATTAAATGAATTACGATTCTCAATCTATTGTTGAGTTTTATAGAGATAAAGCTATTTCATACAGAACTATAAATACAGCAGATAATAATCTTTAACATATAAAGAACATATAGTGTCTTCTTATACTCAAGCCGCTACTTTATCTAGGAATCGTCTAGACTATTCGAAATTTATTATAAGTTGAACAATTCAATTTACGTGCCACTGCACTGTTGCAATATCTGAATCATCGAAACAAATATCGACGACGATTCCGCATCTGCATCAAAACAAAGGCATCCTGTAATCAACAATCAACTGTATAGATTGTATCTTTGGTTGAACGCCAATAGCTCTTTTGAATTATTTATCTTTTGTGAACAAAGGCCCTAGCATGAACATTTCGAACCGTTCCAATTCGAGGATTCGACTGTATTTAGGATAAAAATATTCTAGGCTAGGCCGACAGGAGGCAATTGTTTATCGTGTCACGCTTTTAATCAATGGTGATGCAACCTGCGTTGTCACTAAGGAAGGTCCGATGTTGGCCCAGTACGAATATTTTCAAAGTCTTCGACTCTAGAGGTTCGAAATTTTCGCGCCAGGCCCTCCGCTAAAAATACAAGAAGGCGCGTCGAATCAAATATTACCCAAATATCGCTCTATTTGGGTCTGTTATGATCAATACATATTAATAAATATTTTTAAAATCTACACGTGGTTATTAGCGGTAGCGCCACGCTAGCAGTTCTTCTGGTTTACATTCGAATTGGGACGGCTCGTCCGGATACGAGTAACTCTTTATCACACAAAATCGGTGTGAAGTGGCAGCAATGCTGTCGCGTCAAATGATGGTATAGTTGCCACGTTTCGTTAGGGTTGTGTGAGTTCCTGGTGGCCTTTAAAAGCAAGCAACGCATCTGCGAGCCTCCGGGAGGTGCAGATTTCCATGGGTGTAGGTTGTCACTTAGATGAACCACCTGGAAAATGGTTTCCCCTTCTAATATTTAAAAAAAAAGGCACATTGCGATTTGTGGTGCATTCACTATTTTTATCTTTATTTTTTGTATTCTTCATACAAAATATCAAATTTGATTACTGACCTATTCAGATTAATATTACAAGCGCTTATTAATGAAATCATTGTCTTCAAAATAGAATACAGAAATCCCATGCCGACGCATCGTAACAAAGGCATTGCCCTGTAAACAATAAACCGCATTCAGTTTATAGACCATTTAATCGCCATCTGGACAGAGTACATCCGGTTATTGGCAAAACTGTAGTATCTAATAGAACACGCTTATCGTTATTCATTCAAAACATACATTGTAGGTATTAAGATCATACATAAACTATGAGTGCAGCCTATTGAAGATCGAATGAAAGGCATTGTTTTTTTTTTTAATGAATTTATTGTCAGGCCAAGCCGAATCACATAAGTAGTTATTAATTAATCTTATAACTCTGCATTGCATTTTTTCATGCAATGCAGACTGCATTGCATTTTTTCATGCAATGCAGTCTGCATTGCATTTTTTCAGTAACACAAGCCTTACTATTATAAGTCTTACCTGGGTCCAAGAATTACCTTCTAAGTATTATCATACTAGAAAGAAGTTGTATTAACGATTCTGGTCCAAAAATCCTCTTTTCATTTGATTAAATAATAAGTGTTTATGTATCGCTAGAGGTTTCAATATCCTATAACAAAGTATTTGTTGTTACCACATTTTATTTAAAGAAAATACTTGTTACAACAACAACAAAGCCTAAAAAAATATAACTATTCACTAGTTATATCAAAAAGGCATTCTTATCACATCTCAAGCACGAGTATTTAAAAAGAAAAACATATTAAATAGTTATTTTTCAAATGTCAAGAGACACTACATAACAGCAATAGGCATTTCTTTAAATATCAACTTAAATTTCCAATAAAATCCAATCTTTTAATACTACCGCAAAAACTTTATAATGTTAACAGGGTCAAGGAGTGCTTCACGCCAAGCATCGATATTTCATTCGATATCGACTTTGAAAATTCTATCGAACCAATAACCATACCTACCGTTAAAAACTCGGCATTTCTGACAAGGTTAAGCACTACTTCAGGTTAAACTTCGATATTTCGTTTAACATCCAAATGAGAAGTCGTCGTGTGGTAAATTAATAATAAATAAAAAAAATAGCCAGGACCGTGTCAAGACCCGCTTGTATAGAAGAGATCCGTGTTTGCTACGCGAATAAGATATTTGTAAAATAACTTAAAAAGACCAGAGAATTACATTAACTATAATAGTGCGCTGTGGTTGATATGACGATAAAACTTTGCAATGATTTCCACTCACCATATGACGATTGCATCATAAGTTAAATTCACTCATTATTTCCGTTTATTCTCTTAGGAATCAATCATTGACAGGAAATATACGATGAAGTAGTTATAACAGAGTTGACAAAAGGAAGTTCATCAAATCTTTAATGAGCAAACTTAGCTCCTGTAACTTGACTGGAATTTCACACTGAAATTGTTACGTAACTGGGCTCAAATATCAAACAATGAAACTATACGCTTACTATTTCAATATTATCCGTATTTAAAGTGACCATTATTTCAATCCCTCGTTTAGAATCGGGTCCAATCTCGTTCGAACTTATAAAATTTTAATGAAGATTTGTACCATGATCTTTCTAAACAAATATAGCAATTATTCAGCCTTAATAAGAAATCTGAAAGTTGAAATCGTAACCAGTAGATGTAAATGTTGGAAAAAAAGTTTGAAATAAACTTCTGTTTCTTATAAAAACACCTTAAAACAATGTCCTTTATGTTCTTAACTATTTTAATCTTATAAGAGTACTTTTCTGGAATGTTACAGGCGCGGTAGATAAAGAGGCCGATGAGGAAGAGGGTAGTGCTGCTGCTGGACCTTCGGAAGAGGCAGAGGATGAAGCGGAACATGGGAAACACATTCTGCCGCTCGCTGCTCACCCACCCACTGTGTAAGCATTATTAACTAAAAATATCAATGAAACAAGTACCGTACCTGTAAAATATTAACAAAACGCTAAGTATTCAAAAAAATTAATGCTCTATCTATACATTCCGGGTTTAATATTGAAGCATAATAAACGTAATAAGCATTACAAAGAATATTTATTATATTCCAATAAAATGCAGAAAGTATTGAAGACAACTTATTAAAACAAAACTAACAATTACATAAGCCAATAAACAATAACAAAGTCAACCCTTGTTTGTCTTAAAAATGATAAATATTATTTTTATTTCAGTGAGGTGTCGGCCAGTATGCAAGATTTTTTCAAAATGCTGGACGAGAAGATTGAAAAGGTATATGCCGCTGATGATATACTAATAGCGCCTCTTATTTAATTTAATTTATTTTTGTCTAATCTATATTCTTTTGTTCAGGGAAAAGATTATGATTCATCAAGTGAAACAGAAGTGCGTTTAGAAAAAGAACGACGGAAGAAGTTGATCGATCAATGGCGTTCGGCTTCGCAGTCAACACAATCCTCTCAATCTCAACCAAGTCCACCGACTCCAGCGAGAAGACGCCTTGCAAGACCTGTACCCCAACCACCAGAACGTCAAAACAGTCCTGGAGCAGTCAGAAGATGCTATAGACAGCAACATGTTCCAGAAGGCATGTCTCCTCCACCCAGAAGAGCACACAGCGCTCAGTCACACCACCCACAAGATCCTAGACATGTTAACGGTGACAACTGGAATGATCCAACAAAATCTCCAGTTAAAAGACCACAAAGTGCTGGAGCTAACTGGAAGGGAAATCCTAAAGTCGCGCCATACAATCAAAAACCTAAGAAAAATGAGGCTAATGAAAACCAAAGAACTAGTCAAAAAGACTTGGACACATCAATAAGCCAACCGATTAACGCTAACCAAGATATATCTCAAATAACATATAACCCTACATTCCAAACACACAGTCCTGCACATAGCGCTAAGTCTCAACAACCTTACATAGCGCAAATAATAAGTTATCCAATGTCTCAACAAGTAACACCACCTTCACCACCCAAGTTTATAGCTCCTCCTGAAGAATATCAAGATCCACAAAATAATGTTGTAGATAACAAGTACAGTGCTAATCCAAGACAGACACAAAATCAACTACCACAAATGAATAATCAATCTCATATTTATTATATTCATGGAAATGCAACTGCAAACGTTTCTAATCAACAAGACTTGGTACAGCAAAGACAGCAAACAGCCATGCATTTACAGCAGTATGTGGCAATGAAACAAGCACAACAACAAATGTTTACTTATCTGCAACGAGGGCCACATACCGTTTTTCCTAATGTAGAGTATGCTCAAGTCCCCAATCCAAGAATATATGAAGGAGAAGAATTTACAGCTCAATATGCCCATCCTGCATTAAGACCTCATAGCGCACCAACGCCAGTAGGCGTCGTAAGACCTATGCCAATAACACCAAGTTTTAGTCCACTACCTGATGGAACTCATATGGTTCAAATGCCAATGTGGCCACACATGCCTCCAGTGGTGTCAACTATGGGCCCTTGGTTGCCCGGTCAAGGTCACGAATTACAATACTACCCGCAATCTCAATTTATGCCTATGTACAGAGCGACCTCCGCCGGTTCAGCAGGGACTTTAACTAGATATCATAAAAAAGAGCATAGCGATGGTGAAGTTAAAAATGTGTGCCAAAGTATAAACTTAGTGAGGCAAAAGCAAATTTAGCACGAATTAAATTAGAACTCTCACGTATCGAATCATCGACGTTATAGCCATGTAAGTCGTGTATTATGTAAATAAGCTATCTACCAGTGAAAGTTCCGTCCAAATAGATCTAGATGTTTAGGAGAACACTCGGAACAAACAAACAGACAGATAGACCTCACGGACAGAGTGACAGACAAAATTGCTTAAGCTTGCGTTTCTGTTATATTAATCGTGTAGGTATGTCATATGCGATAGTTAAAAAGAATATTTCAACGTTACACACGGACATTTCAATTTTGTTAGTATTTTTAGATGTGTAGATTGTCTTACCACAAAACCACACAATGGACGCCCTCATGACGATTTGTGTTATATTTCTGTAGTTCTCCTTTACATGAGGCTCTATATATCTGGTCAGTACGTCAACAACTACGTAGAAATGCAGAGGATACGTACAAAATATGGATATAGCGATAAAAGCCTTTGCACAGATTGCTGGCCTGTAAGAAAAAAAAAACACGAACTAAAACATAAATATAGGAAACTAGCTGTTTCCCACGACTTCGTCCGCGTAATTATACTTGCCCTTCTCTCCTTAATTTGGCTCAATCGAAAAATCCCTCCTTAGCGGATGTCTACTAACTGTAAACTGCCTTTTTGCTGAATTGTATCTATGTACGTCTCGCGGTTATCGAAATTTTGTATTAGGTGCCTTATTCCTATTACAAATATACATAGATTAATAGTTATTAATAAGAAAAAAAAACTAGTAAAATTTACAGTTGCAATAGTTTCAGTACTTATCGCTAATCTATGAAAAAAAAGCATATAAAAACTAATATAGCGTTTATATTAAAGCAAATTCGTATTACAAATTTAAAAAGACCTATCAATTCTATTTATTTTTATCGACAAAATTGAAATGTAACCAAGGGAAGCACCGCCATTTTATTAAAAAAGAATCATCAAAATCGATGCACTCAGTCGAAACACCTGAGGTAACGAACATAAAAAAATAAAGTCAAATTTATGACCTGCTCGCTTTTTGAAGTTGTTTGAAGAATAAACGGCATTTTTGCTTTGCTCTTTCTCAAAAGTTAGCGGAACTATTTTGGGGGCATATTACAAATACATTCATATCTAGATCAGGTGACTAGCGAATGTATGGTTTAACGCGTGGAAAATATCGATTAGATTTGCGTTTAGCTTATAACAAACGATTAATAGCATCATATAAATGATAGTGTATCTCGGTTAAGCTAAATTAAGAACAGGTTATATAAAATACACTCGTAAGTTACGATAAGGGTCTTTGCTATCGTGTTTTCATCAGGAGGTATTAAAAAGGGAACTTTATGTATCTATGGTAATATTTATGTTCAGTAGATTTTTGCGCCGAGCGGAAAGTGAGCAATTAATGCACGAGTTTATTAATTATTCACTTAAACAAGTTGCGTAATTTACTTTTCTTTCAACTACATCTCTGTCCATTTCCATTTTCGAAACTTTTCGTGCTAAAAATTTTGTATAAAAGTTTAACAATGGTATAGAATATGACATTTGTTTTCATTCGGCCGATTTTATATTTAGCCAGTATCTTTTTGATCCAATGCATAAATTTTGAATGAAACCTAATGGGAGACATTAAACCTCTGACCTCTTTGATAAATTTATACGAAAATAAAAACATTGCAGTAATTAATAATAGTGCAGAACAGTTGATAATGGGATTCCGCAGTCACATAAACTAATTAAGGCCACCTGCTTTGCCCCTTATTATAAAAAAAGCTTGGACTTCTAAACTTACCAGCTATCCAAAGGCAAATTCAAGGTGATGGATCCCCTTAGAGCATCTCCGTACCGGAAGTAGCCAAACAGGCCGAGTATGGCGTATAGTGCTGCGATGAAGGCCATAGCCACCACCAGCACTCCTGGACAACCCAGAAAATGCTGCGGTTTCTTCATGTTGTTCTCAACAGGCATAACCACTCCGATTCCCTCCATTGCGAATATTACTGTACTAAATGTAGTCTCATTTGGTAAACATCGCAATATTCACTAAGGGGGTCATCCATATATTACGTCACACTTTAAGAGGGGGGGGGGGTCCACTGAAAAGTGACATTTGTGACAAAGGGCAGGGCAGGCTTTGTGATGTTGCATGGCAGCAGACTAAAGCGTGATAGTTGTTTGAGTAAATTTGGGGCATTTGTTAGAGCTAGTGAGCGCCAGCTGGTCGAAAGTCGCCCACAAACCTTTTTGGTAACAACAACATATATTATTCTTCTTCTTCCTAGCGTTGTCCCGGTTTAATACCAGGGTCCGCTTAGATTGTAGAGGATGTGGCTGTGGGGCGAGTTTAGATAGCTGATTGCCATCTGACGTCATCATCTTTCTTTAGCCAGCCAAATTTAATAAAGAAATTTCGATAGTGACACTATACTAAGATCCACTTACTATTTACGCAGACAGATTAAATGCCCCCCTGGGAGTATTACGTGATGGTACAGAAACTTAAGTAAGCGAGTATGACTCGTACCGGTTTCTTTCACATTTGATAGTTTAGATAATGGATAAAATGTAGTGTACCTACGGTATTAAATATTTGTATCGTATAAACACTTAACTTCCGTATTTAGAGAGGTCATGCATTATATATAAGAACACAATCCTTCCCCTCGCTGTAACAAGCGATAAGATATACTTGTTATCATCTTTAAGACACACAAAGGACTTCCGCCGACGCAACCCAATATTACTTCCGGTATACGGCAATTTATTATTAATGATAAGAGATAGTATTTTCCCATACGTGATGTTACTTTTACGTAACAAAACCTTATTTAGGTTAACATCTACGATTCTACCTCTTTTTTTCTTGAAAATCCCTTAAAGTCAGGCGCGGGTCTAACGTGGTGGGCACGATAGGCATGCTCACCACACTAATGGATTTGTAACGACACCCATCCACAGTCTTGGTTGAAAAGTTCTAAATCCCAATTTTTATAAAGTCTTGCAGCTACACCAACTACCACTTGGCAGTACGAGGCAAACTTGACACCTATTATACGGTAGGGAAGCATTTTTTAACATTTTTATTTTCTGAATGCTTGGCCATCTAGAGTTTCTTCTAAGAGTACTTTCATTTGTAGCTAAGCCCTGCGTGTTTTAAAAACATTAGTGAAATCGGTGATGACTACTAGGGAATAAATAAATATATATTTATACTTTATGACACACGGTCGTCCGTTCCTATGGTAGACAACTTAATGCCTGTGTGATAGGTAACAGCCACCAGTTATACACATTATTTATTTGGATATATACTTCTCATCAGAAAAATAGAAACACCTTGCAAGTTTATGTCTTGTAGGAATAATCAGACTAATGTGTATATTTACAAGTGTATGTCAAAAAAACGAAAGTGTTTCGGTTTTTCTGATGAGAAATATATTTATAATATATGGATAATACACCCAGACTCGAGGTGGGAATCGAACCCACGAGCCTCGGAGCGGAAGGCAGTGTTGTTATCCTCTGCGCCAACGGGCCAGTCGAAGAAGGAATGTCCTTTTCTTATCCGAAAATCTGTGCCTATGTGACTATGCCCATTAATTTTTTAGAAAGCTCGATCCGCGCCTGCTTAAAGTGGTATTGATTTGTTAACGGTGGACCTGACAATTAATTCAACTGACATGTTCTACGATGCAGAAAATTAATTAGACTTAATGAGAATTCTATTTAGTGTATTCACCATAACGATATAACAGTAGGTACGGTAAATAAATCAATCAATGTTATTCTATTCTAATTTGTAATTGATGATTCGTGATGACTGATGGATTTTAAATCATCAATACAAAGGAACAATTGCTTGCTTTCCCAATAACGATAATAATAATGTTCTTTTGCAAGATTGAAGGTTTACAGTTGGTCTTATATTAAATATTACAAGCACTCTACAATCAGCCATATCGTGGCATGCATATGATGGAATTTCATAGTAATGTAATGGCACAATGTTTTTAATCATATAATATAATATAAAAAATATATAATATAACAAGTAAAACAAGAATGAATAAGATATTATTTTTTATGTAATTAATTCTAAAGTTATAATTATTAAACGTAGTATTATTAATTTTAGTCAATCTGTAACTTATAATTGCTCATAAGAAATTCGTTTACAGAGTGGAAACATTGAACAGAGAACATAAATCTTTATAACTTCTATGATTTCAGTAATTTTGGTATATTTTGAGGGTTTTCATTTTTAGTATGGATCCCTAAGTGTTTTTCTAAAAGTGAAGAAAAGCCTATATTACTCCTTGTAACACGAGCTATCTGCGAGTGAAAGTCCCGTCGAAATCGGTAAAGCCATTTCGAAGATTACCCGGAACAGACTGGAAGACAGACAATTTTTTCACTTGTGTTTTTGTTATAAGTATCGCGTAAATTGTGACATTCAATTAGTAACATAAATAAATTTCGAAGTTAGAAATATGTATACAACTTATGTAGACATGTATTTTTTATGTATACATTAAATTGACTAATTTTGTTTCCAAAACTAAAAATTTTCAACGATACACGTATCTAAGCTGATATCTGTACTAAATAGATAAGTTACATCAGTATATAATATATTTAGTATATTTGACTTCCAATCAAAAAGATTAATTAACTTATTAATATAAATAATTATTGTATTACATGATCATTGGAATGATCGTTCAATTGAAACTATGTCTGGCTCCGGCATTGGAGGTCTTGCTAAGAAAATAATAAATAATAAGTTTTCTTTTAAACTTCGGGTTTTTAAGATGTACAAAGTTATTTCTTTACAAGATGTGCCAATAAGGCTATACATTTGGTACACTCTGAAGGCATTACTAAGTTTTGTAGAACTTTGTAGACTTCAAGGACAAAAATGTACAAACACTTTGAGCTATGTCTGGCTCCGGTATTATAGTATGGTGATAACGAGAAGCAGTTAACAAACAAGTCATTGCAAATGATTCAAATGGAAACCCGTTTTGCGAGATGCATCTTATAGCATTCCAGATTTCGCAATGCAGCATTTCTTCCACTTTCCTTTAGTAATAAATGCCTTTAAATTTTAACATGCGAGTACATATTTTTACATTTATCGTGCTTGTAATAGTAATTAAGACATTGATATAAAACAAGGGTTATTAATAATATTGGTATCGAACGTTATCAGGTGTTATTGTCTATAATGTCCGTCAAACACGTCCGGCGCATCTCTACAATGCTGTAATAAATTCACACCAGACATATTTAGTGCATTCTGTCAATTTAAATTGCATTTTGTTATTTATGCCCTGATAAATTGTGTCAGTGACGCATACGATACGCGTAAATGTGATATTTTTTTAATAACATGGCGCAAACGTGCAAGCAGTTTACCTTATTCTTAACTGGCGCCCATGGACAACTGCACTACCAAAAGGTTTTTATTATTATTATTGTATGGAGGATATTATTTTCATACTTATATTTACCTTGTAGACCTACAAAGAATTAATTATTCTTGTACATTTACAAATATACGTTTGGTTTAAATGCAGATCAAAAGAATCATTGGATCAATTATTCATCAATCAATCGTTCATTAATCAAAAGAATGGTTTGAGTTTCTGGTTTAGAATCTAAACAGTAATATTATTTAACAATATAAACTTATTGTGCTGTAAATTAATATATGAAGGCTATATTTAAGTCGAGTTAGTGTTTCGATGATCCTTTTTTTGTTTAATACTCCACGGGCTAAAGGCCCGTGCCATTGTTATCTGCTTCTTTTTGTTCTGTATTGCCATCTTCGATTTACTTATTCTTCTACAGTCCCAGTTTGTTTTTTGGGTTTCTTCGGGACAGCCATTTCCGTGATGCGATGGACGTCACGGTGGTAGAAGGCCGCTCTGTGTTTGTATTACACTACAATACACAGCGTGTTCGCTCACGGCAATCGCTTTCTTCACGAACTGACTAACTGCATCGTCCACGTCATCGGTGTGGTTCAATAAACTTTTGCTTTAAATATTCTGCCTCATCTTTATGTATCCAAAGATATGGTAAAAATATTTTTTATCTACCTTTACATACCTGAACGTAATATGGGGCTCATAAAAACAAATATTGTTACAATCACTGGCACCAACCTTATTGGCGCTTTCTTTACCGGTAGATTTTTTGTGCGCAACTTATTTATCTTGTGATAGTCATGAATAGGAACTCAGTCACCAGTTATTTTAAATACTTTGCGTTTTTAGTAGCAGACCAATAATAATAGATATGGCTCCCCATTCACAGATCTCTTCATTAATTTAAAAAAAAACGGAGGGAGGCTGAAAATGGCTGTTTTTAAAGGCTTTCTTTCAAACAGAAGGTTGAATACTTATTTCCATTGCCTAGGCCCAACAAAAAAAAAACGTTGAATAGGTGATTATTTTGTAAAATTCACCCCGACGAGACTTCCTCCGTGGACAAAAGATTGTTTCCCTCCCAACCGGATGTATACTCATTTCGTATACAGAACATCAGTACTGACGACAATGACCAACGAATTTTATATTCCAATCACGCATTTCACTGTCTGTCTGTTCGAACTGCATCTTAAGGGTTATAATACGACTTAACATTGTGATTGAATCGATTAAACTTTTATAGTCTTAAGTTGTTTATCACGAAAATATTTAAAATTTTTCATTACAAAAGATGTCAATATAAGGGGTCATCCAGAAATTAGGCAGTCAGTGCAAAAACGACCTAACCCTCAATTCTTTATATTTCTACCAAAACCTGATAAAACGTCATGGAAAATCGGCTTATTCCTAATTATTGTAGTCAATAACAGATGACGTTTGCTAGACTTGTTTTTGAGGAAGTCGTGGCCTAATCAGTGGTCGACATTTGAGTCGATCTCTAAGTTAAGTTGCTCTGGCTGCGACCGGGTGATAGATGGGTAACCCATTCTAGCACTGGTTTATATTTGATATCCGCAAATATTCATTTAGAAAACTTTCTCTAACCTTTACATACATACATACATAGCATTAAAAAGAGTCCATAGTATACATGTCTCTCGTATATAAGGTCTAAGTTTTAATGAATTTGGGAATAGGAGGAAATTTAAATTTGCTGTTCCAGAGTTCAACAAACACAAACATTTCATAGTGAACCGTTGATTTGAAATATGTTGAAGTTAGAATATAATATTTTCAACGATATGTATGAAAATAGAACATTGCTGGATAACAAAGCGTCGCGTTATAAAAGCGTTTCTGTGCGATAGAAACTTGGAAATCCATATATTCTATTTTAACGCTTTTTTATCGCACGGTAAAAAGCTCTCGTGCGAATGGGGGCTTAAGGTTGTATAACATATATTTGACTTACCCTAAGCCCTCATTCCCACGAGAGATTTTTTACCGCGCGTTAAAAAATGCGTTGAAATATTACATATGAATTCCCATTTTTGTGTTCAAACTACAGCGCTTTTATAACGCGACGTTGTTTTATTGAGCAATGTTCTATTTTCAACGCTATAAATATACATATAAGCTATATTTTTGTACCGGTGACTTTTAAAAAACGCCAACACCAAGTTTTAAGGCAACGCTTTTTTAACTCTCGTGTGACGAATGAGGGTTTACAATTTGTTTTTAAAAGTAATGTGACTATTTATAATATAGTATATTTGTTACGGACAGATGATACAAGTACGGTATGGCGGCGTCTTCGATTGTGGACGTCGTCGGACGGACTGATGCTGGCTAACGCTAGTACGTAACATAGCGAGCGAGATAGGCAAATCTTGTTAGAAAGAGACAGCGATAGTGCTATCTCGCTCGCATAAACACCAAATTTTACTCGTGTAGGATGCGTACTAGTGTCAGCTCCCATTTAGTAGATAAGATTGTGCCAAATTTTTGGACTGCACGTTCCCATGACGTTGTGATTAACCGGTGTAAATAAAAGTGCTTTGTAAATACAGTCTACGAGAAGATTATTGACAAGTTGTGGTGTATTATTGATCCCCATCAATAAAACCCATAAAAGACACCAACATGTCCGTTACAATATTTTAATATCATAAGTTTACTATGTTTTGTTTATTTTGTTTCAGGTAAATTTGACTGAATTAAAACATTCGTCGTGTACGTAAGTACTCCAATAAATAAAGTTAAGACTACTGAATCCTACAAAAGTTTTTTGAGTCAGGTGAAATATTTCCGAGAGGTACAAAGTACCGTAAAGTTATTATTTTCGAGGCTTGTAATTTGGAATAAAGTTGTTACACGAATTTATTTTAAGTGTGTGCTGCGAGTGCTTAAAGTAGTTATTGTTGTACTACATTGGTTCATGGAAAAAAGTTACTCGGCGTCCATCAATTTGACAACAACATCAGCTGGTTTATCAATGTAAATTGAAAACATCGTCGATGCGGAGTGCTGCCCTCGTGACGTAATTTAGCGTCAATATTTTTTATATTCTTTATACATGGGAATAATGTATCATATTCAGTAAGATTAGAGGTAGCGCCACGCTTGCAGTCCTTTTGATCTGCGGCCGAATTCAGAAGGCTCCTCCGAGTACCAGTACCTGTTTCTTACATAAGATCGACATGAAGTGGCGGCAATGCTGTCACGTCAAGTGATGGTATTGTTGTCGCGTTTCGTTCGGTTTGTGAGATTTCCCGGTGGCCTAAACTCGGCCGGCAACGCATCTGCTAGCCACTCGGTCGTGCGTCAAGGACGTCGGTAGTCACTTAAGTAAACCGCCTGCTCGTTTGTCCCCTTTAACATAAAAAAGAAACATACAAAAATGTGTCACAGCTTTTAGACTAGCTCACTAGTACTATATTCGTCCATCCAAATAATTTATTCGTCTTCCATCTAACAGCTGTATCGATGTAAATTGGAAAAATGGTCCTTGCAGAGTGCTTCCGTCAAGCACGTTTCAAGGTATTTTTACATATTATTCTTTATAAATGGGAACAATTATATCACATTAAGTACGTACAAAAGATGTATCGCATCATTTAGAGTAGCTCTATCGTACAACATTGGTACATCGAAACAATTTATTCGGCTTCCATCTAACTGCTGTATCAATGTAAATTGGAAAAATCGTCGATGCGGAGTGCTCCCGTCAGGCGCGTTTCAGGGTCGATATTTAATTCTCCCGAGCGCTTCTTTCCCTTTCTTGCGCGATAAAAAACTTTTTTGATTTATCACTAAAATATATTAAAAAAAAATGATTTAAATTCATTACAGAAATTTAATTTTTCTATTTTAAATTTTATTATCTCTCGTTTATTAAAATAATCTTTTTTATTTAACTTATTTAAAAGATATTAAGTTTTATTTATATAGAATTTAAATCAGGTAGCTCAAAGTGTTTGCACATTTTTGGCCTTGAAGACTACAAAGTGCTACAAAATTTTGCGCAGCTACACAAAGTCCCCGGCAGCACTACATGATCATTCCAATAAAGCTATGTCTGGCTCCGGCATTTGAGCAATGCCGGCCCGAGGTAAATTTTAGGATGTAGCGAAATCCAATTATGGCGCCTCACTTACTTGCCTGGTTTTTATTCTTTAATATAAAATATATAAAAAAAACAATCGCATATTAAGAGTCACCCCTAGCTGATGCGCCTCCCTCGGACTTGATGCCTGGATTGGTCGTTCCGTTCGCCTTATGGTAGGGTGACCCTGCCTAAGCCACCGGTACTCTTTTCAAAATTAATTAATGTTGCCATGAACACTGGTGTCGGTGTGCTGTGTGGTAGTGTGTCGTTATTAGAAGTTCTTCCTTATGCTTAACAGTGGATGTCTTTGAGTGGTTAAGAAGAAGAAACGGCAAGAAAAGGTCTAAAATCTCACAAGGTATTACCTGTATATCCACCGGTCGCGCTCCTTACGCGATGCACACGCGAAATACCGCGGTGCGCGATTTTCAGCACTTAAAGCGAAGCAATGCGGTCTGCCCAGCACTGAAGAGTGTAGTGCACGTATATCAACCTGTAAATGTAGGGAACGGACATTTAATTTTACGCAACTAAACTAAATGAATCTGTTCGCAATGGATTTAAACGTTTTTGGTACAATCTGGTACCATACCAGAAACATACAAAAATATTTGACGATACTAGACATCCCTAGATTGAATAAAACGCGTTATGAGTGATGAGAGGGCTCTAGCTACTTTTTATCTCATATTAGCCATGAATTGCTAATCTAAGTTAAACTCAAGAACCAGTACTGTTAACAGTCAAACATTCGACGTGCCACGCACTCCTTTGTTTGTACACGATTTAATCATAGTTAATGTAGATTATAAATTACAATTAATGTCAACATTATTTAGCTTTTTTTGTTATAATATAGATTTTATTATTATTAAAGATCGCTGACTAGTCGAAATTCGGTCACAAATATTTAAATCTGCGTACCATTTGCTTATAGGTTAACGCTATGTACAAAAGGTTTATTCTTAGTACAACTACATCGGTTACAGTGACTATACTTTGACACAATCAAATAATAAAATGTAAACATGTGCATGTAAATCGTTTGGCATTGGTGTGCGTGAGATTTTATTATAATGATTTAATGTACTTATAATGCATATTTTATACAAATGTTAGCATTCGCACACCCTCCTCTATACCATATGAACAACAATTGTGCCAAATTTCATATTAATCCGTTCGCGTAATATAGTATCGAAATGCGCTTCACGTATTAATATATAGATTCTTAGAATGTACAGAATCCTGGACGTTTCCATTATTATTCAAAAGCTTATAAAGCATTGATTTCTATATTGTTCCAGACCTATGTCACCCTTTTATTACTATATTATTTCCAAGACATTGACTCGTACCTCTCAAAACCTTCACTATCTATGACGCATTCGTCGGAGCCAAGATACCGCTAGGCAGCGCTGTTGCACGACGCGGTGCGGTGGGTTATTATTTATCAAGTATGATTCAGAATTTGGAAAGTGACTGTGCGTTCGAATTAAGCCAAACCTTATTGGCGCACTTTTTTCTACAACTTTTTTTCGACTACTGTGGCGACAGTTATTCCCTTTTTACATAAAATATAGAAAGTTTAACGAGCAATAAAATTTTCGGTAATTAGTTTTGAATAGTAACTATTATTTTAACAGTTTATATCACATTTATCGTTTTACTTTGTCACAGAGTGACAGATGGTAACCATATGACATCGTGGCATTTAAATATATATCTCTGATTTATTATTATTATTGTACTCTTTAGAGTACAGTATTTACTGTACTCTAAAGAGTACAGTAAATACTTCTGTATTCTACGGAGCCTTTGCTATTGGAAATGTATAAAGTTCTTGTTAGAAATTATAATAAATTTAAATAAACGATAATGGTAGAAAAAAATATATACCTGGTTCGGTGGCCCGAGATCCATCGTGGACACAGCAGGTGAATGTGCTGACAGTAAACTCTCATGAGATCTGAAAGTGAAGAAGTTAAACAATTTATTACAAATTTCAATACATAATTTATCATACTTAGTAAAGGAAGGGCACAAGATTTCACGTTCGTAATTTAGGGCCGGTTGAAAACTATTACAATTCCGGATAATGTCCGAAATAGCTGGACAATGTTTTGCCGAATGCCAATGATTGGCAATTAGCGTTATAAGACAATCGGAAAGATTATCAAACTGAGCAACTCCTGGATGTATATAATAAGTGGCCGGCATTTGAACCGATCACTAGTTTAAGTAGTTCTTTCCGCGACCGGATGATGAATGGATGATGGAGAGGATTCTAATACTGGTTTTCAAATATTCGACCTCCTATGTGTTTCTGAAGGGACGTACAACAGTGGTTCCCAATTAAACTCGTGCGACTGTAGGTATTGTGGAGGTTCCGAGGATGACGTCAGACGGCAATCAGTCATATTAAGTCACCCCAAATATACAGCCTCTGCAATTTAAGCCGACGATACTAGACCGGGATAACGCTAGGTAGATGAAGACAAACATTTAATAACCCTTAAACATTATTAAATATCCCATACTCACCCAAATTCTAATGAACTGAGAATATGCGACCTTGTGAATAACACTCGTTGTATCCGGCCAATATTTTGGTATGCAAGGGTCGTAGTCAGCATATTTAAATAGGCGTCAGGGCTGTGCTACCCTTATGTTAGTTAATTAGGGTGGACAGTGCGGTATTTGGATAAATTTAGGCATTGTAACATGTAAATAAAAGTAAAGTGGGTGTTTATGATATACTAGCTGTTTTCCGGAACCTCGTCTGCGTAATTTTGCGAGAGTGGACCAGCACCCGTAACGGCGCGGGGAGGGGAGAGGGGGTTGTATCGGATACGAACCGACAGTTGTTCGTTGAGAGGTGTATATATAGTGATCGTTCGTAGAAACTTCGCTAGCGTGAGTTGGATTCCGTATGGTACGCGACAGCGTTTGTACTGCGTCCGTTGACCTGTCCTTACAGCGCCATCTAGTTTTGCTTTGGTGAATCTTTCCCCTCGACATCGTCGCCATCTCGGTATGTAGCGGCAGCTAGTTGCTTATGCGCATTTGTGCCTTTGATATTCAATTTACAATTAATAAAACTATGTGTGTACTTGTGTTCAGCAGTGATAATTAATTGAATAACAATATATTTTAAAACGATGATATCAGCAACAGATATTTTTTTATATTTGATTTAATCAGTTTTTTATATATTACCTCTTGACCTTTGGTTTATATTTGATTGTGCCGTCCATACCTCGACTACGATGACGCATTTTATTGTTTGTTTTCTCGGTAAGTACAATATATATTTGTATTTTTTGCCAAAAGGCTTAAAACGAGTCACTTGTATTAAGGGAGGGTGGGGGGAGGTGGTGTTACCTTCCGTGCGGTTTGGTTTGCACTCTAATGAGTTGTCATTCTTACATCATCATAGTAATTTCACTAAACATTACTTCACTAAACATTTAAAAATCGCAAGAAACACTAACGTAAAGATTCACGTAAATCATGCGACAGACGTCAAAATCGCCGCCAAAGCGTTCCATTTCATGATTTCACATACTAATTCAACCACAGATATTAAAACTTAACCAAAAATAACTAATATTATGTTCCATTTCACGTATTTACAAATTTTTCGGACAAATTTTAAAAAATAATTTAAAATATTTTGACTTTCCTCCGGCTTCCCTTTGGCTAAAATCGAATTTGGGGGGTCGAGGCAAAAACCCTCGACCCTCCACAGTAGCGGAAACCTCAAATTCAGGCGACCTGTTTTTAGAACCAAGCCTATTTTGTGACCTTGTGGGCGAGCACGAACATTTCAATCAAATCTAATATCTTTATTGCGAATTTGGGTTTTTACATAAGGTCTTATAGCCAAAAGGTACAACCAAATTCCGCTTATAGTATGCAACATAATATATGTTAATAAAAAAGATCTTAATTAAACAGTTATTTATAATAAAATCGTTATAATAAAACAATTATAAAGAAGTTAAGTTAACACTAATAGAAATATAAAATAAAATGAAAGTTAGAGCAAAACTAAAATTTAACATTTAAAATCGTATATTACATGCACTTACAGTAAAATTAACATTTAAACATTTAGAAAAGTGTAGTAAAAATATACATTTAATATTACGGTAAAAATTAAAATTTAACATTTAAAATTGTCGTTGAAATAATCATTCATATGATTGATGATATGATCACCAGTATGATTTTTGTATTTAGCTTATACGCGGTAGAGGTAGGAGCAAGGGGTATACCAGCAAAACCCCTATACAACCTACTAACAGACCTTGGCTTGTAAAGAACTATCATAAGTCCATTACTAGAAAGGACATCTAAAGCCGCACTAGTAGGATCATACCAGATTTGGCTAGGCAACTGATTCCTCAGAGGAATTTGCTAGGTAAGAAGTTCCCAGGGAATCAGACGGTTGGATTTTTTTTTAAAGAATATTAGAAATACTTTTTAGGTATCTCAAATATTCCCTTTTCCCCTCCTACTAAGCTTAAATTAATAACTTGTATTAGGAGTGGATGCGACAATACCCCAACGGCGGTGGGGTTTGAACCGGGTACCTTGCGGATTTCAGTCCATACTTTATACTTTTGAGCTATTTAGGATCTAATTTGTTTAGTTCATCTTTATTTAATTTTGAATTATGAATTAAACTCGTTTTCTTTACTAGATTTACAATTTAAAAGTCTTCTGTGTAGTGGAATGTGCATATAAAATTGAATCAACGTGAATCGATGAATAATGCATTTTGGAAACGAGTGCAAAAGGTGAATTTGAATATTGGCAATTTTTCCCATTCCTTCCAGAGTTCCTTTCAATATTAACTTCCTATTTTATTATATTGAAGGAGTGGCAGGCTAATGTCACGCTAGCTGTATCTCGCAACTTCGTCTGCACGGTCCACTCTCATAAGCTAAGGTTTTTTTAAAAAAAGTTTCGGGATAAGTTTTAATGTCATGTTTAGAAAAAACCTTTACAGATAATGCATTATTTTAGAACAAATTTGGTTAGCATAAAAAACGTTGTAATGAGCCATCCTTAAAAGATAGACATATGCTATAATGGACTTATATTTAGAACTTTTAAAGGAGAACAATTCCGTCATACATGATTTTTGCGTAACTTTAACCGTTTACGCTGCGCACGCAACGGATCTCAAAAGGAAAAAACCCCTATTTTGAAACATTCTTCTTTGGTGTTCCGCTACTATCGGCCTCATGCCGAAACCAGACATAGCTCAAAGTGCTTGTACATTTTTATCCTTGAAGACTACAAAGTTTTATAGAACTTTGCGCAGTTACAAAAAGATGCCGGCCACATTACATGATCATTGAAATGATCATTCCAATGAAACGCTGTCTGGCCCCGGCATTAGCGTGACGATACATAACCTATAGCCTTCATCGATAAATATTTTGAGCAACTATTTCTATGTATGTATATAAAAAATAAACGCGCGGGAAAAGTAAATGTGTTTTTTTTTGTTTTATGTCGTATAACCTGCCAGCCTCTATTATAGTTTTCATATGTTTCATAGTCTATGGCACCATAAGTGTGTTATTAAAGCGTTAAACGATACTGCTAACTGTGCTATTATGCGCCATAGAGTATAGACTTTTGCGTGGATTAAAAAATGGGTATTTTTACGTTATTATTCGTAAGTATATTAATGCCAGATAAATATACAGGAGTAGAAAAGAGTTATTAAAACAATCAACGATCGAACCAATGCCAACAAACGACGGATGCTACGAAATAACTTTTAATTTCAAATATTTCGGACAAAAGAGTAAGTTGTTCTGAAAGGAACAAACTTGGCAATTATTAATAATGTTTGGAAAAATTATAAATGAAATTATCTCGAGAAAGATTGTAAACTTTCAAAGGTATTTTTTTTGATACATAAATTATTCAAGACAACGGTGAACGAGTCGCAAAATTTTGTATTCTAGGGAGAAATAAAACTTTTTAATGACAAAAAATAAACTGAGTTTCGTCCTTATTTGGCCTAAGGGGCGCAAAATTTTGTTCCTGCTTAAGGGACAAGGGGGCGGACAACATCAAACAAAATTATATCTTCTTCTTCCTAGCGTTATCCTGGTCTAGTACCAGGATTCGCTTAGATTGCAGAGGATGTGGGTACGAGGCGAGTTAAGATGACTGCCATTTGAGGTCATCCCCGAACCCCGACGATCTCTGCAACTTCACGACTAATATCACTCAGTGACATTAATCGGTTCCCACTGTTTTACGTGCCTTCCGAAAAACGGAGGAGGTCCGATATCAAATATAAACCAGTGTTAGAATTGGTCATCCATCTATCACCCGGTCGTAGTCAGAGCTATTTAACTTAGCGATCGATTAAAGTGCTGACCAATGAATACGAAAGGACCTACTTACTAAGAGAGACCAAGTTAATATTAAATAATAATAATAATTCTCTTATTATCTCTTAATGAAAATTAAAAGGAAATAAGGAAATTTTATTATTGGAGCAAGGAATAAAACAGATTTCATCAATATTCCATCAGGTGCTTCACCAGTCTGATCAATTAGTAATCAATGTCAAATATTTAAAATAAGAAAAAAATATATGTAGGACTATATGACATACGGACGTCTGTTCCTAAGGTAGACAACTTAATGCCTGTGTTATAGGTAACAGCCGCCTGTGCCTCGTTGTGATTTTAAAATTCGATAAAACAAAAAATCACGCCAAAAAGAGACAGGTGTGGTGTTATTTCAAACCTTTTTGCATCTTTCATAGTTATGATATATTTTGACATTGTTACGTTGTCATTGTCGCTGTATATTTTAATGAAATAAAACCAATATATTTGGTGTTTCGTATATTTATTATGTCAACAGGCAAGCATTTATGCGTACATACATACATAGGATTTAGGATAAGATATGCATCATATTAAACGTCTTTCATAAATTACATGTTAAAGGGAAGACAAAGTATCACCAAAATGTGAAATTGTTTCAAATCGGGCAGGGGTTAATACTTCTGTGACGTCATTTATGTCAAAATTAAAAATATAATATTATAATATTAATGAAACTACAATTTTTTTTATTTAAATATTATTAATAACTTTTTAAAATTTTTATGTATGCATAAAATGAAATTATGTGATTTCCCATTAAAGGGGAGGAGGTTCCGAAAATGTGACAACCTGTGACAAGGACAGCGGGAATTAAAAATTCGTTTGTCGTTAGTAATGGATGAGCCCTAATTATCATCTCTTATTTGTTCGGGTTATGGAGGTTAAAATATATGGAGAACCATTTCATTGTATGAAAGTGTCTGTCGAAATTCGCAAATAAAGGGGATGCCACATAAGAATAAAATATAATTTTAAAGGTTATTACTGGTCTATTGGCTACATTCATATCATACCATAGCAATCATTATACTCAAAAGGGTTAAAATATAATTTCATCTTTATTTATGTACACGGTAAAATACAGTGATTGTATACAAAGAGTGAGAAGGTCATGGAGTATCATTCAAAATCTTTTCCAAATTTAGCATATTTTCTTTTTTTGTATTTTTAAATCTTTTTGTTAGTTGTTATGTACATACAGATTTCCGAACGTTATCATATGACCGACGACATTCAGTACTACCAACTGTATTATTTATCCTCCATCTTGAGGCAGGTGATGTTTGTTTGAGAAAAGATTTTTATCTGAAAACAGAATAATCCTGATCGAAAATGGGCGTTTCAAGTCTTCCCATCGCTATTTTCACTGTTTTCTGGGGTGTGATCGGTATTGTGTGTCCATTTTTTGCCCCTAAAGGCCCCAATAGAGGGTAAGTATAGTAATTCATTATGAAAGGATTTTTAATATAATTAAGATTACGGTTCTAAGTTGCGTTTATTTGTTATTCCAGGATTATCCAGGTGGTGTTAATGTTGACAGCTTCAACATGTTGGTTATTGTAAGTAATTTTTTAATATTTTGCATTGTAAACTTAAAAATACTGTAAGACTTCTTTTCTGGCTAGCTCTCAGTACTAAGTTATTTTTTCCTGTTACTTTGGTTATATATTACATGGTCATACTTAATTATGGGAGTTTAAGGAAACTTTGATGAGTATATCCTATTATTCTTTGTTAGATTTTAGTATAATATTTTAAATAGTTTGATTAGCCTTGACAATTAAAATTCCAATTTAACTCAGTCATAATTTTATATACGAATTGTTACATGCTTCAACATTACACTTATTCACTCATTACCTTCATAAATCTGTTTATACTTTGTCCTAAGTTAAATATGTAAACTGGAAGTTAAGTTCAATTCAATATAAAAATATGTAATGAAAGAAAATTGATAACAGATTATTATTATTGGAAAACTAGGGGATCCGACAGACGTTGTCCTGCCCAAACTTTGGGTTACTTACTATTTACTACATTCTATTATCCTATAATATTGTTCCCTTCCCCAATATTTTGGCAAATTACCCCCAATAAGTAGACAGACAGGCATTTTAAAGTAGACAAACCTTGTCATTACAATAATGAACAAAGCAAAAAAAAAGAATTATCCAATTTGGTGCACTTGTTCAGAAGTTATCTGCTTAAATTGCAGTTGTTTAGAAGTTATGTGCTTACATTTCCGTTGTTCAGAAGTTATGTGCTTACAATTTGGAAATTTATTTTTATTTATTATAGATTTTAATGCTATTTAAAAAATTTACTGTATTAAAATTTCAGCTGGCTGTGTGCATACATGGCACAGATGAATCCGTTGATTGGCCCCAGACTTAACAACGAAACATTAATTTGGATCTCGCGCACCTGGGTAAGATCATATTAAATTACAATCTTATAATACATTAACATGCATGAGAAACTAAACTACTTTGCTTTAATCCGCAAATGAATACTAACAAACTACAATCACATTATAACATAACACGTTATTGCGTTAGATTTATTTAATGTATTTTGATTTATTGTATTGTCATTGGAAATAACCTTAGCCACAAGGTTATGGGCGAATGAGGACTCGAGAACTATAACTGTAAAACCCTTCAGGTTGGCGTGACGAAAGTGTGTCAAAGTTAAAATTTGGTGCTAAATGCGACTATGCACTCATTTTAACATATAAACCCTTGTTATATTCTCATGCATTAAATGTTTTACAATTTTATGTTATAGACTAGCGAAACCGGCAGACGTTGTCCTGCCCAAATGTAAGCAATCCTATCTTTGAAGTTGGATGAAATTGCACACGGTGTGCAATTTTATTTAAAACGTTGGGCTACTTACTATTTACTTCTATTATCCTATATCATCCCCGTTCAGGTCTCGTTCTCGTTCCCGTTCCCTATCCCGTTCCCGTTCCCGTTCCCGTTCCCGTTCCCGTTCCCGTCCCCGTAAGTTCAAATTGACTGTACATTTAGTTATAAAACGTTTGTATCGGAAAAAGAAAAGGGCTGTTTTTAGGGTTTTTCCGGCAATTATTCGATTTTTCTCGCCGTAAAAACCATCCTTGGACTTCAACGAACATTAAAAAAAAGAATTGGTTAAATTGGTCCAGGCGTTGTTAAGTTATGTGCTTACCAACACATTTTGCGATTTATGTTTATATACATAAATGTAGCCCGCCTGCATCTTATTTTTTAACGATGTGGCCCTTGGCTGCCAAAAGGTTGCCAACCTCTGATATAAACTATTTATAATGTAACTAAGAATTTTACAATACTCAATTTCCAGCAAAAAAGACCATCCAAAATTGTATCTATGGGCAAAAGATTGGGAGAACGCCGAAGCAAACTTTACACAAGAGCGACTAAACTCGGACTATTCTGATCTAAATATCATCATCAACAGTATTGGTAAAGAGAATTTACCCGTCAAACCTGAGGAGGTTAGAGATGGACATTTGGATATGAGAACGCAGATAACTGAAGAGTCTGATCATGAAAGGTTTAGCCAAAGAGATGCAGTGAACCCCCTAATGAATCTGTCAGCAGCACTATCCAGTCCCAGTGGAACGTCCCTAGACCTTCCAATAACAACTTCGGAGTTGGAAAGATTGGCCAAATCTGTTCAAGGTATGGTATTATTTTTATTTGGTTTTTCGAAATATCTTTTTTTGCAATGTCATTTTTTAATACTTTTTCCATTCCATGTTTGATATTATAGTAGTGATATATTCGAAATAATTTTTACAAGGTTATTTTGCCCCTTAACAAACTCGGTTGGTTTCGCTGTTTATTCTCATTATAGTATATCAATAAAGTAAAAATAGCCTTTATATGCTTTAACCCATACACAATTCATCATTAAAAATAAAGTTAAACTAATCTTTATCAGCTACCAGGTCTGGCTGTGTTGCGACAGGTCTCCTCAAGTTCCGTCCATCATAGTATATGGGCTTAGGCAGATCGTACCTCGCGATCACTTGTTCCGTGCTCTCGCTAGCACGCCTCAGGCGGAACGTGACACTATTTCGTGCGAGCAGCCACGGCTATTCAAATTTATTTGATAGCTAATTTTATTGATGATAAACGATTAATGAAAACATTAAAGGGATGAGAGATCCGTTAATTGACTTGTCTTTTTTTAAATGTTAGAACAAGAGACGCGCAACGTGACAATTCCTCAACCGGAAGCGGCCATAGAGAACAGCGCGTGTCGCGAGAGGCTGCTGCGTCACGTGCAGCGGTGTCAGGCGCTCATCGATGCGAGATTGGACTCCATAGAGGCACAGGTCGCTGGTAAGTATACGACATATACGAGAAAAATTATGAGACGTTGCGGAACGTAGGCGCGGATCCTGCCTTATTAAATGATGGAGCATATCCACTCAATTTTTGGTTTACAAGGGGTATTCCATTATTATTGGTCATCATCTTCCCTAATCGTCATCATCCTCCCTATTCACCATCATCTTCCTTATTCGTCATTATCTTCCTTATTCGTCATCATCTTCCCTTATCGTCATCATCGATTACTCTCATATTTCTAGGCTTCGCTAGAAATGAAAGTGCTCCAAGTGGGAACACCAAATGACCCAGCGTTCAGTCTTTGTAGGAAAAAGGCTCCGTCCAAAATGTTTCAATCAATCTGACTTCTTTATTCAGATGAAGTTTTTCGGTTTTTATAATTAAAAAAATATATATATTATTATTTGTTTGAGTATAAATGTAACTGGTATTTTTTTTTTAAAGACAACTTATGTCGAGTTAGCTAATAGCCAATAAGGATAATATTTTTTATTTTACAGAGCTTGAATCCAAAGATCCGTCATTTGAGGATGACGAAACAAATTCAAAAATTCAATCATTAGGGGCACGCCCCTAAAAAAGAAATGATAAAACAAGGCCTGATAACATGTAAGAAGCACAATATTATTCAGTTATAGTAGATTCATTATTTTTCTGAACGATGACTTTTTTACAAAGTCATGTCAAAGATTTATCAAACAAAAATTTTTATTTAAAAATTATATAAATTGTAATTATTTAAATACGATATAAATGAGATAAATAAACAAATTGCTAAAGTAGGCCGCATTTTAAAATATAAGGAGGGATACCATAAAAATTAAAGAAAGTCGTATATAAAATTTAAAGCTTTTACCTTTATTTAGTTTCTTATATTCTATATGTACACAATAAATAATTTAACTAGGAATGTACAGTACACTGAGGCTCTTACTTCATTCTTGGAGACGTCACTCGGGGCCTCCAGCTCACAACCATTTAATAAATAATTAATAAATAACGGCAGTCGAAATCGCACAACAATTAAATATCACTAGACGAGAGCATAGGAACTGTGGTGAACCACTAGTAGAGAAGAGAACGCGTATGCGTCGATGGGTGTCGGTCACGTCGGGCCCATGGGTAAGTTCGCTGCTGTTGTTGTCTGCTGGATCATGCAGGTGCAGCCCACTGAAACGACGTAGGCTTTTGTTTCCTTTTTCTTTTTATAGTAGACTAGGACAGTATCGTGCATCTCTACGCATTCGAACTGGTGCGAATCGTGATGGTGCTGGCAGCACTCTTGTGGCGGTATATGCTGGTTGCGGCACAAGTGATTGGGTTCCCGTTTGCATTTAATCATCTTAATGCGTCGCGGCACTCGGTCCTGGTTATCGTCCACTTCGATATCAATCGGGCACACAGTCTTGTTGATCACCTCTTTCAGGTCGAAGCTGCGTATGTCTCTTGATGGGGCGGCGAATGTGAAGGTGGCCGCGAGGGCGGCGATCGTCGCGGCGAATAGGATAGTTTGGGTGGCCATATTGGACATCTACTACGTGCGTTTACGATAAGGCTAAATTGCGAATACCAGGTGAAGCTACGTCGTGGGTGCTTAAATAGAGCCATCCTGCCCAAAGACGGCCGAGGCGGGTGCGACGAAGGTGGCGGCAGGTGAATTGTTCGGCGCCGCCGCTCAGACGCGGGTTGGCCGCCGCGCGAGTCAGTGACTGTCTGTCGTGTGGAGATCGCGTGCAGTTTTATCATCGATACACGAATTGATAAATTCTTGTAGTGAAATTGTATATCGCGACGTGATTTTAAGGATGCTGTTCAAGTGTGTTTCGTGGTGTATTCGTTTTAAAACATTTACTTACTCTAGATTTAATTTAATTCTTCAGCAGGTCGCATGAAACGTCTCTACGTTATAGATATTTCATGCGAACTGCAGTGACTCATCTTGAGTGTGTTGACTGACGAGGAATCTTGTGTTCGTTTGTATATTAGTTGCCATATCATTGTTTATATACTTTTTATGTAGTAAATTATATGTATTGTCAAATAAATAGTGCGTCCAATGGCCGCATTGCGATAAATATTAGAGGCAGGGATTGGTTGGCAGCGTACCAGTGCTGTGGTAGTGAGCGTGTGCCTCATCATCAGATCAGCCTTTGCTGCACACTTATCGAAATTATTTACGGCACTTTGGTTGCTATTGTTTAATTATTTAAGCACATATTGAGGTACAGCCTACAGGTGTGGTGTAATTACAATGTAACGTGTACAATTACAAAGTCTGTCCCTATGTTTGACTGTCTGATTCTTACCAGTATTGATGCTATCTTTACCGTAACCAGCACTTACTATTTGCTGTTACGAAGCTTTAGTCACTGAGCCAAATGCACAATTAATGCTTTTTGTAGAATATCAATTATATATTTTATTCATCAAAATTACTTCATACTTACAGAATTAGTATTCATTACTTACAATATATAGGTATATTAACTTAACTGTAAAAATTTAGGTAAAGTATGCATGCCGTACATACATATGACAAAAATATTTTTAGGTACATAATATTTATATAGGTATAATTATTCTATTTATGTTTCAAATAAATAAACAAAGAATTTATATGGTATATTAAGGTTGCCAACCGCATTAAGGCGTAATATTTTATTATATCAAAAATTAATCTACTTTAATATAATTAGTCGGGATTTTTTAGCTCTAGCTATTTCTACCTTCGGCAGAAGATCTAATAATATGATTAATATGATTATTAGTAAAGAAGATCTTCTGAATCGCTTAAAGCACTACATGCCCCTTCACGCTAATTCAATTTTTAGACTTATTACATCACTTTTTCATGTGTGTGTGTAAAGAAAAGTATTTCTTTATGGTATTGTATTTGGCCACTTGAGACATTTGATAAGTAAGGGACAGAAACTTAAGGTAAAAAGGTTGTTAAGATTTTTCGGTGGTTCATTGTCTCTTGAATGTTTTAATCATTATTATAATAAAATAAATTACTCGCCTGGCCATAGAAAGTGTAATAATAGGCTCTGAATGTTGTTTCTGAGATACAGGTGAGTTATGTGCTAAATATCTTGTAATAACCTTTTTCTTATATATTTGTGTTTGTCATAGAATAAATCTGTTGGTTAAAGAAACACAGTCTAGTTTACATTCACTTAAAATTAATAAGAATATATCTTACATATATATATTAATATAAATATATATATTTAAATCGGATCAATAGTTCCTGAGATTAGTCAGTTCAAGCAATCATAAAAACAAAATCTCTTCAGCTTTATATAGATTTAGTATTTATTAATAATTAATTTTGTTAAAATATCAGTCTTTATTATGTTCTATCTGTCTATTAGCTTTTAATCGTCCACTGCTGAGCATAGGCCTCCCTTTGTTTCTGCCACTCTACCCTATCTCTTACAACCCGCATCCAGCCACTTCCTGCCACACTGCTGATGTTATAAACCCATCGTGTAATGGATCAATCCAGATTTCTCAAACTCAATCCAGTTATAGTTAATATATTACTGTCCTAAAAATAAATGAAACATTAGATGCATATAGATTCACAGTTCACTTAGAAATATTTCAAATTGAGTAAGAACTTTTTTAGAAATATTTACATTATAAATTATGAAATATAGTAAAAACTTGGAAACTATATGCTTTCTTTATATTTTCAGGAGAACAACAAGTATGCAGGATTTGACATAGAATCAGAAAACAACAGCATTTATGATGTTAAAGAAAAGGGTATTCTTGATTTATATGTTTTAAAATATTGGGGACTTAAATATGCTGTTGGTGCTGCCACTACTATATTAAAGGTAGACCAAATTATCATGGCCAAGAGAGCTGGAGGTCCAAAACCCAAAGCAAATGCTGGAAGTGATGATGAATCTTAATAGTGACAACAAAAGTTCTAGAATTATAGTCAACCTCACCAACATAACATTTTAAGGGATTCTAAGTATATCAAAAAAATATATAGGGTTATTACTATTTAGAGGTCACCTCATACCTAATTAATGGATATTAGATATAAATAAATATAACACAAAAATAATACAATATTTAATACACAAGGTAAACTGAGGTTACCTCTTCAAACACTTAGGGACACTAAAATAAAGCTGTTGGTGAAATTGGGAGGTAATTGTCCATTCTTTATTTTATTTAGCTTCTTAATTTTTAGCTACTATGTATCACATATTGTGTGAATGATTGATTAATATGAAATGATAATATTCAGTTTTTCATACTTTATTTTCAAAAGTATTAAATAACAAATACTAAAATTTAAATTATTGTTTTATTTTACACTTGTTCTCACCTTAAATTACGTCACACGATTTTTAAGAGTTCCCCCCCTCCCCCTGTTACCTGATCGAAACCTTTTCCCCCTTGGTGTGACATCACATATCTTTCAGTTTTTGTAAGTATTAAAAAATAAAACATGTTTAAATTTTTTTCAAAACAACATTAAGAACATGTGTTATATTCATCGTCAACGTTTTTACGGTGTAATGTGTTATTGATATTTTTATTCCAAATATATTATAAGCTGGCGAAGAGAACAAAATACAATTCTAAGAATTAAGAGCTTGCGTTGCCGAATATTTTATGTCATTACAATTTAGTCTTGTTGATTAAACGGATATCTTCATTTTTTTCAATAGCCTATTCTGTCCCACTACTAGCCAAAGGCATCCCCCTTTTTAGCCTTCTTTTCTGGGCCATTCTCGTCCAACAAATTCCCGAAATAGTATTCATCTGGGTCATCGACGACCATTCATAACATACTTAAAACTTAGATGTAAAAATAAGTGATGTTCATTTATTGTATAAGGAGCTTTAAAGCGTCTGATAAAAGACTTGGCCAATCTTAAGCGTTTGAAACTTTTCATATTACTTCAGAGTAATATTCTACAAAACATATATAAAAATCAGTATTTAAACATAAGATAAGCGGCTTTTATTTTAGTCGCCTCTTGCACCTGGTACTTGCCCACAGGTACCGTTACAACTTCACAAATATGCAGGTGCTAATAATAATAAGTATATGAGACTACTCAAAACCTAAGATTTTATTATTCAGAAAATAAGTTACGTCTCACGGGCGAGGGATCTTGGTACTGTAATCCCCCTATAACACGGTAGTTTTATTTCACATTACAGGAAAACGCGTAGTTGTTATTCTCGTACAACGCGCTTGTACGGCCTGGAATGCGCATAATGAAATATAATATATATTATAGAATAACATTAATGCGTTTATAAGAGCACCGTGTTATAGGGGGATAACAGTATATATAAATACCTACTGAAAGAGAAAGTTACAAACAAAACCTCGACGTAAGTATTTTTCAAACAATTTACCTTTTAACGCGCCAAATTTTTCTTCTAGTCCGGCGAATACTGCGATAATTACATTTAAATCATCCATTTTCTTTCTCAGTCTTCGATTATTCAATTGCAATAGTTTTAGTTTTATACTTTGTTTTTTAATTCTTTCTTTGCAGTATTCCAATTGTTTTTTCAATTTATTATCTGTAGGTGATGATGAACAACCTGCAGTATTAAAATTTTCAGATTTAACTTCACAACTGGCTATATTAGACTGTATAGAAACGGGATCATTCTGTAAACGCCCTTTCTTAGGAGTCCCCAAGTCAAGTCCTTCAGATTTACTTTGTCTAAATGAGGAACCATTTGTGGCATCATTAAAAGTTTGATCCTGAAAACAAAATTAATCTAGAGGAAACAATAGTATTATAGCAGCGCAAGATAGTAAGAATTTCAATTACTATGTTTTTAATTACTATTTGTTATTATTCCTATTGTATAGCTGAGACCTGTAACATCATTAACTCGTTCATGCAAAATATATTTATATTTTTAATACATTGTTTGCATAAAAGTGCGTACTCTAGTACTACTCAAGTATTTGAGGATCTTAAAAGTAGGAAGCGCCGTAGATTTCAGGTATCGATATCCTTTGCCCGTTATTAAAAAATCGTCTTCTAAGAAATGCTCCGAACATATGGTGCTTGATTTAGTCGGCATCCAGTTAACTCTGCCCGTTGCATTTATCCATTTTTCTTTAACAGTAGCGGTTTTCGGAAACCTAAAAATATTTTCCCACTCGATATCTTATTTAAGGCAATAAATAATACAAAAATACTGAGGAATTAAAATTCTTTAATCATAAGAGATTGTAAATGTCTACTTGAATAAAAAATGAAATGAAAATATCATTTGAATTTAATAGTAACATACAATAATACTTTAAGTCTTAGTAATTATGCGTATCGATAAAACCAACATTTTGAGAATCTATCAATATCGCACAAACGAAATGACATTAATAAATTTATTTGACACAATCATTCTAAAATGAACTCAATAAAAAGGCATATGGTGAATTTTAGCTTAAATTGTTACTAAATTATAATTCAATTTTTATGATTTTATTGAAAATGTAAATAAGAGCAAACTTACCGATGGTAAGAAACACCTCCATTTATAATGTTCTTACTTCTACTAATATTTTTACACTGTAAAACTGAACAAGACGGCATATTTGTAAAACTGTTAAGCGACCGACGCGAAATAGAGTTGAAACGCGAATGCCGAATGTCATAGTATACGTCAAATACGTGTAATCCCCCATAACTATGCAACCCGGGCTACGCACATATTGCACTTCTAGTTTTTAATTATCTGTGCTTATATAGGTGAAAAAGTGGCAATTTATAAACAGCAATTTATAGTTCAAAGACTCACCGAAAAGACGCTGGTGGAGAATAGATTGACCAATAGCCTTCTAGAATATAAATGTAGCGATGAACAGACCAATAATAATCTTTAATACTCTTCCTCATTGTAATGTGGCGCCCTTCTTATTTACAGATTTCGACGAACACTTTAATACAAGGATATAGTCCTCCTTATTAGAATCTCCATATTGTAAACAAGCAAAATCTGATTTTCATCTGTGGTACTAATTCAAAAATAGTAATTTGTTTTTATTTGTGATTTCTATTTCTACTACGCTAGGACCATAATATTTGAATTGGAAGTTTAAGAAATAGCGTGTTAAAATAAATACGTTTTATTTGGCCATTAAGTCTATTTGTTACTGAATTTGTTCTTGAATAAAACACGACAGCATGTCCTCATATAAAGTAAGTGCACATAAAAGGCATGCCATGTTAAATATACATTTCCTATGTTATTGAATTAAATACTATTGTAGTAATAGTTTACTTTCTCAAAATATAATAAAAATAGAGCTAAACTATAGTAATATAACGATTTAAGATTTACCAGTAGCTAATGTATAACTTTTGTTAACAAAAATATATATGTATATTTTCTTTAATTACAGCCTATCGACTCAAAAAGGGAAGAATTTAGACGTTACTTAGAGCGTGCAGGTGTCATGGACGCCCTAACAAAAGTTCTTGTAAGTCTCTATGAAGAACCAGACAAACCAGAAGATGCTTTAGAATATGTAAGGAAACACCTAGGAACAGATGGAGGTGACGATGAACTGGAGGCAGCAAGAGCCCGAATTGCTGAATTGGAAGCAGAAAATGCTTTGCTAAAAGGAGAAGCTGCACCAACAGAGGGTTGAATTCACATGAATCTTAAAACACTTCTGATCTCAATGTGAAATGATCTCTCAAATCTTTTTGTTGAGTTTTAAATATATATTAGTTTTAAATACTAGTGCTAGTGTTTTTGTGTTATTGTTTTGAACTGATTCATGTGCTGGAAGCATGAAAACATTTATTTTGTTAATGATGTGGATTAATATTTTGGTTATATTAGTTTTTTTGTACTGAATGTACATTCGTTTTGTTGAATAATGTATCAGAAGCATTTATTTAATATTCTAACAGTTCAGGATTGAATTTTATGTTTGTAGATTCCCAGATGTGGATTAATATTTTGGTTACATTTTTTTGTACTGAATATACATTTGTTCAATAATGTATCAGTTTTAAATGAAAATATCTTAAAACTCCTGCATGTTGTGGATTTTATTTTGGTGATTTATAGATTGGTATTTGGAATATCTTGCTTTAAAGTCCTGCATAGTGGTGGTTAGTCTAACCCTAACAGCCTATTAAAACCATTATTTACTTCTTGCCTGTGACTAATCAAATCAAAACTTTATTTATTTACATTCTTAATAACAAATACCATTGCGTGAAGTATTCATTTTCAACAAATATAGGAAACACCTTGAATATTTGTATCCCTGGATATTTGTGTAATCTAACCTGTGTTCTTGTCAATTCTGAGATTTACTGATTATAGGTTTTATGTAAAGATTAGTTACTGACAAGAATTAAAGAATGGTTTTTTAAGTCAAAGCTGTTCCTCACAACATTGTTTTTCCACACACTCAAACTATGATAAAAATGTACAATAAGAATATATATTGTACAATATATGTGCCCACATGATTTATTAATCTCTATATTTAGAGCAGCGGTTGGCAACATGAGGCCAGTGGGCCACTAAGAGAGAGGGTTGCAGTGTCAACCCTCTCTCTTAGTGGCATCTATTTGTCAGCTTTAAAAATGGGTTCGGCAAACATCTAATTTCTTAATGTGGCCCTTGTCTGCCAAAAAGTTGCTGTATAGAGTATCATATTCAGTATTACATAGTGCAGCTAGAAAATGTGATATTGCCTTATATGTTGAAAATATTGTTAAAGGTGTAATATTTATTATGAACATGATTATAATAAATCCTTGTGTAGCAATAAATATGGTTATACAGAATTAACAGTAATTAGGGCTTTTTCAGTAACATTCATATTAGATATGCTAATCAGAATGTTCTCTATAATACTTCCCTTTTTATATATAGATAGTATTATCAGTCTTATGAAAGAACTAATTTCTTCATAAGAGTGCAAATTATATGATTTATAATTACATATAATAGATGCACATCAAATATTTTTAATGCAATTGCACCAATATCTAAATAATATTAAAAGGTATAAATTCAAATAAAAAGGGATTAATTATAAAATTTCATCTCATTTGTAATGGCTATAGAAAATCATATTAAGAAGCTTAATATTGCTTTATTTGCTAGCAAAAAAACAATTCATAATGTATTGGGATACGGTTAAATTAGCAATTCTCATTTTTGTTCATTTTAAAATGCTCAAAACATGGCCATCTAAACATTCCTGTTATATTTGTAATAATAATCAAACAAACCAAGCTGTGGTAAGTTCTATTTAGTATGTATATTTGATTAGAATAAAAATAATGTAAACAGTTACTGCACTATATTTTCATTGTGAGTACAAATATAAAAATGTTTCAGTACCTAATTTTGTTTTTACTGTATAAAGTTGACCATCAGTTACTTCCGCCACTGGTTAGGAATTGATTTGGTCATTTTACACCACATGAGTTTCCATGAAGTATTAATGTCTATATCTAAAATGTAACACTATTCAGGAATTGGGCATGTGACAAGTAAATAGTCATACAGCAAATATTTAATGTCTGTTATTTATTTTTAATTTAAAAATTTTTTTAATAAATATAAATATATTTAATTTATCCCCCTCAAATTAATTAATTATCTGCCTTCCGCTACGGGGGTAGTGGGTTCGATCCCCGCCTCGAGTCTGTGTGTATTATCTATATGTAGTATGTATTTATATATATCTAAAAGAATGTATTTCTGTATAACAGGCGTGTGCTAACTATAACACAGGCATTAATTGGTCTACCTTAGGAACAGACGTCCGTGTGTCATATATTCCTGTATATATTTTTTACTCAAACCTCCTTCTCCTGTTAAATATAGTACTATATTTAACAGAACCCACGACCCCTGGAGCGGAAGGTAGGGTCACTGCCCACTGCGCCAACGGGCCAGTCAAAAATTATTTAGTAAGTCTATTGTGTCTATTTTTAATAACAAACGCTTTTACCAAAATCATTCAGGCATTATAACAGTTTTATGCACGTCTAGTTAGTAAATGTTTTGTGTTTTTAAAAAGCTCAATACATAATAAAGCTGCATTCTGTTATTCCGGTCGGCAAACAAATTGACGGCGGGTAGACGCAGAATAATTATAATTGACGTATAGACATTTGACATATCTAGCATGACTGCAATTATGGCGTGAATTATTCAACACGTATAGTGCGTTCAGTCTAAAAATGCCCGCCCCTTGACTAATTAATTACAGCTCTTGCTTGTTTGTGTGCAGCGTTTTTAATGTATATCCATAATCAACCACTCACTGTAAGCCTGTAATATTGCCTGTGTAATATTGACGAGCTTACGTGTTTGCGTCTACACGCAAATTGGCATGCAGACCAATGTGTAAACGAATGACGAATAAATGAATACTTTAAAGGCTCGTGTATTTTTAGACTGTACGCACCCTACACGGTATAAAGCCACGATGACAATTAAAAATTCTCGTTTTCAATCAGTAACAAAGCGATTGTTAAATAACGGAAAATGTTTGTTTTTTGAGTGTAAAATGACCTAGTATTTTACTTGAATATTATTTTTGAAGTGTCTTTAAAATATAGTAGAATTATTGTACATGACCGTATTAGTATGTACATATATATTGTCCATATATAAAACAAAATATATACAGTTTTGATTTGTTTGTCAGTGTGTTGTGGTAATTAAGAAACGGCTGTATCGATTTTGAAGGGACTTTCATCAGCAAACAGCTGGGATAATAGACAAGATTACAGGTTAATTATTTGGAGTAAAATGTGTATATATATATAATTTTTTTATGTAGCAAGGGACAAATGAGCTGGCGGTTCATATAAGCTCACCTACATTTGCACCACCAGAAGACTAGCAGATGCGTTGCCGGCCTTAAATGACGAGCTTAGGCTACAGGGTAGTCTCACAAATCGAACGAAACGCGACAACAAGACCGTCACTTGACGTGACAGCATTGCCGCCACTTCACGCCGATCTTATGTGACATAGAGGTACTGGGACCGGGACGCGGCGGTCCAATTCGCCTACAGACCAAATGGACTGCAAGCGCAGCGCTACCTCTAATTAAGACTTCACGTGAATAAAATGAAATTCCAAGAAATTGATCGAGGAATACCAAATCGTGAATTTAGCACCGAATATTGTATAATCATTTTTATACAGACTATTAAACGAGCGATACGCCCTAACCTTTATTAAAATAAAAAAAAAACGTAATAGCCACGTATATATGCTAATAGGCAGCCTTGCCTTGAACAAACTTCTATAGAAAGGCGTAACGAATCTTAGAAACAGGCGCTAATTGTAAAATGTGCTGCTATCAAAGTCAACGGCGTACTGATAAATAGTATTGCAAACAAGTTCTATAAATTTCTGTTCTTTCATACATGTCGAGACAAGTTTAGGCCCAAACGGGCCGAATGTACATTCCCCCTATGACGTGAACTAATTTTTTTTAAATATATACAACGTAAAGGTGGAGGTGTGATGATGTGGCCAGCATTTGAGTCGATTGTTAGGCAAAGTCACGCTTGCTGTGACCGGGTAGACCTGACCGGGTGACCGAGTCTAGCAATAGTTTATGTTTGATACCCGAACTCCTCCGAGTTTCGGAAGGCACGTAAAACAGTGGAACCCGATTAATGTCACTGAGTGATATTAGTCGTAAGGTTGTAGATATCGTGGGAGTTTCGAGGATGACATCAGATGGCAATCGGTCATCTTAAATCGCCTCACAGCCACATACACTGCAATTTATGCAGACCCTGGTACTTAACCGGGATAATACAAGAAGAAGAGATACAACAGAAAGGTCACCTAACACTAAACCTGGGGATAAATTCATTAATTAATCGAATACCGATAGCAAAAGGGCATTTCTTACAATTTTAATTACTTTTTTTGTCAGTTTCTTTAGCTCTCATCCTTCCATCCCTTGCAGCCTTCTTGTAAATTACGCGACCATTTCCTCGGAAACAAATAAAGTATAACAAATGTATTAAAGTATTGAAGTGTCTGAAAAACTGAAGTGTCTTAAATTTTTTTACTAATTGCGTTCGACTGTAATATATCGGATATCTACCAAAAAACAAGTTAAAACATTTTTGTCTGTCTGTTTGTTCCGGGTAATTTCCGAAACGGCTGAACCAGTTTGGACGTGACTGTTACTGAAACCTAATTTTACAACGACTAACAGTGTACTTTACTTTTCCAAAAATAATTAAGGTTTCGCACAAAAAAGAAAAATTCTATATAAGGTAAATATCATGCGGGAAAATGCTTTGTGCCTTATCGACGTCTATAAAGCTATATTATTATCAGTTGTTAGTATGGAACTTAATTAATATGTACGTAAATTTAATTCTATCTTACATAACAGACGTTTGAACTATTTTTAACACTTGAAAAAACATATATGTATGTACGTACACGGATACACATGTATAAACAAAAAAAAAAAACGTTTAAAAACGTAAATCGATCCCGTAACAGTACGTTATTTTTTGACAGAAAAAAAAACCAAACAGTTAATGATCTTTATGAACACATTAGTAGTTTTTTTAACCGGATTTAGATTGAGTCCGCAAAACGTCCAAGTTCGAGTCGTTACTGAGAACTTTTATAGCTCAACACGTAGAGGGACGGATTAGAGCTTGGTTCTATTTCTGACCTAGCTGAATTATGGGACTCTAGTTCCTCATACTCCTGACATAAAAATTACGTTTAGTTAGGAAGAGAAACCAGAAAATTCGACATACCTAAAAAATATTCCTAGAATTTATATACAATGGATACCTGAAACGAAACCATTCGGTAGCATTTAAAAAAATTGCATGTTTTTTTTTCATTTAAATATAGTACGCAAATCTGATTTGTGGCTGAATTTTAACCATCAGGCGATCTCCAGTTCTTATAAAATTTGGTTGGTCCTTGATTAAGCGAATCGCCAAAGTAACGCGAAAATTATGTTAATGTCTTGCGTATTAAAAACGTATAGTTAAGTATTAATTAGTGTCTTGAAAAGGTAATTCGACAATAACAATCATAGGTAACGTCGGAGTTATGCAACTTTTAACTCAATTGTTGTTGTTATGATTTATTGGGTTAAGATATTAATATGGAATATGGAATCTCACGAGTGGCTGCCGGAGACCAGGCCGAGGAAGACTTGGATGCATTTGCGGGAAAGGAGTGGATTTTCTTAGCTCTGGATAGAGGAGAGTGGTCTAAGAGAGGTTGCCTTTGCCCAGTAGTGGGACATTACAGACTAATAAAAAATATATATATTTTTAGTACATATTTTGAGTCATTGGTAGATAAAATGACACGCTAATTATTTTGGAAAGAATAGCTAAAGGGTAGGTTTTCCTTAACGATGATTGGGAGATATTTTTAAATACATTTAAAATCTATATAAAAAGCAACTCTTTCAGCTGTTTATTTAATATATCCCTTTTGTCAAAAACTTTTCTATAGGTATTATATTCTAAATCTATACATTAATATATTAATATGTGAAGCGCAAATTTTGAGTATCATTTTAGGAAAATTGCGCGGACGGAGGAGTATGAAATTTGGCACAATTGTAGTTCATACAGAGAAAGGCTAATATTCTTTTATAATATGCAATATTAATATATTAAATTATTAAAATTAAAATAAACCACACACACATCAATGCTAAATAATATACGCTCACGTGTATTGTAATGATGTCGAAATCGTGACAACCGTATGTCATAGCAATTGTCAAATTTTATTCTTTTTGTAAATAGAACAATATACGTCGTTTTACTGAAAAAGGCTTGTGGGCGATTTTCGACCACCCGGCGATCTCTAGTACATATAAGATTGAAAGGTCTGTTTGTAGTATTGAAATTAATCTTTTTACTAATTGCATATGACTATGTGTCGAAGGAATGACAGCAAAGGACAGTGAAACATCGTCAGACCACCAGCACGATGGCGCGACGATATCGTAAGGGCAGTAGGCAGTAAATGGATGCAGTTGGCAAGCATCAGGAGCATATGGTTCGAGTATGATGAGGCCCTAGTCCAGCAATGGACAGCTACGGACTGATGATGATGATGGCAATATGTACGATACCTACAACAAAAGCGCAAGTCAAAAAATTTGCGTCCACCCCTAGTAGCGGTATTTCGTATTCGCGCCATTTCGCTCCAAGCCCGCATGTGATGAACGCGTCCCAGTCGGTCAGCGCTGTTCACCTAAGTGACTACAGACTTTACTTGTAAAACGACCTTTAATGCTCCAACGTAAACGAAAACAAAATCAAGGGATACCTTTCACGCAATATCGAGTTCAAGTTTAACCATCAAGCTTTAGATAATACGTTCTTGACTTATCCTCGCTTATGCAGTTGATCGTGGCCTTTACTTACTTATAATTGCCTACAACTTTGTTTTTATAGTACCGCAATCTTATTTATTAATAGTTGTTGCGCGCGATTTCTTTGGGTGATGAAGGTGAAATTGATAAAAAACCTAATATTGAATATATATTGAATATATACATAGATATATTGACAATATATTGTATTCATTCATAACGAAGTTATGATACATTCTTCACATGTATGTGATATACAAGTACTAATTATAGTATAGGGCAAGTTTTCTTTTACATTTATTTCTATCATAGTTTATAGAGGCGGTCCAATAAACCGTTTTCAAATTGACAAGTAGGTTAATGCAGTATTTTATCCTCGCGAGTGTCCGGCCCGAATACAAAAGTCAACGCACAGAGGTTAAAAATTTAGTATGCCGTGAACAGCTATTGATAACTGGTTTTCGTATAGTAACAGAGTAAGGTCACACGTTATTCGACCTGCATTGCAAATAAAGAGGTGTATATGTAACTGGCTGGTTATGAATAATTAATAAAAGGGAGTTATTTACTGTTAACATTTTTATTAGAATATTTAGACAACTAGAATATATTTACGCTATGTATCTCCGCCATAAAACTATTTATCTTTCAGATTATTAATCTATTCAATGATTCTTTTTTACTTCCTTTTCTAACTCCTCTAATAATATAACAGTTAAAATTTGACAGTTGACAGATAAAAGCCCTAATTCCCGCCATTATTCCATAATGTTCTTCTTCTTTTTTTTAACTTTGACGTCAATGCACTTCTTATGTGCCAGTGCTGCCAGTATTTCTCGCGAGAAAGGAGGATAGAAATGTTTTAATTGAAAAATTGGAATGAACACCAATATAATATAATGAATAACTAACCATATGGTCACAACGGCGGTAGGTTACGTGAGCCCAGCAGTTGTCTTAACTACTAAGTACAACCTCATCGCTTAGTTAAAGGCAATAGGCGAATGTTGTTAAATAGGCACTTTAATATAATTTTATTAGACTACAAAAAGACTTCACAAGAATAGTATATATTGATACTATTCTTATTGTTCAGGGTTATTAAAATGACGGACCCGTTGTTAAAAATTCGTAGAAATGAAATTTACATATATAAAAATGAATCCCTTCCTCCCTTGATCACGGCATCACGTGGCTGGACTCGGAGACAGCGGTCAGAAGAAGGATCTTATGAAGGAATAAATAAAAAAAACCGAAACTGATAATTGCGCCAAAATAGATAATTATTTTTTTATTGTCTTCGTTATTGTTAGGACAAGGTTTGAATACTTAAAAATGTTTGTCTGTTCGTTAAGGGTAATTCTCGAAATTGTTGGAAAGAGAACGGGAAAGGGGAGACCGAAACCGGAACAGAACGGAAATAATATTTAAGGATAATAGAATGTAGTAAATAGTAAGTAACTCAATGGGGCAGGACAACGTTTGCCGGATCCGCTATTCTTATATAAAAGTTCCCTATGCCTTTATACTTTCAAAAATATTTCAAACTAGATATATCTACCCGAAATATGATATAATAACTATGTATCAAAGATCGCTTGGCAACCCAAGCAAGCTACTTAATTTTATATGAGTCTGAAGGAAAATTTCAGCCATCGTATTGTGATAATACAATATATATTGTGTATGCTGACAATAATAAATGTATGTAAAATCGTTTGAAGTCCGTTTGACAAAACTGATTTACATAATTAGCCGCATAATATATCTATTTTGGAACAATATAATGTAAATACACCAAAACGTTTTTACGATTTCAATGTCAAACGTAATTGGTTACGTCTTCTGCACATCCGTTGAAGGGGTTTTATTATTTTAATTTGATGTATGTCAATTTAATATTAATACTTATTTTATATTTTAGAACAATGATTCTGAACCTTGAAATATCTTGTACCTAGCGTTATACCGGTCTAGTATCAGATAGATAGATAAAGCCTTTATTCACTGACCATTCACTTGAATTTTACAGTTAGAAATATATTTTATATTATAAATAAATATATTTAGACCAGCCCCAATTCGGCTGGTCTCCTTGGGGTCTAGTATTAGGGTCCTCTTAAATAGCAGAGACCCTGGAATCCCTCTCATGTCTCAGTCTCGTGACTTATATCACTCTGAGATTGCGTTCCACTAAGCGTCACCTCGACGTTTTCGCCGCGACCGTAACGATCGCAGTCGTCAAATGTCGAATATCTGAACGAGCAATTTAAAACGTTCTGATTGCTTATTGAAACGCACTTATAATATACGGTATCGTCATACACTCTGTTGGACGCTGTCATGGCGTGTTGTTGTATTTTGTAGTTTCCTTGTTTTTGTTGATCCCTATTAATTTCGCTAGCAATATAAAAATAAATACGATTTTTAAGATTTATATATCTTATTTTATCAGATAAATAGATAATATGATTGATTTCTGATTGCTGTCGTCATGCCTATTCTATAAGGATGCATTAGATATAAAAAATACCAAATTTAATTAGCAACCGAAGCCTTTTATGTCCCAATACACCTAGTTTCTTTAATGGTTATTTTAAAGCAAAATTTTGAGGTGCACTCCTGTACTATTCGACGGTCATAGGTCATACGTCTCCCCCTCGTCAAGCCAATAAATTTAATGGATGTCCTATCTATTCCAATCGGCCTCACAATGAGAACATGCACAATCAGACGGGCTGTTATCTGACCTTTAAAATGCGTAGCGAATAGAAACAATATTGCAGGGTTATTGCTAGAATTATAACACTTATGTGTTATAAAACTATTTTATTATATACTACAAGTGATAAACGGGCAGGCGGTTCACCTATCTGACTACCATCTACACCACCTTGAGGCTAGCGGATGCGATGGCGACCTTTACGGAGATATTAAGGCTACCGGAAACTCTCGCAAATCGAACCAAACGCGCCGACAATGCTATCACTTGACGTGACAACAATACCATCACTTGATGTGACAACAATACCATCACTTGACGTGGCAAAAATGCCATCACTTGACGTGACAACAATGCCTATACTTGACGGGACAGTATTGCTGCCACTTCACGCCGATTTTATGTGAGAAAGAGGTACTGGTACCCGGACGCTGCAGACCATAAGGACTGCAAGCGTGGCGGTACCTCTAATAAAATTTACAGCATGACAATAAACTTTACAGACGGGACACAAGCCATGCCTACGGCATTTTAATATCTTATAAATAATTATAATGTTTCCGTTGATTTTTATGTAAACTCAACATTGGAGTTACGACAATTTACGTAAGAGCCATCAGTGGGTTTTGTAAAGGTGGTTATGTGTTACGTCATATATTCCCTAAAAATGTGTAAATAAATACGCTGCAATAATCACTTAAGCAGAAAGATGCTCAATGTGATTTTAACTATCACTTGTGTACAAAGTAGATATATATCCAGAAATCCATAATGCCTGGTGTTATATTGGCCATGACTTTTCCTTAAATTCTGGGGTGCGGGTTCTATGATATAAGTAAACAGGTATAAATATGTATCAAGTTTTGATAAAAACACCAGAAGAATCAGCGGAACATAAAATGAAGGGAGAATATAAAATAGTTTTATTTTGAAATAAGTAATAATTGAACATGAAACAACAATTAAATTAACATGTTTTGACGGCACTGTTAACATATTTACATAAAGTTTAATGAAAAAAAAACTACTAAATAAAATGCATTTAACTTCGATTTCATAATGACAAACAGTTAACTATTTTATATTTTGTGATGGTTTACAATTTATAAATTGAATAATTATATCGAATGACCCCCCCTGCCAACCCCCCTCCCGTTCGTCCTCTAAATAAGTTTCCCATCCGTCTGGGCATATTGCGAATGGTCTAAGGAAAATATCATTTTGTTTAGTTGTTTTTTCATTTAACTTGAAGTAAATATGTAGCAAATGAATGTCAAAACATGACAATTTAATTGTTCTTTCATGTTCAATTATTACATATTTAAAAATAAAACTGGGGGTTAAAAATGTTTACCCGATGTTTTAGGGCGGTTTCCATGGTCGAACATTAGGGTCGTTGTCCACAACGAGGTCGAAGGCAATACACAAACTGGACTGCCCCGCATTCGATTGGCCAGTGGCTCCGTTTCCAAGATACAAGTATCCTCTGAAAGACCATAACACAGAAAATCAAAAGGAGGATGAGAGGTAAGCTATAGTAAGAGGGTATAAGTTTGACGAGTATGTGTGACTGTTTGCGGAATCGTAGCTTCTTAATTTATGGACCGAATTTTTGTATCTTATCGTTTTAAGTAATAACTAGTGGACCGAAAGCATAGAAGAAAAAGAAAGGAGGGGGAAGGTAGGCGAAGGTGGGATGTCAGATTGTTTAATATTCTGTAAAAAAATTAAAAAAAAGACAAAAGTCATGTGATACTGAACAGCACTCAAGAGTTTAAAAGACCGTAATATCTACGAGCTGAAAAATTCTTTAAGTGCCTGATATGTATTTCTTATTCAAAGTCATCATTTCGAGACATTATTAGGGTTCCATAGTCTTACAGAACCCTTATAGTATGGCTTTGTCTGTCCGTCTGTTAGTCCACAAGATGTCCCCCCCCCCCCCTTCGGGTTTCAACACTATTAGACGTAGAGACTTGAAAATTTCCTTGTTGATAAGATATCTATGCTAAAACTCATAAGAAAAATTATTTTAAGCAAAATAGGAAAACAACTTTTGACGTTATTTAACAAATAACTTTGTCACATATCAGATACGGAAGTTTTTTATACAAGCATGTCTTGATACGCCGATAGCCTTTTTTTATTTATACTTAAAATATGTATTAATCATTGGGAATTTGTAGAATTTGGAAATAAATAAAATCATTTTGTATATGGCCAAGTTTTTTTGTAGGCAACGATTCGTTTAAAGGCGCTTTCGTTACAAACTCCTCACCGTACGTTCCATCCATTCACCGAGAGCGGGCGGTCGCGAGATCATTTGTAACGTATTGACACATCTACAGACAGACCACTGACTGCTGCCTCCTAGTAGCCCCTACTATTGGCTAGACATAGACATATGTATACTCACTTCTCAAACACCACCTACTCCATCTGCGAGCCTTCAAGATCCAGAACCAGTGGTCACTTAGATGAAACGCCCGCTGATTTGCCCTTTGTGATATAAAAACTGCCTCCGAATAATCTGTGATACCTAATCACAAATAGATACTTACTTTAATTAAATAATTATTTTATTTTATTTTATTTATTTATATAGGAAGCCAACATGATATACAATGTAAACTTAATTAAGATATTTTACATTTCTTAATAATTAAAGTCCCCATCGTATACCCCACTTATAGGCTAACTTAACATGCATTATTAGGTTTAATACATCGCTTGCACCACAAATAAAGTTTTTTTTTAAAAAAAAAAATTCACTATTAGATTGGATGATTATATAGGACTATCAGCGCACGGTCGTGTATTCCTAAAGTAGGTTATGTAATACCTGATTGGGAAACCCCACTCTCTCGACTCGAGGTGGAAATCGAATCCACAACTCTCGGAGCGGAAGGCTGGGTTACTGGCAACTGCGCCAATGAGCCAGTCAATTATAACTCAACACTCTGAGTATGCACGACTTCGACTGCCACGTTTAACTGTGTGTAAATACAATGATTTATACTTTTATGTACAACTACCCTCTTTCTTACACACTACATAATCTATTATCATTATTCGCATTGTTGTTAAATTTAATGATTCTATAATGAAGAGCTACATCCTTGTGAAACCAGTTGCCATCTCGATGCGACTTTTTCGAGAAAAGAGCATAAATCTCCAATGGTTCTGCAGTTCTTCATGGGCATCAGTAGTCACATAAAATAAGATGAACGTCCTCCCCGTTTGCCCCATTTATGCAGAAAATATCTAAAAAGCTCTCTTTTATGACACAAATGAAATACCAATAGTAATTCACACCTGTCTAAAAGATTAATGGTGGATTAAGGTTTTTTAGGTTATGCTAAAATGTTATTTAAAATCTATTTCATCACAAAACTTTCCGAATTCCGTGATATTTGGCAGTTTTGGAAATCTCGATGGATTCAGCGCAGCCTCTACTAACACCAGCTCTTAAATAAGCTTAAACCAAGTAGTAACGCGACAAGTAAGCATATTTCAATATATTGCTAATATTAATAAAAGAAAGACAGTGACTCTCTGGAAGTGTCGACATAAGTGAAAACATACAGAGGTGTCGGTAATGGTAACGGTGTCGCGAGTTCTATGATTTTTTCCCATCTCAAAAAAATGCCCAACGTGCCTAAAGAAGTTTACAATTCAAAAATCTGGAAAATTCTACTTCCTCGGGTTGCAATTTTGACCACAAAAAATAACGCAAGTAAAATAAATTAAGGATAGATAAGGGTAAATAAAAATTATGTGAACTATAATTTCAAGTGATCAAATAAAGCGTTAGTTAGGGACAATCCATAACAAAACAGAGATTGTAGAGTATATCTCCTGATGATGCTTATGTTTTTAATGTAACTTGAGGCCCATCACAAAATCAGCGTAGTGTTATGCCGAAGCCCCCTGCGCCACTTGGAGGTTTCCAGATGCGTAACTATCCTATAAGGAAGGCTGGACTCTCACAAACGGGACGGAACGCGACAACAATACCATCACTTGACGTGACAGCATTGCCGCCCCTTCCCGCCGATCTTATATAAGAAAGAGGTACTGGTAATAATCCAAAATAACTAGTATGGAGCCCTAGTGTTCGATCGACTTGACAATAAATGTCATGATTTGACAATTGACTTAAGTAACTCATGTAATACCATAGACATTTTCAAAACTTATGCATGATTATTCTTTATACAAATCAATTAAACAAAGCTATTCTATGTTTCGCATCTTACCGTTAAGATTCAAATAATTAAATGACAATATTTGCGTATTTATTTATAACTTACTACACAATTGGAAATTATTGAATTATGTAATAGTTAGATATATATGTATTACTAATGGTCACACCGATTTTATAGTGTAACACTGAACTGCGCGCGTTGATGCAACGGAAGTTTTGTTTATATTCCTGTGAAGCAGTACGAAATCTCGCGACTGCGGTAGTGTTTACTGCTGAAACCGTTAATGTAAACGCGCATGCTACGTAAATCGATATAAAAATATTTTTTTGTATCCGTCATTCGCACGTGACAAAAAGTGATCAAACACCAACAACTATCGAGGGTTTATTAATTATTGGTCCATTTTTTAACCGCTGGGTGAGTGTTCTAAAAACATAATTATTTTTAAGATTTGTTTGTTGACAATATTTTAAAAACCTATGTTATGAGAATTCAGCATTAATTTAAAATAAATAAAAGCTAAAATGTGCTAGGTATATAGTTTAAATAAAAACTGTGAATGTATATACATAAAATAAATATAGAATACAATAATCTCTCTTTTGAACCTTAATTGAAAAAACGTGTAATTATGTAGATATAGTTTATTAACCATATTGAATATTATCGTTTGCAATAATTTCAAGGAAATATCAAAAACATTGTTCTATAAAATTTTACTTCTTTAACGGTGTAAATCTATTACTTATGCAATGTTTATTTCTTATCTATAATTATCTTTTTGTTGATTAATTTGAAGTATTCTGTGAAATGTAGCACTGAAGTTTATCATACATTTTTTTAAATATTTAAAAAGGAATATTGTAGTACTGTTTACTCTTGAACTTGTAGTTAATTATGATGTAATATCAAAAATTACCTTTTTTATATCTATCATTAACGCATAGGTTGTCTTATCCAAATTCATATGCAAAAAGATTTATTTTTGACAATAAGGATGATTAGGTGCGTTCTTTATCAGTTCCACATGTAAGGATTTCCTTTGTGAACAGTTGGGCTGTTTTTTTTTTTAATATAACGGGCAGGCCTAAGTGACTACCGAGAGCCATGAACAACTGAAGTACCAGAAGGCTCGCTGAAACGTTGCTGGCATTTAAGGTCTGAGTACTGATTCCAAAGTCTTTTGCCTCGAAGTTATCTGAGGATAGCTTCTGAGGTTTGCTTTGTCGTTAATTGGACAATATTAAATAGACGCAAATATATTAATATATTGGTACTAAGAAATTAATTCATTCCTACAATTCCACGCAACAATTCTTAAATGGATAATTTTATACTATCAATTATATTCAAGATGGAGTATAATTGATTCAGAACCACACAGAATTAGCACCTAATTTAAGCTACATTTAACGTCAAATAATTAAAAACCATCGAAATAGTCAAAATCATAATTTATCTCGGATGTAGTTGCGGATTTTAGCTACTTTAAAAAAAATATGTTTTTTTTTCATCTGATATAAGAATATGCCAGAACCATCTAAAAAAAAAACATGTACGTCTTAAATACAATATAAATATAAGAAGTATAATATGTTTTTTTGGATGAGTTTATTGATATGTTATTGGTGCATATACGTCAGTCACACCCAAAGTCAAGTAAAAATGTTTATTCTAGTAAAGCTGCGATAAGCTTTGTGACTTTCCATTGTAAAGAATCGTCAGGTAAATCGGGCGTATTTGGAAACAATAAACCCAAAATTCTCATTTGGTGAAACATCTCTTAGAAAACGCACATAAAACAGCTAGTGACCATTCCTTTGAAGTATCGCACACACCGGCGATAAAAGCTTCCGACTACGTGTGTCTGACCGTTAGAGATATTTACATGATATTATATATAAGTAAAAAGCTTTTTTAAAAAAGCTTTCATTAAAACTTTTACTACCAACTTATAACATCATTTCTCAACTTATATGATATATCGAACCGTCTTGAGACAAAGAACTGGTCAAGACGAATCAAACGAGCCCAAAATTGATGCAGTTATATCGTTTTATAACGGAGTTCTTATGGCCATTCTCCTGCTCCTTCATCACATCAGCTCCATGTCATCATAATATTGCATTGTCATCCGATTTACATGGGTGCAAAATTTCAGCTCAGTGTTTCGGAAGGCACGATGGAAGACTAAAAAGTGTCTTAATTGAAGTTCTATGAAATTGCGCGAATTCAATTAGGACACTTATTAGACATCAATATGTTTGATAGTACGTTCTAAGTTCGCTCGCAACGCGCAATCGCGTTCTTTTAGGAGGACGCCTAGCACAAACTTAAAAAAAAAAAACTATAACAACGGTATAGATTAATGGTAAGGTATAAACCAAAATTATTCCAAATATTCTTAATTAAATAAATATATGTATAAATAACAACCAAAGAAGCTACAATTATGATATCTACGAGTATAACAAGCTCAAATAGTAGAGACGTTTGTCATTTACTGTACTGTAAGTTACGTCGGCATTGCTGTAGTGCAGGTGCTTCATCGGGTATAAGGGTTATCGATGCGTGCTCAAAGCAGAGCAAAGTGCGTTCGAAGCATTTCCAGGCTAAGTGCCACCGATTTAGGAGTGGCTTCATGCATTATGCTCTTAAGAACCGGTGCCAAAATTGTTCCAGAAATAAAATTGTATATTTTTTAGTATATTTACTGTAGTAATGACACTGGACAATGGACAATGTACGAACTTCGTTATAATTCTGAAAAAAACTTAAAAAACCACAGCGTAAAACCTAATTCCACTTAGATAAAGCTTTTGTTTGTAAAACAAAGCCTCTCATATATAAAGAAATAAAAATGGCCAAGAGCGTGTCAAGACACGTTTATATGGAGGGATTCCGTATCTGATATGCAATAAATGTATTTCTTAAACAATTTCAATAATAGACAATAATAAGAAAATCTACCATATGAAACACACCTTATAAAATTTAAATTGAAAATAGATCTTTTGAGTAACCTTCCAATGTCAAATAGGCTGTTTTCTAAATCATATGACTATATTTGTAAGCGTTCTCAAAGTTACCGAAGCACATTTATAAAGCAATGGGATTACTACTTTGAGGCACGGGTTCGAATCTCAGGTTGACTGCTTTTTTTTGCTTTACATTTTTTCATATACTTATTTATACCAATTTAGATCATTTTTTTATTCTATTCATTTTTATGTTCATAATTGTAAAAGTTACGGTAGACAGACGAACAGATGGACGGACAAAGAGAAACTATAAGCGTTCTTTGTAGTACTACTACGAAACCCTAAAATCCATACGCGCTAAAATAATATTAAAAAGTAGAAAAATACACAGCATTTTTAAATTCAGTGTTTTGATATTAGGTTAAAAAATACATGAATAAAACGTGAAATAGATTACACGAATTAATCTTTTACACACACGCACACACATATGTAAACACACACATTCTCTTGTCTAGTAATAAACTAAGGATAACGGTAATACATCTTAGTAGAGCCCGCCAAAGCGATAAAAGCCTGCGTGATCCATTGATCATATTTTGCTGACACGCTATTTAACAGAGGACATCCATTTCCTAAAATACTCTCTATGATACAATTTTTACTGATGACTGTATAAGCAATTTATAGTGATAAAGTTATTTACAGTACAAATGTGGATAATGTTACCCACTTTGTATTCACTGTCACTAAAAATATATAAAAAAATAGCTTGGTAAATAAATTAAAAATATTGCTGCCAAAAATTATTCAAAACCATCAATATCGGTAGGCAAATGACGTATTTATACATTTATTACGTTTAGCATTTTTGATGTTATATTTCACTTTCATGTATATGTGAGGAGGTAGTGGCTTAATCAGTGGTTGGAATTTATGTTGAATGCTAGGCTAAGTAACTCTTGCTGTGACCTGGCGATAGATGGGTGACCCATCCTAACACTGGTTTATATTTGATATCGAATCTTTTCCGTGTTTCGGAAGGCACGTAAATTAGTCGGACCCGATTAATGTCACTGAGTTGAGATTAGTCGTGAAGTTGCAGAGATCATGAGGGTTCTGAGTATGATGTCAGGTGGCTGTCAGTCATCTTAACTCGCCCTACAACCACATCCTCTGCAATCTAAACTGACCGCGCTAGGCCGGGATAACCCTAGGAAGAAGCAGAATTTACTTTCATGTATAGTCAAAAATCAAAATTGGTGCTGTAAAGTGTTCTTGTAATTTAATAGACACTAAGTTGACAATAACAAATACATTTACTCATTGAATAACATATGCACATAGGAATTAGAGAAGCACGTAATGACTGGGCACCGATACAACACACCAGTAGGTGTCAGACACATCGTATGACAAGTACTTATTATTTTTTGCTTTTTGAAGTCGATTTTATTTTTATTTTAAAATTTATTAAGTAACAGAACTGTTATACTTATGCATAAACAATCTAGCTCAAACCTTAATAGTTTGTATTCTTTCCCGTCCTTGTGCCGTTCTTGTTTCATCTGTCCGCAACAGTGCCTATATCATTTTATTTAGCATATTGAAAACTGTCAAAAACCTGGGTTGTATAGTTTTTGATGAGTTGGATAGGATACGTAAATTTTATATCTAGTACTAGTCATTATCTAGTCTAGTACTAGTCATACCGAGTCTGAGTAAAATTAGGTGAAAGTTTTAATATAATTTATACAGTAATATAGAAAGTGCTAATACACCGCCCGAGATGATTGCAGCTGAATTAGCTTCTGTTAATAGAACTATGCTGTGATATGTCTCCATTATTAAAACCAGCGCTGTAATAAAATTTTTCATAAAGCTTTTCTCGGAGGCAATAACAGATTTACTTTTTCATATTTATTTTGCCTACTAGTTATAAATATTACACAACCATGTATTAAGTACTAGCTGTGCCCCCGACTTCGTCCGCGTAAAATGAGATTCAATTTTAGCGTGGTCATATATAGCCTATAGCCTTCTTCGATAAATGGGCTATCTAACACTGAAAGAATTTTTCAAATCGGATCAATACTTCCTGAGATTAGCACGTTCAAGTAAACAAACAAATAAATAAACTCTTCGGCTTTATATATTAAATAAACTCTTCGGCTTTATATATTTGTATAGATATCATAACGGTCGCCTAAACTCATCCCTAAACGCCAGCAACGCATCTGTGCCACCTCTTGGAGGTACAGATATCCATGGTAGTGACTTAGGTGAACCACCTGCTCGTTTAAATCTTGTTATAAAAACACATCCAATATTTTACTAGTATTTTATACAAAAAACATTTCATTGCCACACACATTACACAATTAAGAATATATTATGAAAAATCAATATTAAAACTTTAGAAACCACAAGCGTTAATTAAAGAACATTTTCGTATAATTCATCCACACCCACGAATGCAACTTTAATTTTAAAAATATCCTTAATTTGGAAAGTTCTCGCGCCTGTCCTCAAAACCACTAACGAAAACACGTACATAATTACGCTCAACGCCTGAACGTTTCGAAATAATTAATGAGGTCGAATTATACCCAAAAATAATCATCTTAATTGACACGCCTGACTCGGGCCTGCGAATTAATAAAATTCCATTTTACCGCCTCGTAAATGTCAATATGTATTAATATTCTGCATTAATTAATTTAGTTAATAACACAACATATCAGTGTTTCTCAAAATGGGGCCCACGCCACACAGGTGGGGAATTTCAAAATGGACTCGACACGACGTTAACTGTTTCGCTTTGAATTATTTAAATGCGATGCTACATATCCGCGACAGATTTAACAAAAAGTAACAATTCTTTTAAAAAATGTAAATAATTATTAGGTGTAATTTCATTTGAAGTTAGCAAAATCATGTAATCAACTTCCTAAAATTTATCATTTACATATATTTCTTGAGATAACAAAACAATTTTTAAAGGTTAAGAATTATGTATGGGGGCGGAAAATTTAAAGTGAGGCATGGCCTAAAAAATGTTGGGAAACACTACACTAAACTTAAAATATATGATTTAATGTTGTAGACGAAAGGAAAAAGATAAAAGTGGTTTCATTGTAGAATAAAGGCCTTATCTTTTAACCAGGCAAGTCCTGTCAAGTCAAAAGTTAACACTGCAAGAAAAGTTAATTAATTTGTTTAAATCCACGAATAGATAAGAGAGAAAAGCATTGCAATTTCGTAACCCAAAATCAACCAAATCAAAATCGCCACCAAAGTACAGCACAACACTGACTTTCTGTTGTGCCTCAACGCTTCGCTTCAACACCGAAGCATCATCAGGAGTTACACACAATTCTGTAATGTTCCTAAATCAGTTACACGGTATAAAACACTTGTCAGTCAAAATAGCAAAAATATTCGGACTAGTATTTGCAAATAAATGAAAAAAAATCCAATATTTGTCAAATTCTCACATGGACGGTATGACTATTTGAAGCAGTTTTAAAACAGAAATTTTCATGGTGCTCCCAAAGATTTTTCCGATAGCATTTTTATTTCTGAAGTGAGCTACGCTTGCATCCGTGCCAATAGCGACAGGTGTTAAACGGGGAACATCTAAAAACGTTTTTTGAATTCCTATTTTGAAAATTTTCGAATATACTGTTCGCTCTTGATGTGTGGACTATCCTGACTTACTTTACGAAGCAAAGTTATTTTGTTTATAGCCAGGTTTTTGCAAATGTTGATTTTTAATTATTCATACATGCTAGCATGTATGAATAATTAAAAATAATAAAAGATTAAACAAAAAAATTACATTTAAGGAGAAAAAAAAAAAAAAAAAAAAAAAAAAACAAAACAAAATTGTAAAAGTAATTTAAAACTGCTGCTACCTTTTTTCAATATACTCATAAAATTGGAAAATGTGAGGTCACACAAAAGGGGAGGGGGTATAGAAATTGTGGCAATCGGTGACAAGGAGGGGAGAGGGGGTAAAAAATGCGTGTGACGTAATGTATGGAACAGCCCTAACTAATAACAGCTTAACAACAAAACAATGTTCATTATAACGTTATTGCTTTGAAAATACTCTTTTTTTCTTATGTCAGTTAATTATTATCAGCAGTGTTATTGTGAGATTAAATGAATTGCCTAAACTATATCTTTATTGTGCAATGTATTCACCGTTTTATGGATCGATAAAGATATAAAAGGAAAAGTATTAAGGAAGTACAGTTTTTGCTTTGGTAAAAGATATTTCTTGTTTACATACGTATATGTGGATATTAGGGGCGGCAAAGGGGCTGCAGGTGGTTCATCTGATTATAATGGTATTGATGCCCATGGTTAACTGCACTATTAGATGGGTATGCTATCGCAGATGCGCTGCCGGCTTCTGAGAAAGTAGTATGGCTTTTTCCTAAGGATTCCGGATGAGGCCATACATCCGATTGACCTGAAATTTGGTACACTTACGTATTATGACGCGCTGATCAAGTTGAAAATACCCGCAAATTTTATTTTCAAGGACAAACCTCGAAAAATATGACTTCGAACGTTTTTCGCGTTTATTTCGAAAATATTTTTTTATGTACAATGAAACCGTACAAGTTAGAAGGCGGAGACGTTACAACATTCTTGGTTATATTTTTTTTGTTTAAAACAAAAAATCCTTTCTGTGTAATTGTCATTTCACAATTTGACGATTTCACTTCGAAATATTGTAATCTATCGAAAAATAATACCTTATATTGTAAGCAGTATATTCAGTTAACAAATTTTCGACAGTTCTACAATCACGCGTGATAGGTTACAATCCAAGGGTGTTTACAATTTAACCTTTTTATTTAATCAATATTTTTCTAAATAAACGCGAAAAACATTTGAAGTCATGTTTTGTTAAGGTTTGGCGTTGAAAATAAAATTTGCGGGTATTTTCAACAATCTTTCCTGATCAGCGCGTCAAAATACAGAATTGAACCAAATTTCAGCTCAATCGGAGCTATGGGCTAAACAGAAGTTTATCCAAGATTCCTTCCTTGCTGCGTAAATCATACCTGTTAGAAGATACTGAACCTGCCGTCATGTTTAACAGCGATGTTGCTAAGTTAGGTTACTTAATTATGAATAGAGGGCAAAATTAGAATAATAATAAATAGGTTATATTTCTTTCCCAGTTCAGTAAGAAAAGTAACTCTTTAGATGAACAATATTAAAAAGAAAAGTTTGGAGTTGTAATATACGAAGTAAACCGGTCAAGTGCGAGTCAGACTCGCTTATTAAGGGTTCCCTACCGTTACTTAATAATTTACTCTCTCCCTACCATCACTAAAATGTCTAAACAGACAGCAGAGTGAGTCTACATTGTTACTAGCGAACCATTGGAACCAACCATGACCCAGTGCATCCAAATTTCTAAATCTTCACCATTGCGGAACGGCATAAGTTTGCATTAAAATCGATACAACCATTTAGGAGAATTTGACTACCATACACCCGTACGGAAGAACTATAAAATATATTATATATTTACAAATGATATCTATCTACTATTATATTGGCAATAAACATAACACTTAAATACTACAAACTATGTGTTATCAGACGCCGTGATAAAATCAATCGAGTATCAAAGGCGAGCTTTACGTACCTACTGTGATAACGTATCTATTGCTGACAAAATTTACATATAACAGACACACACATACACAACACACACATGTGTGTGTGTGTATATATAACTAATTGTACCCCGCGACTTAATGTCTACTTAGGATAATCGCATCACTTAGGAGTTTCAAAAATAGTTTTGGTATGGAAAAATAGTTTGAAGGATTAATGTCATGTTTATATAAAGCCTTTTACAAATAAAGATTTTATTGATAAAAAAAATACTTTTACAACAAATTAAAAACAACTTGATTCTTTAGAATTTTTAAAAGGGAACAATTCTTTCCTACATGATTATTGCGAAACCTTCACCATTTACGCAGCACATGCAGCGATAGCTCTCAAAAGAAAAAAAAATCACGATTTTGAATTATTCTATGTCGTTCGATTCTAATTAACTATTAGCTTGATTTCGCAATAATATGAAACTTATCGCTTCATACTATTGTTAAGGAAAATCGATTCATCGCGCCGTGAATTGTTTTATTAACATGGCATCTTTCGAGAATGCATGAATTTAATCATTATATCACAGTATATTACTATCGATATCTATAAATGCAATAGTTTAGGAACTTGCATAAACTTTTATGAGATTATCCAGGTACAATGATTGCCAAACTTGGCGCTTTATGCCAACTTTCTTGATTATTCTGACGACATCGGTCCTGTAACCAATAAGATTGTGTTTAATCATAGGTTTTATGCTATATTGGCTTAATCTTATTAACAAATTCTTACAAATTTACATTTTAGGACGCAGCCTCGTGTTTTTGCACAGTACGGTGCTCCAATACCAAGAGTTCAAGAAAACCCTTACAATCCAACCACCACAGAGGAACCAGCCCAAGACGAGGTAACTATTCATATATAAAACGATAAGTTGGGAATATTTGTTTAGTATTTGATCACATGTTTCCAATGTTTTTATCCAATGTCAAATCATTTCTTCTAACACATTATTGCTTAATTATAAAATTAATAATAAATACATCTTTTTAGCCTGAACCTGAAGACGCTCCTGCTGTCGCTCAGGCAACAGCCGTGGCTACAGGTCGTAGGAATGCTAGATTAAGGTAAATAATTATATCAGAAACCTTGTACCGTTATTTAAGAGCGAAGTGTTGCTAGATATAAAAGTGTTTTGAGACAATTTTCTTCACATTTTCTTGTATAATTATGAAATAAACTATGAGATAAAACTTACAGAATTATATAGAAAATGAAAAGTACTTTACATAGTATTAAAGTTTCTTAAAGCATTTTCTATAATTATAATTCAATGCTGATGCAGTTACAATAGATCTTACTGGTCGCAGTAACCATATGGCACTTGGTCCTCCTCAAAAAAAAGAATTCATGATTTATAGGTCTAATCTAATCATTATATTTTTTTTTTTTATTTTTTTTTTTCTGATTGATCTAATCATTATAGTATATTAAAGAAACTTCAGAATTAAAGTGACGTAATTTTTAATTCATTAAAGACATTACGGCCTTTATAGTCAGCCGCCATGCCTGTTTTTATTTATTTCTTTTATTTTTACAGAAATCGACGCGTGCGACCTGTTTTCACAGTCGACAGATCTGGACATTTAGTGTTAGCTCAGCAATAATCTAGCCAAATGGAAAATATATTATAAACCTCGAGATGTACTTGTATTGCACTAAATTGAAAGACATTGAAGAAAAATAGGACCATTGCGAAACTAAATTATGAATATACATTTTTATTTGATTCACAACTCTTAAACTGTGATAATACAACTACATCACAATAGGCATGATGGCAGTAATCACAAATCATTGTATATTTATTTGATAAAGGAAGATACAGAAAGCTTAAAAAACGTATTTAATTTTTTATTGCGAGCGAGATTAACAGGAATTCATAAAAAGGATACTACAAAATAAATCAATCCGCCATGATGGTTTAAACACCTAGCAGAGTGAACTACGTCACTTACATTGTCAGTGCGTTTTTAATAAGCGATCGCAATGTTTTAAAATGTTCTTTCAAATATTCGACATTTGACAACCGCCATCGTTATGGTTGCGGAGGAAATGTCGATGTGACGGTTAGCGGAACGCACTGAGTGCTTAGTGCGAGTTTTCTAACTTTTACGTGTTGTTAAAGTTAACTTAAATTTGTATGGAAATTGATCAGCGCCGCATAGCGGTAACGTTGTCACACTGATCAATCTCCATACAAATTGAAGGAAACTTTACCAACGCGTAAAAGTTAGAAAACTCGCACTAAGTACTCAGATAATATAAGTAACGTCATGACAACTTCGAGTGTTTTGGAATGAATATTAATCTTTAAATTTAAATGTTTTTTTGCTATAAAAACGCTCGTTTCTGCAGAAATATTATATTTTTTGGCAATATTAGATACTAAAGACCACTATAAACCTTTTTTTTTTAATTTGTCATCATGCCTATTCTATAATTGGTGTCTGTCTGACATTATTTACTTGTAGAATGTAGGACCATGGATGAAATATTTTTAATCTTTTTTAAATACATAATAAATTATTTTTCTTCAACATTATTACATTATCGTTTTTGTATTTAAATCGTGTTTCCTTTTCGTATAATACTAGCTGTGCCCGCGACTTTGCCCGCGTGGAATAGTGCTACTTTGGGTAGCATGACTTTATTTAATAGTTCCAATATTTTGTCTCTTGTCGCAAACTTATAAAACATTCATATAAATCCTATACCATTTCATACAAACTTTCAATAAATAATCCATAGTTCCTAAGAAAAACAAGACTTTTTTTAAACAAATTTTGTTACAAACTTTGTCCCGATAATAACCTTATTAGTAGAGTAGGTTGGTTAGTTGGCTAAAAACAGACGAGCCAAGATTCAACGGCAAGACAACGTCTACCGGATCTCCTAGTAATATAATAATGATAGTTTAGTTCAATAAATTAAGAAAATGACACGCAAGATACATATCATTACTGTTATTGAAGTTAGACTATAATGTGTCAAAATAAAGAAAACATATACTAAGAATGTCAATGACCTCAGCGGGACGAGAGATTAAACCAACCTACATTATTTCGACATTGCACAACACTGGAATATATATCCAAGTGGAATCATAACCCAACATGTGTACTTCATCTAAGAAGCAATAAATTGAAATTGCTACCATGTTGTATGTTTGTGATATAAATAATTTACGAAACATACGCAAATGCGAGAACCTGATAAATCGTGCTTGATAGTAAATATCGGTGTCACATGAAATTAATTTTTGTTAATTTATTCGTATGCGTGTTTGAAATAGTGTCATTTCCTTCTTGTGGATGTCTTCCAGATGGATAAGCATCTATTTATGCGGAACTGGCTTAAATAATACTTAAATTTATTTATTGCAAAAAAACGAATTACATAATAGATGGTGGCTGTTATTCCTGAACTAGTTACAGGAGCTAGTACCTATAGTGAAATACAACAAAATAAAGATAAACTTAAAACTTAATTAAACTATAGGTAATAGAACTACATTTTCTTAAAGCTGTAAGTTCTTGATTGTTTGTGAGTGTGTATGTGAGTGTGGGTGTGAGTCTATGTAAGCATGTACGTATGTGTGATGGTCATGCGATGATTGAAATGAATTTACATGTATTTATGTTTAATTTTAGGTAACAGTTAAAAGAAGGTCTTTCCGTCTCACAATATGAAAGTAAGCCTAAGTTTTACCCGTGGCTTTGTCATCTTTAAGTTAAGTTATCGAGGTTAAAATATTGTTTGAATTTTGAATGGGACGTAATCTATCCGGTTAGCGAGCGTGATAACAAAGTTGTTTGTAAAATCAAGTGAAAGTTAGCTGATACTATACAGATCAAGCTATTACTGAGACATTCCTTAAATTACCTAACATTGTGCAGCTAAGAATTCTTCAAACTAAACCACAATTAAACTAATTTAAAATGCATTTATTACTTTAACGTATAAATGTGTCGTGAATGTTTTTACCTGAAAGTCGCTCAGCGTTTACACTTAATATTTTTTATGAGATTTCTGTATGACGTATTTTTTTAATTTTCTAAGTTGGTGAACCTACTACAGTGTAACCTTAATATAAAGATTTTTCGATTTAATGATTTTTTCAAAATTTCCTAGAACTGACCATAAGAGCTAATGCAAAATTTACCTTTACATTACGAATACATTTATCAAATCCTTTTTATAACGAATTTTCAATAATTGCAGAAGATAGACAGTAAGCATTAACCTACCTTTATTTTACGAATTTATCAACCTGTAATCTTTACTATATTATCTATAATTCCCACTTGTATAATAGTAATTCATGTTCCGACGTGTTCAGACACGTTTATCTAATTAAATCGTAGTCCAATCTAACCTCTTTACAAAAACCTAATGGAAACAAATTACGCGGCATAATGAATATTTTTTAATTTTCTTTAGTTTCTTTATATCCAGATTAAACAGTAAATGAGAAAAAAAACTAAGGGAGAGTTTGAAGTATTCTTGGCTTTTCCCTTCAAACTATATTATTGAAAGCGATACATTTAGCTGGGATAATTTATACTATTTAATTGTTAAAATAATTGTTTAATTTATAATATTTAAGCTCTTCGACATGTGTATACTGCCTATCCTAATCTATGGTGCACAAACTTGTTCACTAACTGAAGAGCATAAGTCAAAACTCAAGGTTTGCCAAAGAACCATGGAACGCAGCATTTTAGGTGTTAAAACTGACCGAGTTTGCAAAACCGCCCTGCGTTTCATGACTGGAGTGATGGCTGTGAGGAAGAAGAAGAAGGAAGAAGCAAAGCTGAAGTGGGAATGGGCTGGGCACGTGGCAAAGATGAACTTGCAAAGGTGGGCCAATGTTGCGACAGTATGGACTCCCACCAATGGCCGCTGATGACCAGGTAGGCCGAGGCGACGTCAACTTGGACGCCTTTGCGGAAAAGAAATGGATTCAAATGGGTCAGGAAAGGAAGGTGTGGTTGGAAAAGGGGAAGGCCTTTGCCCAGCAGTGGGACAGTATAGGCTAATTAAAACGGTCGCAGCCAGAGCAACTTAACTTAGCGATCAACTCAAATGCCGACCACTGATTAGGCCACGACCTCCTCAGAAATTGCCGCTATTCGGGCCACATCGGCGGTAGTGTTGTGTTCTTTATTTTGTCGGCGAATTTTACACCCAGAATGCTTTGCTCAATAGCTCGCTGGCAAACGGTTCAATGGTCAAAGTCCAGTTTTTCAAAGCTTCAAAGTCTCTCTTTCACCTATAAAAATCTTAAAAATCAATCCTTAAGAGGCCGAATGCGTAACACGGATATCCGAAGACGCACGCAAGTACATTTATAGGAGACTCTGTTACGAGACTGAAGTGACAATAGGCATGAAACTTGGCCAGATGTGATGGTGGTAGGGTGAGTAGAGCCTTAAAAGAATGACAACCACGAGGACCCAAAGCCAGACCACCAGTGAGATGGATCAACGACATCCAATTCACAGTAGGTACACGACAGAAGGGGTTAGCCCAGGATCGACAACTATGGTGTAAGAGAGAGAAGACCTATACCCAACAGTTGGTCCAAATAGGTTGAGAATAATGATGGTGAATCTTTAATAGGGTTGCATTAAATATTTCTTGAACTGATGATGATGTAATCGGTGTCCAGGCAAATAAAAAAATACTATAGAAAGTCGGAGATGTATGGAAAATAGTACAAAGCAGGAAAATAAGTTGAAGTAGATAATTTGAAAAAAATAGCACGGGTCTGCAGTCTGTGGAGTAAAAATAGACATTAAAAAAAGGATAAGTATAGACAAAATTCCAAACACCCTAAATGTATAGTTACAATGAATAATATTGCGGTGACTGTCAAATTAAATGAAAAGCATAAAACTTAAAATAACCTGGTAAAGTATTTTATCCCAGTATTGTACCAGGGTCCGCTTAAATTGTAGAGGATATGGCTGTTGGGCGTGTTAAGATAACTGACTCCGTCCAACGTCGTCTTCGAAACATCTGCAATCTCTATAATCATACACAATTATTGGGCACTACAGCTAAGCATTATGCAAAACAGTGTGACAATTGAACTGACTTTCAACAGAAGTCTAGAGACGTCTTATTTGTCATTATAAACCTAGTTTCTTCTGGATATCATTCCAACCTTTTAGCATTAGGATAGGACTTCGATTTGTTTATTTAAATATTTAATATATATATATTCAGCTAATGGCGCGTATTTTAAGAGTTAAACAAACAACCACGGGTTGCATAAAAAGAGCCAACTAAATATAATGGTTTGTGCAATCTTTTCTCGAATTTGATTTGTCTAACCTTTGCCGAAACCACTATATGTAATTAAGATCGTCGTGCTAATCTTTACGCATATAACTTTTCTGTATGAGTGTATGTTACTGAATTTCTCTTAAATGTGTTGATCTTTTTTAGTGAAATTTTTGTATAATAATGCTTGGAGTTTAGTCGCTTTATACTTTTTAGTTTACATGGCAATATGTTAAACTCATCTTTTGTAAGAACCAGTTTTTAACGAATGGCTAACGAGTTTTTTACTGATTCTTTTCGTGCCTTGACTTTTCCGAATCAGTAGCAGCTTTTATAATATTTGACAATTCAAAAGATTTTTTACAACTCAACTTTAATAAAACATCTTTTGACTTGAATTTGAGAAGATAGTTTTAGCGATTCGTAATGTTGTATGTTGTCAGGAAAGGATGTTATTAGGTTTCCTATTAGTCAGGAAAATGACCAGAGGAAAACTAGCAGGCTGTTTATCTGATTATAAGGGACTGCTGATTTTCGCTGCACTATCGCAGAGTGTGCAGATGCGTCGATGGCCTTTGAGAAATGATTATGTTCTTTTCTTGAAGTCGCATAATTCGTGGAAAATACTGTTATAATACTGCACTCCACGTCTATTCATAACATTAAAATAATACTTGAAATACTGTTATTTACGATGGTGTAAAATTCTTATTACCTTTCCAGTTAGTCTTATCTTGCAAAAGCACTGATAGAACTGAACCGGGAATCTTAAGGATTTGACCTGTTCATTCTACCGCTGAGCTATCGAGAGCATTTGTAATATTAGTTTAGGATATTATTATGAATGTATGATGTATGTAAGCTCTCACATTATAGTATTGTCGAATAATTCCAAGTCGGCTTATGGTGCAACACCTATTGAGGTGGTGGTATTCTGACCACTATATATACCGTCACCACTCTATGAACATCATTGTCTAGTGCATTCATCATTTTATCAACATGAAAATCATCGTAAGTGTCAGTGCTCAGTGGTTACCAAGTGTATAAGTCCTTGAGACCTATTACCCAACAAAAAAAAGCTGTGCGTCATACAGTTGTGTAAGTAGTAACATCCTAATTTTACTCAGTTACACGAGTTACGTGAAAATTGCAATTAGCGAAGGGCAATTAGCTAGTCAGGTTCATGTATTAATAGTTCGTAATAGCGCTGAAATTTTTATGCCAAATCATTCCGTAATATCAACACATTAAGGGCTATTGTAGCTTACCTAATAATAGGCTGTTTGCTTAGATTGATAAAGCATGGTTGTTCTATTGTAACATTCACCTATATGCTCGTTCCTTGGTATTGCAAAAAAAAAAAAAAATTAAAACAGTGCTTATGGTTGATGTAAGCCAGTCATTTATATATTTAATATATTTCTTTTAAAATACATCCACGAATTAAATTCAAACAATAAAATATCAGGAATCCAATTATGATTCTAAGCTATCGCGGATTCGTTTAAAATAACAAAATAAAATTGACAAAACCTGCCTATCCTTTTCGGAATATTTCAGTGGCGAACACATTTAAAAATTTACTGCAATATAAAATTTAGGCAATATAAAAAAGAGTGTTGCAAATTTTATGTTATAATCAGATTTAGCCAAAAAAGTTGTAATTAATATCATGGCTGGTTGTAAGCAGTTAGTCAGGTTGAATCACTAGCTAACCGCTATTTTAGAATCAGCTATAAACAAAATTGTTATGCTTAGAAAACAACATTGTAATATTAAATAAAGCATACACAAAGTTGTAATAGTGAAAATTAAACTTTAAAGTTTTTCCCGGTAATATTTATAACCGACTTCAAAAAAGGAGGAGCTTCTCAATTGGGTTGTGTTTTTAGTTATGTAACCCTCAGAATTTTTGACTGTGTGAACCAAATTTATTTGAAAGCTAGAGCTTCTCGTGTGGATCCCATTTGAACTTGATCCAGTGCTGATAATATGAAATCGGTGTTTTTTTTTCAAGAACGAAAGGTTATTTAGAAAGAGACATTATCCAGAAATGTACATACATGTTTAAAAATAACTCCCTATCCCGCCTTGAACAATTAAGTAGTGTTTACGAACTTCCTACGGGCGAATGATATGCATTTCCTATGATAACCGCCCGTACCTATCTCTACAGCGAAATGGGAAGGCGACTATATAGAGTGAAGAATATAAAACGAATACTGATAGCGACTGTACATATTTATAATATTATATGTAATAAAGGTTTGTCCTTTGCCTTGTAATTATAAGTGACTACCGACGCCTATTTGATTACTACAAATGCAGTACTGAAAGCTAGGCAAATACGTTGTTAGCTTTCGAGAAATTTTATTTTGTTTTATGTTTATATTACAAGGGGCAAACGAGCAGTTAGTAAGCGACTATCGATGCACATAGACATCTGAACCACCAGAAGGTTAACAAATGCGTTGCCGGCGTTTATATAGGGGTTTAGACCATCGGGAACCATTGGGAATAATAAATACCATTACTTACACGATTATGTAGAGTCGGACCAAAAATTGAACCTGTGACCCCACGCCAGAAGGCAGAGTCACTGACAACTGTGCCAAAGGGACACAAAACAGTCTTTTAGCGGTTGTCGACCCATCTGATAAAACTATACAATAAAGTTTATAGTATACAAGTGACTGTATCAAAAATAGATCGGCCGAGCGTCTCGTTATTGGCTGAATTGTTTCCTTCCGTTCGAGTCATTTTTTTTAGGTTCATAGTATGAACCGCCAATATCAATACATTGGCTTACACTTCTTTTATTTATTATATTAGCTGTAACCCGCGACTTTGTCCGCGTAAATTTAATTGTTTTCGTTCAAGTTTTATATAATACTTTCATTGAGTCGATTTTACATAATTTTTATCTTATTCTTTTTGAAACACTAAGAACTTTTATCTTTTATTATAGTCTTCACCCTTAAATATACGTTTTACGTATATAATGTGACATGGTTTAATATGGTATTCAGCAGTCACATTGTGGTGAATCTATTAATCCCCATTTGCAAAAATGGTGATTCGATTTTACGTGGTTGGTGAATCTATTTAGGGCTGTTCACATCTTCCTTTCGGTGAACGAGTTCCCACTCGTTCTTCTCCCTGGCGGCATATGTGACTTGCACTCTTTTACAACAGCAGTAGAGGCGTGGTTGAGGAATTTGGACTTGAAATTGTTATCCAAGCAGGATACTATACGCAATGATGATGCAAGTATATAATTATTAATAAATAAATATAGCTCCCACCTTTCATTCACAACTATGATAGACGGGAAAACTTTTTTTACCTCTTAATTATAGTAAGAACTATTTTTACTATGGTTCTTTCCTCTGCAACGCGATGGACCCGGCACCCGCACGGTGAATCCATGGAATGCTAAGAAATTCGTCTCGTTAATGAATAGTAGGAAAAACTTATGTACTTTTAAGAATATACAGATTGTTGCTAAAAAAGGCACTAGTCAATTTATAATATGCTATTATTATACGGATATTTTTAATTCCCCAAATGTATGTATATATTCAACTATATAATATAATCAATCGTTGTGCGTTAGTCTCGCTAATACATGAAAATAGCTGGATCGATATAAATGCTGATTATTTTATATAATTCCCCTTATTTCAGGGAAGGTTTAAAAGAAAAGAAAGGAAGGAAGAATAGATAGATATGTATAGACTTTTAAATAGAAAAATTCTGAAAAATGCATAATTGGTCGCTACTACAGATTACTTTAAATAAACCGTGCTATGTAAAGTTATTATTTCATGAAACATGCGGCCAGTGTCACGTTTTATGGAAAAAAACATAAATATGTTTGATTAATTGGTATATAGCAGTTGAGTCAAAATTGAGTATATATAACGAAACGGCATCAGACATAAAAAACTTGAACACATTTTACAATTTGTAATTTCCAAATTATAAATTGTAAAATTTATTTTTACAATAATAATTACCTCTGTGCAGGTCCAATTTGGTGCGTAACAGCTGCTATACACAGTAAGGTTTTGCGCCCTATTCATCCAAACTACACCTATATGAGAATTTTCTTTGCCCACCCATTGGGCTGATATGAGATAATATTCCCTGGAATATAAGAATATTTCATATTGATTCAATGCTAAAGAAATGACAGTAATAGGAAAATATATTTGTAGTTCGACTGAATCACGCTTACATTCCATCCAACGTGCTAGGAGGTCTGACTTCCCATCTTGGAGGTGAGGTTACATTCTGAACCGCTACTATCCATAAATTAACTTGAGGTATAGAACTGCCGGGCTAAAATGAAAGAAGATCAGTATTTGTTACAATAGAAAGTACAAAGTATTAAAAAGTCTTTCATGGTTTTTACAATTTTAATGTAAGGGACTAGTGATCAAGTAGAAAGAAATTTTATATGAATTTACTTAAAGAAAGTTGTTATTTATAACTTATTAGCCTATACCCAGGGGCTGGCAACCTTTTCAGTCGGAAGAGCCAGAAATAACTCTTTACAAAATTTTAAAGTTTTTAAATAACCAAAAAAAATTTTTGCCAAGAGTGAATTATAATAGTTACATAAATAAAGTTTTTGATGAAAAAAGAACTATTCTATATATTCTTAACAAAAATATCTACTTATCCATAGGTATGTAGTATTTTTTCAAAATAAATAAGAGTATTATTAGATATTTTTTTTTATATAAAACAAGGGGCAAACGGGCAGGCGGTTCTCCTAAGTGCCTATCGACGCCCATCGACAACTGCAACACCAGAGGTCTCGTAGATGCATTGCGGATCTTTGAGAAATGAGTATGCTTTTTTCTTGAAGGTCTCCAAGTCGTATCCGTTCGGAAATACCGAAACTGGCAACTGAATATATTTAACAATATATTTTCGTATGGAACTAAAGAGCCACGGCTTCATATTCAAAGAGCCGCATGTGACTCGCGGACCGCAGGTTGTCGACCTCTAGACAATCCTATTATCAAATGTTTAAAATCATTAAGTGATCTAAATTGTATTAAGTAAATAATAAAGACACTTACCGTTGGATACCTGATAGAAACCTGGTCGGGGAAGACAGTTGGAATGCTGCTGTTGAGAGCAGGAAGCAGGAAACCAGACCTGGTGGCACTCGCACCGCCGATTCCGTTGGATATGTGGGGAAACCTCAATTCTGACACCTTGCTATCGTCGTACTGCACATACATGACGAATGTACCATCTAACGATCCCCAGGTTGCTGACGATACTTTTGTCACCTCCTCTGTAATTAAATAATAACGAGTGTGCTTTAGACCATACGACTGAAGTACAACTTCTTCAGCTCCATCTAAGTTTATGTTTTATAAGGATTATCAGAAAAATGTGTATATTTAAGAAAATATGACAAAAAAACGGAAGTGTTTCGATTTTTCTGACTAGAAGTAGGTATATATATGCATGATTAAACTTTAAAATTACAATTTTATTCTCTTTAAACGTAGAATTCGTCTCTCCCGATCATACTTTTCGTAACGCTTTCGTCACACATTCACCAGCTTACACCCCAAGTTAAATATAAATATAAATAAATATATAGGACTATATGACACACGGACGTCTGTTCCTAAGGTAGACAACTTAATGCCTGTGTTAATGCTTTTTGGGTGTTCACATCGACAATCTTCAGTTCGGCACCGGCGAATATGTGCCCGACGGCATCGTGGTTCGAGTCCCGGTTGTGGCCGACCGATATGCCGCCGTTGGTCTCAGTCAGTCCGTAACCTTGGCGGAAGATCAAATTTTTCTGAAAGTGAAACAAAATACATATACAGCTGTAAAAGACATCGCACCGCAAACTTTGCGATAAGGCTACATTTAATGTCCTAAATAAAATCACAAAAATCATTCATCGCGGAAATGAGAGGTTACATATATTGCCATCCTCATCCCATTCTTGAGTGCGCAATGTATCGTCAACAATGGGAAGCAATCGTCAACAAAATGTTGACGCGCAAAACAAGTCAACGACCCGCGCCGCGCTACCCCTGTTACGTACTTTTAAGTTTTATTTACATTGCGGTTTGATGTAAAAATATTAACGAAGTTTGTTTCTGATTTAAAATCGCAGTGTGGCAGATAGTAATAATGATATTAGACAGTATTCAAAAAAATTGTACATTTTAATAAAAAGCCGACGAAAAGTTTATCTTGTACATTTACTTTTGAAGAAAAACTTCTTTATGCACGCTTGACTTGGTGAGTCAACTGGAGAGTGCGTTTCGAGAGCGTTACGAAAAGTGTGATCGGGAGAGGCGAATGGAAGTTGAGAGGGATATATAAGGTAGTGAAGATAGAAACAGATACAGTTACGTTTCGTATATTACTGTAAGGGAAGAGAGAAGGATAAAAAAATGGAGGGGGAAAGGGGACAATATTATAGGATAATAGAATGTAGTAAATGGTAAGTAACCCAACGGTAAAGAACAGGTTTACATACGTTTTTATTTAGTATAGCTTCCGCATCGCTTCTGGAAACAGGCGCAGCTCCGCATACTATACCCTCCACTGATTGTAAATGGCGAGGGGTCACTGATGGGTGCTTGCCCAAAAATACCGCTGCAAAACAATTAGAAACATTCCAAAAACTTGTATCTTTATCACATACTTGACACAAAAAGAGTGTTCAAGAGCGTGTCAAGACACGTGAATATAGAAGGGTTTCGTATCAAAACTTGAATTCACTACTTTAAAATTTTTTAATCCATTTCGCTCAAAATACTTTTCCTAATCAGTTTTTAGCATGTCTTTAAAAAGATTTTTAAAAGTTATCATTAGAAGGGATCACCCGTCTATAACCCAGCCGCTGTAAAAATTGCTTAACCTAGCGAACGACTCAAACGCCGACCACTAATTAAGCTACAATGTCCTCTATTCTGCCTCTATGTTTCAAGTTATTTAGGAATTTAATTAACGAAGACAGTGATCAAATTGGTCACCCATCATGTGTCTGCAATATAAATTTTGTTACTTACCCATGGGTGGAACTAAGTAGAGATGGTTGGCTCTGTGATCGACAATAACTTCCAAAAATTTATCCGGTTTAAATACAGGTAGTGTTACAAGTTTGGCTCCTCTTCCCATTAGGTTTACCAGTAACAAATTAAAACCGAATATGTGGAAATATGGTAACACAGCTGGCAACACTGATTGGAAATTTGCTACGAATCAAATCGAATCATTTATTTGTGAATAAAAAATAAAAGGTTAGGCAATTGTCTTAGACTAAAACCCAGACTTACAATATTTAGTAAAACCTGAAAGTCTATCAACCCCTCATCTTTATACAGGTCAGAAAAATGGCCCATTATGAAATTTGAGTAAGTGTCTTTGGCAGAGGTGTGAAAATTTAAATTCACATTTCCCATCATGCCCTCCATACAGGTAATAATTTCCTCTAGTGCGCGGAACCCTAAATTAAAAAAAAGTAGCGTATGATATTCCTTGTACAATCAGCTATCTACCAGCGGAAGTCCCAAACGTTCCAGCGGTTTTGGAGAATACCAGGAACAAACAGACAGACACGCCGACGGAGAAGCAAAAATATTTTAACTATAGATATCGTATATATGGTCGTATACAATTAGTAAAAAACCAAAAATTGTGCGGACCCCATCAGGATCGAAGTTACTTATTTCTTCAACTCCGAATGTAATTCGAAATATAATCTGTATATTTCATTTTTTATTATAATTGCTCAATCAATCTATTTTATTTAAAACAAAAGATAATTAATATTGATATGGTGACTTTAAAGATGTTGTTAGGTTAGCTAATTAAGCAAAAACTTAGGCCACAGGTTATTATAACAATAATAAATATATACGACTATATGACATACGGACGTCTGTTCCTAAGGTAGACAACTTACTGCCTGTGTTATAGGTAACAGCCGCCTGTTATACTGATTTTATTACAGTTATAACTTATATGGTATAACTTATAATGGTACCTCATCGATGTTCTCATAGAATGAACTTATAAATTATTTTTTACTAAGTGAATAAAGTAAGTAAACAAATTATTTGGCAGTCAATCAAAGTATCATGTGCAAATGTCTAATTTTTTTACACCACAGAAACTCCACCATACTCATCACAAATATGAACACGAAAATAAAAATCTATATTCTGGTACTTGATTATATTTGTGTAAGAATGCGCATGTGTGTGACTATGTGTTTATATATTAGCGTAAAGCTTATAATAAATAGCCGGCAGTGCAAACAACATGATCAGTTTAAACAACATGACTACATTATGATCATGACCACTCTGCCAAGAGTGCATCGAAGAAGAACAAGAAGAAGGGGTAAAAAAAACTATGGAAGTTAGATATAAAATTCTGTGCCAAAAGAATTGCAATTTCGTGTGTTTGTTGATAACATCAAACCATTTTCAGTATTCGAAATTTAAATCAACACATAATTCGTTTTGGTGTTGTCTGTATAACAAAAAAGGGGATAATTGATATTTTCCGTGAGGAAAGGCTTCAGAGGGAAACAAAAGGAATGCTAAATAAACGAGGGGCTTAACTCGATGACGGGTTCCGTACCTCCATGTCTCGCTTGTAATATGCTAATTAAAACTTTCTGAGCTTCTGGCCATTTTAAAGAGTGATGGCGATGTCGGTCTGTTGATATCGCGCAGCAAATATGGGGGAAATTCGGTGAAAAAGGAGGTTGATCGAGAAAGAAGGAAACGGATAGAGTTTAAAAATATTCGATTGTTTAAAATGCACTTGCCTATAGGTAAATATGCTTATATGTATCACGCGGCTGTTACTAATAACACATAAATTATACCTACAGTAGGAATAGATGCCCATGTGTTATATTCTTTCATATATTTATTTTAAGTACCTGAAAAACCGGACAGGTGCGAGTCAAACTCGTGCACTGGGGGTTTCCTACCACCGCACAATACTTAAATGATGTAATACGAGTATTTTCAAAGCTATTTTAAGATTTATACTTTTCATAGGATTTCCATTAATGATAAAGTCATCGCAATTTTTTCGTGATGTATCAAAAAATTCTCGGATTTGGGTTTTCCTCTTTAATTATGTTATAAAGTAACAGCTTCTTGCTAAATTTCATGATTTCAGGTCAACGGGAAGTAAGCTCTAGGTTTTGATTCCCTTTGCGAATGTTTGGCAAATGTGACAGTAGCGTCTATATCTTATGATTACGTAGTCAGTAGTAAAACGTTGACTGTCGATGTCTAGAAATTATAATTCAATGGTATATAACATGTAAGGTTCAAGTAAGGTATTGGACATGAAATAAAACAGGGTAAAATCGATCATGTATAATAAAAACCTCAATAGCTAGGCGGACTAGTTCCGAAAGGAATTCGATTCAATTCTAGAAACCCCAATCTGGGGTCTAGACTTCAATTCAATCAATCAATGAGCAGAGAGCACCTCAGAGCCCAGCAAAAGCATGACGCAAAACTAGAATATTCAAGTATATCTCATGCTTAATCATGAACCGATCCATTGCGTTTTAAGTGTAAAGTGAGTTAATGAGACAGATAGGTTCGTTTCTATGTCCTCTAACTGTCAATCTAAAAATCATTTCAATATCTCTATATAACACTGAGATACAGCCATTTTTGTCTTTTTAACTAAACATTTATTTTAGTTAAAAAGATGAACAAATAATAACATACAATATGTTATTATTTATTTATCTTTAACAGAAATAACATTTCAATTCCATTATTCGCCTCGTTAACTGTAATGAAAATACATAATTTGTTACTGTAATGACGTTTTTATAGAATTATAAACGCAATAAGACGTAAATAACAAAACGTTTTTTTGCGATCTCCCAAAAATCTCCTTTTTAGGGTTCCGTAGTACTACAAGGAACCCTTAAAATTTCGCTCTGTCCATCTACGGTCCCGTCTGCCCCTAAGGTGCCCCCCCCCCTTGCATTTCCAATCTATTAGACGTAGAGACTTAAAAATTTCCATGTTACACAGAACACGCAAAAAACTCATTAGAATAATTATTTTGAACGAAATCGGACAACAACTATTGTAGTTATTTAACAAATACGTTTATAGCGTATCAGATACGGAACCATTCTATAAGCGTGTCTTAATACGCTCTTGGCCATTTTTCAGTTAGGTCAGTTTATGATTTAGTGTGCGATTAGTAAAGTGTGTTATTTTACTCTTAAACACCACTTTACATTTATTTTGCGATCAAACTTTACTGAGTAGGTTTCCTTTTAGGTATATTGCACTACATAACATCTTGAATATTCTGTAATAAATTAAAAGTCTGGATGTTTATTCTAAAAGTGTACATTATTTTACATGTATAAGACTGCAGTGCTTTGTTACTTAATAAAGTTTTTCTTAATCTTATGTATTTCTAACCAACGAAACTAAATTGCCTCAAATACCTTAGCCATCACGTTGAAAACTTCCGTCCGGTCTAGTAAATTTGTGGTGCTCTGGAAAAATTCCATTTTAAATAAATCTGCGGTCCCAACTAATGGAAAACTAAGACCCCCCCCCCCCTTTTCGAAGCAGATGCTTTACTGCCTTATTGGTTTAGTGTTCCGCAAACTTTAAATTTGAAATCGTTATTACATTTCCTTCAATTCGTTCCGGAAAAGTCTGGGTCTTACTATTACGTCATCGAAATAAACATCGCTGAGGAATTAATGTTTTTCTACACCAAAGATCTTTTTCTGCAAGAATTCATTTGGTAAAAATGCACTTAAACATCTTTTTTTTATCCTCAAAGTTAAAAGTTGTTTATTAAAACATCCAAAGTAAAGAGGGCAACAGAAATATCTCTAAGCGAGCATAAATATCTGATTTATTATGAGAAATACCTAATTTTTATTAGAGATTCGTCTCCAAAAGGCAAAAGTCTTCTTCACAAAGGAATCTCATTTCCGTTCCAATATAGAGTCAAGGAAAATATTTTAATAATCCTGTAACAGGACTTCTAAGGGAAAAGGTATGAATACTTTGGACACAATATGGTTTATTTATAGATCAAAAGCGTTTTGAATGTCGCCTATTATATCAAAATTGTATATAGTATTGTGTGGCTGGCGAGCCCAGCGGAATTTGTCCTGCCCGAACGTTGGCATGCTTACTGCTGAACAAACTCTTTTGTTGTACTAAACATTTACTTCGCAATAAATAATGTTATGGTAAAAAATTAAATAAAAACTATACCATATTTAAAGTCATGTCAAACTTGTAAGACGGATAGTTACAAAATTTTATCAAAATAGGTTCAGTAGTTACATAGTTTAGCACGTGTTGCGGACTGGCTGGTCTATTTTACTTTTTTATGTTTTGTTTTTTCTTGATATATATTTTGTTTTATTGACAAAAAAGTTAGTAAAAGTCTGCTGCAAAATATTGGTTTCTTTTAAATAAACGGCAGACATCAACAGCAGGGACATACATCTTATTACACAATTAACATATATATTTATATATACACAATATTGTGTGTCAAGGAAATCTCGAAAACGACGGGACGTACAAAAATGACATTTGGCAGGTTGATAATTTATAGTTAGTGAATATCCGTTGACAACGGATTTTTCAATAGGTTCAGAATAAGGGGGTCTATTGGCTCCCGCAACTTTAATTTTACACGGACGAAGACGCAGAAATCAGCTACTGTCATTTAATACGCCCTATAAAAAACTACTCCTATTTTTTTAATATCAGTACGTTCGCGATACCCTCTTTTTTCTGTCTAAATTCAGGACTATTGTATTCCCGGATTATTCCATCGATAAAAGCCTTCGAGCTACTCGAATCAATCCGCATCCTGCGACCCTAAGTAGGCCATTTTGCTGAATGCTATCCTACTATTCGCTTTCCAATTTGTAGCCACTCGATAACGTTTTCCAACATGTTCCAATTCCATTTTTCATTGTACGTTGCTACCAGCGGTTTTTAATCGCAATGAATTGAATTAAAATTCTACGTAGAAATGGAATTTCACGTAAAGGTCTCTCTCTATACCTTCCACATAAATTGTTATAACCTCAAATTCTCAACTTCACAGTAGAGCATTACAAACATGTAAATTGAAATAAAAACCTCATTATACAACACATTTGTGTATACAATTATACATTCAATAATGACGTTTAGATTATTGTATACAACAATATACTAAAAAGTGACTGTTATATTATAAATTAGTTGTTTGTAACGCTCTACTGTAAAGCTGGGAATTTGGGATTATATCAACTAGGGAGGTATTGACTTATTTGATCAAGGTGTCAAGGTGCACGAATAAGACTGGTTTGTCAGGGTCGGAGGAAGCTCCAAATGGCAGAACAGTCATAACCACCTATGTAGTTCTATCGGAGTATATATCTGCTCTGACTCGAAAAGAAGATCTTACATTTAGATTGAGAACCAACGCCGAAATTGAACACCTTGTGGCCGAGCCTAACATCTTAGGCAAAAAAAAACACAGCGACTACGTTGGCTCGGGCATGTGGAAAGAATGGGGGGTAAATTAAATATTTGATACCCCCCGTTTGGTATAATCCCACTTAAACTATTTTGGGTACGCCCTACTGAATACAAATTCAATGGCTTTGAACCTACGATGTCACGTCTGCGTCTAAATAGCCTCAATTTTTATAACAAAAAATTGCCAAGAGCGTGTCGAGACACGCTCATATAGAAGGGTTCTGTATCTGATACGCTATAAACGTATTTATTAAATACCGTCAAAAGTTGTTCTCCGATTTCGTTCAAAATAGTTTTCCTTATGAGTTATTAGCACGTTCTATCAACATGGAAAATTTCAAGTCTCTACGTCTAATAGTTTAGAAATGCTAGGGAGGGGCCACCATAGGGACAGACATACGGACGGACAGACGGTCAGACAGAGCGAAATCATAAGGGTTCATTGTGTACTACGGAACCCTAATAAAGTCAGCAGAATATAATACTTTTTTGTTTGCATAAAACGTCTGTGGAATTTATTATTCGAAGAAATAATGAAAAGAAACATGGAAAATTTTCCGTTACATTTAATTTTTAGACTTAAACAAATATGTAGACGTTCCGTGAAAAATGTCCTCTTGTCGACGCGTGCGGCCGTATATACCTCTTAGCATAAAATGTAAAAGATGAGTCAATTCCTAGGTAAACAGGTTCATCTTTGTACATCAAGCGGGCTGTACGCCCGAATTTACATTTCCAGCTTGAAATAACATTTGTTATAAAAGCACGGCTCCGTTAGAATATACTTGTATTTCAACCTTTGTTTATATGAATATTATCACTTGTAATTTTTCTGTGAGGAGCGTATTTTTATTTTTAATTACGCTTTTAGAAATTATAGAATTTTCCTTCACTATTTTTAAGGGTTCCGGAGTACTACAAGGAATCCCTTTAGTTTCGCTCTGTCCGTCCGTCCGTCTTTCTGCCCGCCAGGTGGTCCCTGTCTATAACATTTTCTAACTATAAGACGTGTCTTGACATGCTCTTGGCCATTTTTATAGTATCATTATGAATAACGTTTATTTGGGCAAAATATACATTACACGTAATCAGAACAGTATTGACCCCCAAGCTAGGATTCCCTGTGTCTTGAGGGCCACTTCATCATATGAAACGAAATTCTTATCAATTATTTTCCAGTACAGTTTTCTATTATGAAATAAACCACAATATGCGACGTTACGAAATTTGCGTGTCGCACGTTATAGTTACAGATTGCCTGTTACTAGTTAAGAGCTCTTTCTCACTATGAAGACAGCAATGGCGAATTCCTCCTGGAAAAGCTAAAAACATATGAAAAATCCGAATACTCCTGTTTTACCATTAGTCCGAATTTCAATACCTGTTAGTCGTTTTTACTCTGGCGCTGTGTTTGACAGCCATCTGCCGCCCAATTTGACATTTCACCCGCCCTCAAGTACCATCATAGGCCAAGAGCTCACACTTGGGTTTTAATTAGAAATCGTGTTTTTGTATTTATTATGTTCTTATTTTCAGGAATTTCATCTGTATGAAGTGACTGAAAACAAGTATTACATCTATGGAAAAATTACTTTTTTTAGAATAAAATTTTGCAACTTATAATATTTGACCGTCTCTGTAACTTTTCACTCTTGATTGGGGTTAATTGTTGTGAAATAACTAAGTGATTTTAAAAGTAAACTTTAAACCTTAGATTTATTTTCATAAAATATACTATATTGTCCCTTAAAAAATATTTATGATTGCACTTAACCGACTGTGAAAAACGTAGGGCCGAAAGAACTTTGGAATAAGATCTTTTTATAATTTTCCTCTAATATTTTTCCATATACCTCGTAGCACACAGATACACAAATAAAATAATATCATCTACGATAAAAATACAAAGCTTATGTTCAGATGCCTAAACCAATTTGTAGTGAAGCCTACAATAGAGAGACATTGTTAAAGAAATACAAATAATATTATAGTATTTATCGATCACTGGTTGTGTCTTGACTGAACGAGCGGCCTCGCGAGGCTGCCTCGGATGTTGACCGCGCAATTCATACATATACAGGACTATATGACACACGGACGTCTATTCTTAAGGTAGACAACTTAATGCCTGAGTTATTGGTAACAGCTGCCTGTTATACACAAATATTCTTTTTTGAAAATATATAAATACATACATATAGATAATACACCCACACTCGAGGCGGGAATCAAACCCACGACACCTGGAGTGGAAGGCAGGGTCACTGCCCATTGCGCCAACGGACCAGTCGCGCAATATTTCTGTTTGAAAAAAGTGCATTCTCCTCGGCCGAGGCAGGTCCTGACTGACCGAGGAACTAGAGCGCGTCAGACAAAAGTTTATATGTATTATAAAGTAGCGACCAATTCTGCATTTTTAGTATTTTTAACCACATTTCGACTGTTCCTATCTTTCTTTTCTTTTAAACCACTTTTCTTTTACATTTTTTCGGAATGGTAATGAAAACGAAATCAAACAGAATTTTAAATGGTCCAGCGGCTTTCTAGTTTTAACGAACAACGATTGATTTTTATATATTATGAGATTCTAAAACAACTATCTTATTTTTAGCTACAAATTACCATACAGTCCTCAGCTAAAGATGTTTTTTTTTGTTAGCATTACATGAATCCTAGTTTCCCGTGAACGTATGGATCGATATCTCTAAAATCTATTTTATCTCTAAAATACTATTACTATTTTTGTGGTGTTTGTTATTGCCAGGAGAAGGTCAATCAAAAAGAAACAATCAATTTGACTGAAAATTATTAAACCTAACAATATGATAGAATAATAGATCGTACTAAATAGTAAGTAACCCAAAGATCGGGCAGGAAAACGTCTAGATTCTAATACTTCTAAATCCTATTTATTCTATGAATAGTAAATTATTATGTGCATATTACTTGATAAATATTAAATATATACAAGTCTATATGACACACGGACGTCTGTTTCTAAGGTAGACTACTTAATGCCGGTGTTATAGGTATCAGACATCTGTTATGAACATTTTTTTCCTAGAAATATATAAATACATACATATAGATTAAATACACACTGACTCGAGGCGAAAATCGAACCCACGACCCCCGGAGTCGAGGGCAGGGTCTCTGCCCTCTGCGCCAAAGGGCCAGTTAAATTACTAAGAAGTAAAAATTTAGGTAATACAATTTGAAATGTAAATTTCAAGCGATGAAATATTCTTGCAGCAATAAAATATCAAACACCATCAATACAGGAAACACCGTACATTCATTTAGTCGTTCAAAGGAAGTTGCCATTTCGACCTGTAATGTCGGCTGTTGACTCGTCACCATTTTAGCAAACGGCCTCGAGGTGTACAGTGCGAAGCGAAGTTATACAAATAAAGGATTATATATAAATAAAAGATATAAAGTAAAGGATTACTTTTCAGGTGATAATGCTTCGTAATAAATTATTGTGCTCAAATATGAATTATTGTGAAATGGTTATGACACAATAACTATAAACGTATTTGTTAAATAACTTCAAAAGTTATTGTCCGATTTCGTTCAAAATAATTTTCCTAGTGAGTTTTTAGCATATAATATCAACATGGAAAATTTCAAGTCTCTACGTCTAATAGTTTGGAAATGCTAGGAGCGAAATTAAAAGGGTACCTGCCTGAACGTTGGGCTACTTACTCTTTACTTCTATTATCCTATATCATCCCCGTTCCCGTCCCCGTATTATTAGAAATAACCAATGTCTACGAATCGTTTGTGCTTTGTGCAGCGGTAATAAAGTGCAAATTGACTCTTTGACGTTATGATCACGCTTACATTGCTTAGACAACAGTGAATGCTTGTAATGTATATGGACTTTATTAAAAAGCAATAAAGTTCAAATTGACTACATTTTAGTTACAAAACGTTTGTATGGGACAAAGAAAAAGGCTGTTTTTAGGGTATTCCCGGCAATTATTTGAATTTTTCTCGCAGTAAAAACCGTCCTTGGACTTCAACGAACATTAAAAAAAAAGAATTAATAAAATTGGTCCAGGCGTTGTTGTGTTATGCGCTTACCAACATATTTTGCGATTCATTTATATATATATAGATTATTATTTATGTACCATGTGGTATTGCAAATTAAAAGCTAAACTTATGTTGCCCATTTAATTATCTGTACTACTGGAACGAATTTGCGAAATTGTATTGAGTACATGGACGCGTCGCGGGTACAAAAAAAATTTTGATGAGTACAACAGCGTGACTATTGTGGCCATTTATTTTGTCCTCAAAATAGTCCTTATTATATTTCAAACGTTGAGTATCTGTAATTCGAAAGGTACCAGAATTAATTCCCGACTCAGCAGAGATGCTCTCACCTTTAGTAGAAACTACAAACTTTTTAACCAGAGGTGATGATAGCAAGGATATTATATTATCCTTGGTAAAAATTTAGTTAATTCAATAATTTATTTAATTATTTTTATAATTACTTAGAAAAATTGAGGAAGTCGTAGCTGGAATGTGAATCGATCGCTAGGTTAAGCAGTTCTAACCGCGGTCGCGTGATAGGTGTTTCAGAAGGCACCTAAAAAGGGGGTCGAGTTAATGTCGGTGAGTGATATTTGTCGAGAGGTATTAGGTGTTCCGGGGATGTTATAAAAATTCTAATAGGAATAGTAAAACTATAAATAATATTTAACCAAAGACAATAATAGTGTTGCAGAGCGCACCACCGTTATTTTACATGATATAATTTGAAATCCTTCTTTATTACACTTATAATATTTTATTTTCCATTAATTCCTTCTTCATTTCTTTGCTTAGTACTTGCATGTTGGAATATTATTTTGTCGTAAAAGAGAAGCAATATTTGGAAACAATGTTTTCCTTTCTTTGTATATATGTAACTCGCTCCTTGTTCCTTTGTTTACTGTTTTCGTATAATTATATCATGTTTCTTAATAATAACAAGAAACGATTTCACTAGAAGGTCCTGTAATTCAAATAGACAGTGCATTTACATATGGACTTACCGATTCAAGTGTATATCCTCATCAAATGTAAGCTTCTGCGCTCCCGAATTTAATCATTTATTCATCACAGTAAATAAATCAGCGATTTAAGTTGATATATCTAATATATTTCACTAAACAAATGATAAATATGAAATAATTGAGCTACCACCACAGATATATGTACAGTTTCATACATATATTTGTCTAAAATGAGATGTATCTTAATTCAAACATAGCAACCAGGTAGAGATGCCTGCTGCATGTCAAATTCGCGGACGATATCTGGATTTAGGAGGGGAATATTTGTTCATTCATGTACGCATGCGTGCCTACCTTTACTGTAATGTTGCCATCTTAAGGACAGATACCTATTCCGGGGTAATTTTTACCATCGATAATGACACAAAAGAATAAAACGTGCTATTTTAAGGATAAATACATATTATATCTGACTTTCGTTATGTTACATATATATGTAGGTAACATGACATCTGTAACAGAGTAAACCAAAGGTCTAATTAGACGAAGACAACTGTTAAACACTGTATAGTACTAGATGTATCCTAATTCAAATGTGTGTGTATGGTATGGTATAAATCTTACAGGGTTTACTTTGAGGTTTTACTCATGGTTTCCTCTATTTACGTTTACAGAGTAAAACCCGTAGGAGATGGAAAGTTAGTTGCGTAACAAAACGAAATGAAACCAAATGTTACGAAAGTAACCTCGAATATTGTGTACATAACTTTAAAATGACAACCGCCATTACGCTGTATATGAATATTTTATAATATAAACATTTATATCATATCATGACGTATATAACATAACATTTTTCAATTCCACAATATGAAGAAGGATACGCCTAGTTAAAGATATCGCAGAAAATTCTTAAATACAGTATAATATCTAGCCTTCTTTAAATTGTAGAATTAAAAAACTGTTATAACAGTTTGAATGAATGTATGAATGCTACATACTTTAAAAATTAGGCGTTTCAATTATTAAGGGGAGATTTCGACTGAACGTTGACAACACTAATTAATACACGTTCCATCAACGAAACACACAGATACAGCATCTAGAACAATTATTTCTGGAAAAATCTAACATGATACATCAGTGATAAGACATATACTTATTTTGATAGGGAATGCAAGGGATGACGTATCAAAAATTGCCAAATAAACGATCCTGAATACAAACAACGTAATTTAAACCGCAATGAAGAAGTATTTTTGTATATTAGAAGATGTTTTATTGAAATTGTTTTCTATTAATTGTCAAACATTTTAAAATATGCTGCTGGATCAGGAATGGATGCCCACTCGTAGCTCTTCCACAAAATCGGTGAAAATCTGCTAAAATTTCAACAGTTTCTTCAACCGTTGAGCTATAAAGATTAAAGTTTCTAGAATGTTCAGGTAAGGTTTAAGACCCAGTAGCTTGCCAAATTGGGGCTCTGTATCAATATGTGTAATAAGGGGGCTCAAATAAAGATGCTACATTGCGCTCTCGCTTAACCCAGAAAAAAAGATTCCTCTTTGACTTTGAAGTTTCATATCCTGAAGCCCCGTATAGCTAATACGGCAATAGCTATCCCTGCTAAGAGCCATAGATCATAGAAATAACCTATGATTTCTCCTTCGCTCAAATTCAAATATAATGTGTATTACCTAATGGTTGGGGAGCCTGAAAAGGGATTTTGTGCAATGCTTGAGCGCGTCAGAAAACTATATAGGGAATATCCTTGAAGCCTATAATACACCCCTACCAAAGGGAATATAGGGAGAAATTAAGAACCCTTATACGACCCTTATAAAAACTCGGACGCGTCAGATTAAGATAAGGTAAGATAACTACATGGAGACAAGCTTATGCTTCAATTATCTAACGAATTCAGCGTGAAATAAGAAAATGGAAGTATAACAAAGTTGTAAAAAAAAAATTTTAATATCATTGTTACTAGACTGTACGTGTACTCGTAATTACGTATTATATTAGCAGGATAACTCTAACCTTATCGGAAAAGAGACTAGGAATCCTGTGTTGTGAAGCTTTTAAAAGTGTAATAATCTTATAGTATAAAACTTTGGTTATACGAACCTGCGTATTGAAGAAAAGTACTGTTTGAGAAATGCCTGAGCCTCTTTGTAAACTTCTTCAACGGGCCTCGGAGTGTCGCCTCTATTTGGAATGTCCATGATACTGTTCTGGCAGACGTTCTTTGTGCATTTCGTATTCTGTGAAAGAAAATTTTTATTTAAATATTTTGGAACCATTGTACAAACAAGGGTTCTATAATGTCACTGTCACGTAGAACTTGAAAAACTAATTCATTTCGACATAGAGAGAATTACTAGTGTGACTCATTGTATGCTAAACTAACTCTCGTTTTGTCTTACATATCCTTTAAGTAATCAGTAAGACAGTAAAGCAAAAACTGCAGTGGAAACGATTGTAATTCATGCGTCACAAATATTTTAAAATAGCCAAATCTTAATAAAATGTTTATCCCCTTTTTGTATACAACACAACATTGACTAAACTCGATGAAAGACCACATTAATTTTTGAAGTAAAAAATATTAGAAACCCGAGGAATGCTTTGCCGCGATGCGCCATTTTCTCGTCGGTATTGCACAAAAGCTGAAGCCGCCCGTTTCACCGCTAATGTGTAATTTTCAGTGCTATCACATTGCTTTTCTTGTGCTGCGAAGTACTAAAATTTGAACGTTATTTCGTAACAGTTGTATTCAATTCGGTTCCACAAGGTTGATTTTCTTTTATGTTACAAGGGGCAAATGAGCAGGCGGTTCACATAAGTGACAACCGACGCTAAAGAACATCGGCGCTACTAGAAGGTTAGCTGGTGCGTTGCCGGCCTTTAATGACGAGATTAGGCCACGAAGAAGACTCACAAACTATACGAAACGCGACAAAAATACCATCTCTGGACGTGACAGTATTACCGCCACTTTAAGCCGATCTTATGTGAGAAAGAGATTCTGGTACCCGGACGCGTCGGCCTATTTCGGCTGGAGACCAAAAAGACTGCAAGCGTGGCGCTACCTCTGATTAAATTATAATTAACAGATCATTCTTCATAAAAAAATCGATATAAACGTTGTTTACAGTATAAGTAAATTCAATTATAAAATTGTCCAAAACTTCATACAATGATGTCAAATAAACTAGTTCTAGTAACTACTACCTCCCTAGAAAATTTCGTCTTTGTACGACCCGCGGATTTCGACATTTTGTTCTTTTAATGTATAATGAGATGATTTATTTTTCCTATAAGTAATTTGGTTACGTATAGCCTATACTTAATTACTGTTACTAAATTTAATGACTTATTGTGATAAAAATTGAAATGACTACAATGAAAATAAATTAAGGTTTATACCAATTTTATTGATCTTCGGGGCGAGTTGATGGATATTTAAATGAGCAGTATTCCCTGTGTCAATACTTGTTAGTGTTAAGTACCTACTTTAAAAACATAGTGTCAACATGGTAATCAGAATTGCTCAATTCTAGGTCCAGTAGGGTTCTCCCGTGGGAACTGCCGTCTGCAAAGGTTCAAGGCTCCAAATGTTACTTAATTTTGTCTTTACCCGCTATGTGATTAAGATTTATAAGGATTATTCCCTCGATATTTCATGATGATAACTCAACAGTAATTAATTCACTATCGAAAATAGCTTGTAAATTAGACTTTCAAATGTTAAAATATTAACGTTATGATATTACTGTAAATGCTTTTTCTACCCTTCTATTTTCTAGGACGTAACTAGAAGGATAAAAAAAACACTATACACAAAAAACACACTATTGTGCAAAAATACTACTTATATGGGAATTAATATAATTCCCATATAAGTAGTGTATAATAATTTTCTTATGAATAATTATATTATTTTATTTGTCAAGTAACTCTATTTACAAGAGTACTATATATTGCTGTGAAAAAACATTTTTATGGATTTTTAGAAACTTTGAAATTTTTTATTGGTATTTTTGCTCTTCCCACTCAAAAGGTTATTGACCCCTGGCCTAGATCAAACTGAGTACCCACATTTATATTTATAAAAATAGTTGTACAGCCTCATCACCTGCAAGTGCCTCATTTCTCTTGTACTGTAAAAGTAGATATGACATTATATATGTATACCCTCATATTATAACAATTGGATCCCTTTTGGGTGAGTAACTTTCTGTTAATATAAAGGTAAATAGATTTATAATGATAAGTAAGTTTTGTGGCCCTAAAAAGGACAGGAGTAATTATTCTTGTAAAGGGCTGTGATGATATTAAGTATTTTCTCGGGGACTCCAATTTGGCGTAGCCGTGACCAGATTCTATCCCATCCCACCGTATCAAAGGCCCTTTCAATGATGTTGATCTGGTCTGTGCACGATTGGTTGGGACGGAATTCTGTCTGCGCACCACGTATGAAAGGATCAACAGCTTGCGAAAGCCTATCCAAAACGATTTTTAATAGAATCTTGAACGGAATCGAAAGCAAAATGATGACTCTCCAATGATCACATTGATTATGATCGCCCTTTTTGGACTCAGTAATAAGATAAGAGCCTAATTCCAGTCATCTGACTACTCTTCCTCCAGCCATATTCGCCGTAGTAGAGCTGTAAGTGCCTTTGCGGCTGTTATAATATCCGCCTTATGCATCTCAGAAGATATTAGGTCTACTTCTGGAGCTTTGCCGTTTTTGACCCTGCGAGTGGCGTTGACTTCGTCTCAAGTTCTCTCTCCTAAATAGGTTTCTAGTTATCAGCTATTTATTTAGTAAACATTATAAGCGATGTTAAAAATATAGAAAAATTGTGATCGTATAATGTATTATTATATATATCTTTTACAAAACAGTCGCCGGCCATAAAGAGAGGGGTCCCAGTCACGCGTTGACGACCGCTGTTCTAGACCAGGGGTCGTCAAACGGCGGCTCTTTGGATATGAAGCTGTGTGGCTCTTTAGTTCCATACTATAATATGTCATTATCTAATCATATCCTAATTTGTTTTGAAAAACCCTACTTACATATGGATAAGTAAATATTTTTCTTATGAATAAATAGATAAGTTTTTTTTTTTAAATCAAAAGCTTAGTCGCATAAGACGCCTATAATATTTATTGTTGACATGAAAAGTTATTGTGCTTCTTTAAAGACTTTGTAAATCGTTATTTTTGGATCTTCCGACTCAAAAGGTTGCCGACCCCTGTTCTAGCCGATCAAAGAACAGTAAGTAAATGTACCTTTGTATTTTTTTATAAATAATGTAAATAACTTGGTACCTACTTTATAAAATTACAATGTTACATGTAGGAATATAGTACCTATGTATGAAGAAAAAAAATAATTACTCTCCTTCCTTATTGCAAAGCGAATTGACGTCATTAACCGAAGTAGGTATATAGTAATTACTTATTACGTAATTGTAATAAGGGATCATTATTTAATAAAGTTTACTGATTCGATAATTGGATTTGTTGACGTTAATATACGCTTTATAGTTAAAAATAAAACTATAATTACTTGTGCCAGTTTAAAATTACTTTGCATAAATCGGCGAACAAAAAAATAGAGATAATCTGTATACCTACTGTTCTGACCCAAGTGCAACCCCGCGATCCAAAGTACAACATTTAGGTGTTTTTAGTACCTACTTAGATTTTGTTCCGAAATTGGACCGTAATTTCAAAATACTTATAATATGAAGAATTAGTAGAGTCTTAATAGTTCAACGGTAGCAGGTAACATGCGTAAGGTACCCGCTTCAACCCCGTCGTGCTGAGTTATTGTCGCGCCTACTTAAATACAAGTTTTTAATTTAAGCTTAGTAGGAGGAAATTATTATACTAGGAAGGAATATTCTACTAGTTGTTACACGCGACTGCGTCCGCCCAAAATTAGGCAAAAAAAAATAGCGTTATGATATATAGCCTATAACCATCCTCGATATGGATTATCTAATTTTCAAAGAATTTTTCAAATTGGTCCTATAATTCCTGAGATTAGCGCTTTCAAGCAAACAAACAAACAAATTCTTCAGACTTATACATGAGGATAAAATATATTGTAATATTTTATACGCTATTAGACATGCCTGAAAATTATTTCTAATATATGTTTTATACAATATAACAAAATGGCCAAGTGTGTGTCTTGGCACACGCTTATATGAAAGAGTTCCGTCTTTGATACGCGATAAACCTATTGAGTTTCTAGCGTGTTCTAATCAACACGGAAAATTTCAAATCCCTACATCTAATACTTTCTTTGGAAAACCTAGGGGGACCTTGCAGTCGAATGGACGGACAGCACGTAACGGTAAGGGTTCCTAGTAGGACTATGGAACCCTAGAAATAGGTATACATGGTTTTCCAGTTTATTCATCCCCCTAAGCGGACGTGGGGCTAAAAAGACTCAGTAGTAGACGTGACAGTACCCCATCATTAGAGATAGCACCATGGTTGCAGTCCTTATGGTCTGCAGCGAAATTGGGCCATTGCATCCGGGTACCCGTACCTCTTTCTCACATAAAAAACTCTCTCAGCGTTAGATAGCCCATTTATCGAGGAACTCTATACATTGTCACGCTCAAATTGAATCTATTTTTTTACCTAATTTTAGGCTGACGAAGTCGTGGGTACAGCTAGAAAGATATAATTGCGCCAAACATGCTCTTCAGTCCGCGCAAATTTCGTGAAATGGTACCGAAAGCGTTAGTTTAGCGTCAGTTAGTACTTTACTAATTTAGGATATATACCGACAGCAGCACCGCCACCACCGGATCCAAATTCTGAATTCACGAACCCTTTGATATATTCAGTAAAAATTTTATCCAAATCGGTATAGCGGTTTAGGAGGACTAGGGTGGCAAGGGTTGGTAGAGTTGATTTTTAAAAGCTTTTTTTTATTTAACTTACAACGTATGTTTGTTCGAGTGGAATTTTACACCTCAATTTTGGAGCTAGGATAGAGATATCTATAACAGATTGAGCTGAGATTTTGCAAACATATATTTATCAGATGACAATGCAATATTATGATGACATGGAACATATAATGATTGAGCTGAAAGGTGGCCATAGGATTTCCGTTATAAAACGATGTAACCACGTTGAGTTTGGGCTCGTTAGATTTATCTTGTCAAGTACTTTGTGTTTAGTGGATACATATGAATAAAAGCTTTTTAAACAGGATTTTTACTTCAATTTTTTTTTAATAAAGAAGATAAGCGAGGAAAAATTTATTTTGTTTACTTGTCTGGTGTATTCAGTTCTCATACACTATTGAAGTATCGCAAGTAGCGTTTGTAATGAAAAAGCATCCAGCTCCGCGGTGTAGTTAACAGAGCGATCCGAGATTTATTTGAATTTCTCTCAAGCATGAAAAATCTTTTCTGGTTCGAAATATTAAAACCGTAAACCGTAGTACTTCAGCGTTTACATATCGATGAACTCTGCGGTGTAGCTATACAAAGGAACGTCTCGCAAGTCTAGAAGTCCTTTATTCGATTCGCTGCTGCTTCAAATTAGGAAACAGTTTTTTGGAGTTTACTCCTTAAGAAACGTAACGTAAACGTATAAGGCCCGTGGAATAAAAAATAAGAGTAATAAAATCGAATGTCTTCATTGTTACGCGTTTGAGAGGTGGAAATGCAAAGGGCAAAATTCTCGGAACAGCAATGTCTCTACAAGAAGGACTGAAGAAACCCAGCGGATTATCGAATTCTGGCAGGAGCTGGGCTGGATGGAGTAAACGCCCCCCCCTCCCCCCCTCCAGCCCGCCGCGTAGAAGAAAGAATAATCTCAAAAACTTAAAAAGTATATTTCCATTAATCCCTTAAATAAAAGGCAGGTCGCGCCGTGTCAAATGCTTTCGAAAGGAAAAATGTCCCTTTTTTTCTTCAACCACTCGAAGAAAATCATATAATTGAAGAACAGTAAACGGTGCGTAAAGTGAGGGAGACCCTCGAAAATAATTCCGAGGGCGACGTGCCTTCACCGAAGGTCGCAGGAAGGGCCCATACATCATAAGCGTCTCACAAAAGATCAGGAAGAACGCGACAAGTGACTTGTCCCATTGACAAAATATCAAATTATGAATTATATATCAATTTTATCATCCATTATTTACTAGCAATAAGCATATTGTAACATGCTATTTTAATGGCCAATTCACAACATTTTTTGTAAACAAAATAAACCTAAAGTCGCGAATGAGTTGAAAGTTTGAATCATTTAATATAAAAAAAACATTATTATTCTCAATCTAATAGCTCCTTCAATCGTAAAATTATTGTAATATTTTTGTCGTAAGACTTGCAGTAGGTGAACAAAATGGTTTCTAACCAGTAGCAGTTTGTTAAATATAGGAACCGAGCATAATTGTGCATGCAATAATAGAATATATATATTATATACTTAAATGTTTCTACATACATATGGATATTTAAAGAATTATTTTTACACCCGATTAAAATTCCCGCGGCATAATGCTTTTAACAAAACAATTCGAATACGGAATAAAATCAAGGCCATCGACTCGTCCCGGTTGCCCAATGATTTGAAACATTGCACGTATTTTGTATTTGATTAAGAATAACATTATAAACTTTAATATTTTTTTATAGTAGGTATATAAGTTCTGATTATACGTGACTGGCGAAACACGTTGTCTACTGTATAAGCTGTAAGCAGTTGTGTTTGTACGTCATATCTGTTCTATATACGTAAAAGCGAAGTCACGAAAATCGAAATTAGAGGAGGTTGTGGCCTAATCAGTGGTCGGCATTTGAGTCGATCGCTAAGTTAAGCTGCTCTGGCTGCGACCGGGTGATAGATGGGTGAAAGCAAGTAGAACATAATTTTCGAATTTTGTCTTACCGCAATAGTAATTTGAAATCGACTTGTGGGTTTTGAACCGTAAATGCATATTTTTATATATGTTCGACGAAAGATAAACACTGATATTACCGATATCAAATCGATTTTACTTTGACGTTAAATTTTCGTAGTAAATTTTCTTACACGCTCATTTAGTATGACGTTTTATCAGCATTTATGCGACATAGATGACGCTATGTAAGCTGAAGCAAACGCATGTTTTGGATGATTTGAATAATTACCTACTAGTGTTTAGTTGGCTTTCGCAAACAAAGTAAGGTACCATGTAACGCTGAGCTCCAGTGTTGTGTACGAGACTTTATTAGACTTTGGTTAAGGAGTCGATACGATTTAGTACTACAAAAATAGTCAAAATTTCTTTATTTTAAGCTGTTTGGGAGCACTTCTGAACGTCAATTTTTCTTAACATTCACGACGCAAGCTTGGTTTGGCTAGAACATAAAAATTAACGGAGAGCAATGTGCCTTAGTTACGCTATATTCTTCATATTATACTAGTAGCTTAGTTTAAAATGCGCTTAAGCGTAAGTAAATTAGAGGGCTTGATGACGTTACTAAAACCGCTCGAGCGTAAGACAGGACTGATGTGGTTTTATACCAAATATAAATATATTTGTCACATATACAATAAATTATTCTTGAGGTACATCAGAGCCTCTTATAGCATAAGCGACTTACATTTAGCCCAGTATTTAGTTTGTTGTTAGTTCCGGAAAATTATTTTCCTATTTTACGATTTTTTGTGACAATTTTAATTCTTGGCCAGTTGGTCAATCTCTAGAAGTCCGTTAACCGCTTTATATACACGTAGACAACAATCGAGGAGTATGGTACAGTACAGTATTTTAAGCTTTAGTCTGGTACTGTCCAAACCATTTCATTTTTTATAATAAAATGTCCGGCATATGGCTTCGGAAACGAATGACAAATCACATATCAAATTTATATATACATATATATTTAAAAACACAAATGAAACGTTATCGCAAATAGCTTTTGTTACAAACAATGGGTAGTCGCTGAAGGACATTTAGATATTATGACCTTAATGAATAATTAACAAAGTCGTAGATTTTTCAAAACGTTCACATTATATTTTTTGTCTACACACGAATACAGCTTTTACATAGCATCTATTTTATTATTTTTTTTAAATTATTAAAACTGTATATATAGACACTGATCTTGTTAACTTAAAGTGCACACGATATTTTTACGGTACTCTCTTAGACCAATGTCGTAGAGCCAGGACTGAGAGCTATTTGGTACAGGGTTTCCGTTTTCAATCTCTGCTAATATCTGATATTAATAAAAATATTTTGTCTGACTTTGTTTAGGGTCGAAAACTTCTTGCAATATTCGGTCGACTGACTCGATATTTTGACACAACTTGTCATATTAATACGCGCATTTTGTTTGATTCTATTACTCTATAGTACAAAAGGTAACACGCAAGCGTAGAATGTAATACAATTATGGTGCAAGCTCAAAAGTAAAACGACAAATAACAAAGACCTCATCCAGAGGTATCGAACTCAATGAAAAAAAGACACTACAATGACACTTTTGCACTTATTTGTCAGTTTGCAGTTATTATCTTTATTAATTAGAACGTTACGTAAGAGAATGAATCAATTGACATTTGCAAGGGATTGAGTTCATTCATTAACACGTAACGTAGAGTGTGACATTACGGAATCTTGTTACGGCTTTTATCTATTTTAACCGACATGGCACAGTGCGATTCCTACTCGACATTACTGAACAAATAGCTCGAGTGACCAGTCAACAATGTGGAGTTTCGTTTGAGCGAGGCGTAATACCCTGTATAGTACACAAGCGATCGACTGCCACTGAACGTGTGGATTAGCGATCGATTTCAGTAATAAGTACCGAGTGTATTTGCAACTGCATAAAAAGGTCAAGGCGGATCGCATGAGCGACTCTTTAATTTGCTTCTAAACAAACATTCTGTTGTACAAGTGCAGGTCACTTCATAAGTGTAAGACATTTCATAAGTGTAGGACACAGGCGAGGTTCACAAACATACGATTCGTCAGCTAAGACTTCGGTGTTCGATTTTCGAATTAGGCCCCGGTTCTCGATCTTCAATCAATTAACAGAAGACGCAGTTTCGTGTTAACGTGTAAACGTCGATCGTGAAGACTGTGTACGTACGCCTTCGAATATGAAGTCATTGACCTACGTACTACGTCACGTACGGACGCGGCAACGCTTGTTGTTTAGTACATTGTAATATAAATTCACATCTACCCACAGTTTCACTGTGAGTACGTCACAACCACCTTCCAATTACGAAACTTTAAAGGAAATTCTCCCCTTTTATATATTTACGCAGCCCTCCAAGAATAAGCAAATCAATAATTGATAAATTCCAAAAACTTATTTCATTTACGAAAGCTTTGAAACTTAAGACCTTTAATTAGTAGACAAAATATCCTGTATATTGACTGGTGAGACACTTAGAATACTTAAGAGGATGCTCGGTACTCGATTTTCGTTATAATAACGTAACAAAAAGACGTACTTCGTTTTTCACCAAATTTCCTTAAAATTAGAGAAAGTGTGGCCTTACGTTCTGTGGTTAATTTGCCGTTCGAAAAACTTAGTTCGTAAATGCATTTCGTAGCGTAAAAAACCGATAGAATTTAAACACGATAAAAATTATAATTCAGTTAATTTTTGGCTATACTTATAAAACAAATAAGCGATTCGAATGAGTGAAATAGTTATTTTTGCCAGTTCTAAGCCAGGACTAAAGTGTGAAGGGAAAACGGACCATGAATGAGCGTCCACGATAGTATGTCCATGCGTTCCGTACATAATTAGTCAACTGTCTCTTAATCACACGTAGTAGTTAATTGATATTTAGATATATTGTTAATTTTTTCGTCATATATGGCCATCAAATATCAGGTGCTCGAGTATCGTAAGTGTCTCACCAGTCAACTTGTATAATTTTCAACTTTTAATTGTGCTTTTGTATAATAATAAAATTAGTTAATATAAGAGTAGCGACCCACCCTGTCTTCCTATGGGTAAGACTAATATTAAAATTTGTAAAAAAAAGTCAAAATAATTAAAAAAAAATCTGATGTTCTCACCACCACAAAAGTCCACAATACATGATCGTTTGTTAGATTGACGATTGACGAAACGACGACGTCCATGATGGCATACCTTGTGTTTCCTCATGCTTATATAATAAATAAAAAAAATCCTAGTCATCTTTATACAAAACGTGTCCTATGTTCCTAGTCATCTTTAATGAACTTTTTAAAATAAGTATAAAATTATAATTATTGTACCAATGTTGATATATAAGCTTTATGGAAAGACGTCGCAAAAGCCGGTCGCGCGACACCCACTCGTTAATGTTATCCGGCTTTTAGTTCAATCCGTAAAGCCTTTTAGAGTGCTCCCTCCAAAAATAGCCAGCTTAACAGACTGACTTTTATTCTGTATTTTACTAATATATTTGAATGTTTCTTGGCCAGAATTGGACTTTATTTTGGAGATACAGTCTTGGGGATCGGTGCCGTAACAGGGTTATATTGAGGGGGCAATAAAACACCGACCTTTTCTTACCTTCAAAGACTCTATTTACAAGCACAATTTTACGATCTGGATCAAGTAGCGTCGTTTGATAACGTGCCGTCCCACAATTAGCCACAACCTCAAGTACTAAACAAAGGCCGACACTAGTGTACGCCGTAAACCAGTAAATATCCATATTTACGTGAGCGAGATAGCACTATCTTCACCTCACTCCAGCAGGAGTTAGCTATCTCGCTCACTATGTACACTAGTGCCAGCCCCAGTTAGTAGTGTCGTCGACGTCCGCGCTCAAAGACGTCGCTATTCCACTTTTGTTGTATTATCTGTCCGCAAGATACAGAAAATATATTTATTTGATACATTACACTGTACTTTATTTAGTTAGTAGATCTACGAGTGCTGAGTACACGTTTGTGTAATTTAGTCTTATAAAAATGGAGAAGCAGACGGCATAAAACTCCTTTATTTACAACGTAATAAAAGAATTCGTTCACTGTTAAAATCAACTTTATTGTAACATAATAAGATACATTATATTAGCATGGTTGAGAGACACATTTTTACCTATATTCAAATGTATATAAAGCTTTAGTGTAAACTAATTTCGTACAGCGCCATCTATTATGTATATAAAACTACTTAAATTATACACAGGCACAGGCAAACTCTTAAATTTATTATTAGTATTATTTAAAATTATCAAATCATATAAATCTCTGGACACATTTTAAATCATAAACCGATTTTATAAAGGTAAAGTATTGTTATATAGATAAAGTACATAATATTTATTTTTCCGTGACCTTTTCTATAGCAATTTCTCATTGTACTTAGTTAGTTTTTATAATTAATTAGAATTTCTCGCAAGAGTAGAAAGTAAATGTTTTACCCTTTTTTCTTTTAAGTGTCTAGGAATTTTCTAAAAAAGTTCAGTGCGGTTTTAGATAGCGATGTGAGAGTACTTCAGGAAATTGGATTTCGCAGCAACACCAGAGGGCTCGCAGATGCGTTGTCGGCCTTTGAGAAATGAGTATGCTCTTTTCTTGAAGGTCCCTAAGTCACATCCGCTCGGAAATACCGAAGCTGGCAACTGATTCCGGGGAGAAATAGTACGAGATAGACATCTTTCAGTGTTAGATAGCCTATTTATCGAGGAAGGCTATAATAGGCTATGTATCATCACGATTTTTTTTTATCTAATTTTACGTATTAAGTCACGGGTAACAACTAGTATTACATAAGAGAAAAATAACATATTCCCAAAAATATTCAACTGAAATAACCTCTTACAAATATTGTTAAAATATGACGCGGTTAAAGAAATAGCATAAATTTCCGTATACAGTGAATAATTATTGTCAGGGCCCTGAGCGGTAAAAAAGTATGAGTAATAGACGATAATCACCAGTTTCGATTGAGTTCATTAATGGCTGCGACTTTCAATTTAAATTTTATATTTTCACCAGCTTTTGGCTTCGCTCGCGTTAGTCATTTTTAAATTTTGCAAATGGCGCCTTTGCTTGTAGGGTTGGACGAAATCGAGACCATTTCAGCTTAACGAGCTCATCAGAGACTGTCATTCCTTCTTTTGTCTTATCTGGATTCCATCAGCATGTAGTGTAATTTTCTTTTACGTAGTGTAAAGATTTATTTATGTTACAAAGGGGGGCAAACGAGCAGGCGACAGGCAGCAAAGTGCTTACTGACGCCCATGGTCATCTGCACGACCAGGAGACAAGCAGATGCGTTGCCGGCCTTTAATGAGGAGTTTAGGCCACCGGGAAATCTCACAAACCGAACGAAACGCGACAGCAATAGCATCACTTGGACGTGACAGCATTGCCGCCACTTCACGCCGATCTTATGTAAGGAGGAAAGAGGTACTAATAGCCGGATGCGCCGGCCCTATAATTAAAATAGATGTACGACAAGAACCTAAATTAAAGCTGCTGATAATCCTTACCAAGACTTTGTATATATAGCTAAGAAAATTATCAAGTTTCGCTGTAAAGTTTTTAATGTAGTGCAGCGGTCAGCAACGCCTGTCCCGCGGAACCCATGTAGCCCGCGACCTCTCACTTTTTTGTCCCGCGGCTGCTTTGTAAATGAAAATTTCTTTCTTATTTATAAGAATTAAACTACACGAGCGCAAAGTTTTGTTGCAATGTAATAAAATTAAGAATTCTTAACGTCGCTTATAATGCCTGCAACCTAAATAGATAACAAGAGACCTATTTCCAAATATATACAAATGTGGCCCGCCTGCATCCCATCTTTGAACAGTGTGGCCCTTGCCTGCTGTCGATGCACCAAGGAGATTTCATACGTGCGCGAGCTGGCATACGTATGTAATATTATAGAGTTTTAAAAATAATTATATTCAAGATTTTATAGAATTGATGATGTTCTTTCACATATTCATTCTGTTTTGGATTCTCTTATAAATCATGTAAATTTAAATGTATTATTTTTAAGAAAATATAATTATGAATATTTAAGATGTTTTAATAGAGATAATAAAGACCCCAGTCGTCTTCACCTGTCAAAAGTTTGCCGACCTCTGGTGTAGTGGACTTTTTTTTACTGTTATAATTAATTTTACGAAACAAAATAATGAGTAATAAGTCTATACGAACTTACAATCACTACAGTGTTCGCAATATTATACGTCTTGCATTACTCATAAAATCCACTCACACAGGGGTGACGTCACCCCAGTCTCGCTTTGCATTGCATTACGTCACCCAGCCAGTCGTTCAAGAACAAATTTCGCTCTTCAACTACTAAACACGATATGCGCAGAATAAAGTTTTATATATATAATGCGAGTAGGCACAAAAGTAATATACAATACTAGAGTGAAAATAATTGTCGAAAAATCTAAGAATCTAGTACTCTATAATTCTACAGAGGTAGGTAATTTTTTGCAAGGCAAAATCCTAAAAAAAAAAACGCGCTTTTTGGAGAAATGGTAGATTAAAAAATAATTAACAAGGCGAGATCTCTTTTATATATAATTTTAAATATAATATATATAGTCGTTTATGTAAAAGTAATATTTATAACAAAAAAAGTTTCTGGCCAGTCCAATGTACAAAATCAAATACAATACATTGTTAAAAATATGAGTACATAACATAGACTTTGCTATGAGCAAAGTGCTCAAGCTTTTTTTTTAAAATTGAACTGTTAAAGCGACTAGTCGTGTCGTTCAATGTTGTAAGTTCGAGCCTTCGAAAGACATAATACTGTTTCAACGTTACAATAACTTTATTTATAGATAAAACACGTTGTTGAGAATCGGTCAACATCTATTTTTCATCCCCCTAAATGTTAAGGGTGGCCCACGCGGACGGAGTCGCGGGGCGCATCTAGTTATATATATAAAGATTTATACACGTTCTTATACCATCCTCTATATAAACTATAATTGAGCCAAATTTCATACTCCTCCGTTCGCGCAATTTTTGTAAGATCGTACCGAAAGTTTTCGCTTCACGTCTCAATTTAAAGGTGCAGAAGTTTTAACATCCGGCGCGACGTCTTTTGTACGGTAATACATTATTTACATGTTTCCCGTATAAACTAACGCTAGCTTATAGGAATTCTGTGTTATTTTAGACTTTTACGCATCTAACTAACGGCGAACCTTCGATTGGTTTCTATTTTTGAACGCATACCGCGATATTTTTAACTGTTACAATTTCTTATAATGTTACTATACGTAAATCGGAATATTGAATTCGGAGCAAAACGTTTTGTAATCTCTCCATACAGGATATCCATACGAAACCCACTGAAAATCAGTTAATTTTAGATTTTTTTTAGATTAATTGCACTGCCTAATATTTGGTATGTTTTTTGTCAATTTTAAGCCTATAGTTTAATTTAGAAAGTAAGTTTTATCTGATATGCATATATTGTAAGACTGTGGTGCATAGAGTCTAATACAGTTTCCTTATCTTATCTTCTCTGTTGGTTTTACTAAGGAGATAGAAGTGTGCCATCCATTTTCCATAATTTGCTCTGTTTATTGACGAAAACCGCATCAAAATCCGTAGCGTTGTTTAAAACACGTACGCGTACAAAGCCGGGAAGCGCCTTCGTTTTATACAACGTAATTAATTATGTCGTGACCAAAGGAAAATGTTCCATTTATATCATATTAAAAATTGAGAAATCTGTCACATGGCCAGGCTGCTTTTATAGGGCCGTATAACTGAAATCAAGTAGACAGTAAAAGTCGAGCCTGAATTTACGATTCACCTAATTACTATGAGGAGTTCGGCCGTAAATCATTCAAAAGAACACAATTTTTTGGGAGTGCCGCCCCTCCCCTTCTTATAATATATGTCAAAGCGACTTACCGACTCGAACACCACACTACATACTATGGTGTATGGTAGGTGTCTAGCACATCGTATATAAGTACCAATATTTTTTTGCTTCTCATCTTCTTGGTGTTTTTTTACAAGCTAGTTATCGCCGATGGGTCCATATTTGGTTACAAATCTTTAGTTTTCCGTTCCAGATATATGCTTATTGAAAGATCTCTCTCTCTCTCTCACTCACATTTATGTTTCATAACATTTTCATTACATTTAAAGTTCTTTTTTTTTCTACATATATGATCATCAAATATCGTGTCTCATCAGTCAACCTGTGTATAGACACCTCCCACGTAAATTGTTGTAACTCCAAATTCCCAGCATTACAGTAGAGCGTTACAAACAACTAAAAAGTAATACGACATTCGCTTTTCAATTTATTATTCTATGCAAGAATGTAATCGTGATAATTGAATATATAATTGTATACACAAATGTGTTATATAGTGAGGTTTATATGTCAATTTAAATGTTGTAATGCACTACTGTGAACTTGCGAATTTAAGGTTACAACAATTTACGTGGGAGGTATCGATATATAGTCTCTCTATACTGTTATACTGTTGAAGAAATATATAAGATGTTTTATTTATGTATATCCTGAGAGTTTCCATTAATTTATAACAGGTTTCGTCGCTTTGATTTCAATTCACTCGCCTTTTCAATGCGAGGAGCCCATACGTTCGCTTTAATTTCTTCTTTCAAAAGGAAATTTGTACGGATCGAAATATTAAGCAGTCTATTGACTTGTAAATCGTTCATTGGCTTCATAGCGTTGATGAAAATTCTTTTATATAAGGAGAAAACGGGCAGGTTGTTCAAGAAAACATAAGCGAATATTCACCAAAACATACGTGAAAAGTGAAAGAATTTTCATCAACGCCATGAAACAAATGAACGATTTACAAGTCAATAAACTGCTTTATATTTGTATATAACATCAATATTAATGTTTATAGACTCTTCTTCTCCCTAGCGTTATCCCGGTTAAATACCAGGGTTCGCTTAGATTGCAGAGGATTTGGCTGTGGTACGAGTTAAGATGACCGATTGCCATCTGACGTCATCCACGGAACCCTCAAGATCTCTACAACCGTACCACTAATATCAGAGAGTGACATTAACCAGGACCCAACTTCCGAAACACGGAGGCCATCAAATCTTTCATACAAGTCTTCATTTAAAAGACTAATGATTATGCTACCTTTGTACAGTTCTGAAGTATGTCGTTTGTTATTTGCCGAGCCGGCGCTACCAGTCCTTTATAATGGCAAAAAAACCGACGCGAGACACTTCCTTCCTCTGCAACGCGATAGACCCCACACTCGCCAGGTGAATCCATGGAATGCTAAGAAATTCGTCTCTCTCTAATTAATACAAGTAAGAAAAAATGTTTATCCTTGTAACTAAATTTCTGCTATTTGGCAGTTTCAAAATTTAGTATTTATTTCAGCCAGCCTTAGAGGAGACTGACAAAGTAGAGGCTTTGTTTTCGAGTATATCGCATTGGTGGATAATTAATGCCTAGGAAGCATAGACAAAAGCCATAAACCACGAACCTAATTGAGATTAAAAGTAAAACAACTGAATTACCCTATTAATAATATAGAATATAAATTTTATTGCTAATAAGTTTCACATATCAACAATCCATTAAAAATCTCAACATATACACACACACGAAAATAGTATGCATTATAATATCATCTCTATATACAATAATCAATTTACAGTTATAAGGGGCCATATATAAATTACGTCACACGTTCAAGAGGGGGGGGGGGGGCTCACGAAAACGTGGTATTATGTGACAACAGACGGGGGGGGGGAATAGGCATGACGACAGAGATTATGCATTTATCTGATAAAATAAGATACATAAAGCTTAACAAACGTATTTATTTTTATATCGCGAGCGAGATTTAATAGGGATTAACAAAAAAAGAAAACAACAAAATACAACAATCCGCCATGACAGCTAAAACATCCCGCGGAGCATATGACGTCACCGTTTATTATAGGTGCGTTCCAATAAGCGAATCGCAACGTTTTAACGCGGTCATTCGGATGTTCGACATTTGATGACTGCGAGCGTTACAGTAGCGCGAAACCGCCGAGGTGAGGCTTAGTGGAACGCACTGTTAATATAAAGTGACGTCATGACTGATGTCATTCTGGAGTGAATTTTATTATATATATTAAATTTATATATAGTTCTTCGATATTAAAAAGGTTAATTTGTGCAAAATTATTAAATTTTGGTCACTAGCAGTTACTTGAGAACACGATAAACCTATTTTTTTTAATGTTTGACGCAATTCGTAGTTAACCCCTCTATATATTTGATAATTAATTATTAAAAATTATCTAAGATCACTCATCGTTATTTGTTACATTGGAATTGGTATTTTGTCTAAGTAAATGTGTGTATAGATGATATAAGAAGTGAATTTTAACCTTAATATTGCATAAATATAATGGGTTGCAGTTATTTCCTTTTTTCAATACCGTTCTAAATGTATGAGGACAATGTACATTTATTTGAAAAGCGGTTAAGTGTTAAGACGGATTTACTGCAGACGAACGAATGTTCTTTCTACTCCTAGTCTACCAAATTCTTTAAGTTTGAACTATGGAGATTAGAATACAAGGAGAACCATGCTTGCGAAATTTCTTTATAGTTAGAATTCTGTATACATGGATTTTAACAAAGCCTATTTGTATAATGCAGATGCCAACATTAACATTAAGGACAAACCGCATTGGTTTTCTAAATGTTAAATTATTAAAAACAAATTTGTAATTTCTTATACATAAATAAATAAGTGTTCTATGAGGGGCTAGTTGAAAGAGTGGCCATTTGTAAGCAGCAAACTACCGTTCGAAGATTCACCGAAATGGCGCTGCTGTAGAATGAATTGACCTATAGCCTTTCAGAACGGCGCGATATTTTATGAATGCAGCAAAGAATTGACCAATAAGAACCTTTAAAATCTTTCCTCGCTCTAATGTGGCGCCCCCCTTATTTACTTATTTCGACGGACACTTTTATACATTGAGACGGTCCTTATATTCTAATCTCCATAATTTGAACTGACGTAGAGCATTCGTTCGTTGTTCTGTCTGCGTTCATAAAGATTCCTAATTCTTATTCTAGTTTTTGCTCATTGTTATTTTGGTGTAAATACTAAGTACGAGCTCTTGTTAAGACCGAGAGGTCGGGAAAGATTGCTCTTCTTCTAGCTCTATCTAGCTCTATGCTCAGATGAGCATAGAGCTAGATAGACCAGATGGTCTAACCCTACATTTCAAAATGAGTTTAAAACAACATTATAATAAATAGTAAAAAAATCAGAAAAAACCTAATTTTTTTTGTAATTAGGTTTTTTCTGGTGACAACACAAGTAATTAAAACATACCTGTTTGGTCTGTTTGGATAATTTTTTCGGGACAGTGTGGAATAGGTGTTTGTATGATTCTTCGAGCCCCTTAACTTATGAGGGTCATATTAAATGAAATATATACTTCCATTAAATTATAGATTACAATTTTATTTCAATCTATTTCTTGAAGAAACTTCCAATCTTCTTCTTCTTCCTAGCGTTATCCCGGGCAAATACCAGGGTCCGCTTAGATTGTAGAGGATGTGGCTGTGCGGCAACTTAAGATAACCGATAGCCATTTGAGGTCATCCTCGGAACCCCCACGATCTCTACAACCTTACAACTAATATCACAAAGTGACATTAATCGGGTCCCACTATTTTAGGTGTCTTCGTCACCTAAAATATTGTTTAATTATTGTTAAATTGTCATGGCATTCGGTCGCAGCAAGAGCTACTTAACCTAGCGACTTCCTCAGAATCTATACTAATATATAAAGTTGAAGAGTTTGTTTGAACGCGTTAATCTCCGGAAGTACTGGTGCCATTTGAAAAATTCTTTCGACGTTAGATAGTCCATTTATTCAGAAAGGCTATAGACTATATACAATCACGCTAAGACTAATAGGAGCGGAGCGACAATGAAGAATGTTTAAAAATCGGCGGTTTTCCTCCTTTTTGAGAGCTTCCGCTGCGTGAGCTGCGTAAACGGATAAAGTTTCGCAAAAATCATCTATGACGGAACTTTTTTTTATACTAACCAATTTTTTAAACCCTTATGTGATAAAAGTGGTCCATGAGGACGAAAGCGCGGGGTACTTCTAGTGGAATAATATAAAAGTAGTTGAAATAATGTTATATTAGTCCATTCTGTTCGTCAATCCGTTTCAGCTGGGACCACCTCGGTTATATGACTGCATGCATAAATCTTCCGTGCAATATGGCTGTCACCTGCTAAAACGTTCGACGTTACATCGAGATTGGATAGCTTCATAGCGGGACTACAATACTTATGCAATGCATATTGGCGCAGAGCATCCCTGTGATATATTGAAGTACGTCGATTTAATATAACTTCTGCCTCTTTCACCGGCTTTTAATAGTCCAGTGGTTCTTTTCTCAATGTAGTAATAAACTGTATATAATGACATGACATCACATAAAAATAAAAAAAGGAGCGCAAACATCAGAAACGAGTTCTTGAGAAAAAGGGTCTTGACATACAGACTAACAACGAAGTGAGTCTTATAAGGGTTCCTTTTGTCCTTTAGAGGTACGGACCCCTAAAAATATCATAATTTTCTATTTACTATTAACGGATAAATATACAGGTTAATTTATTACTCCCCACCGTTTATGTATTTGTTGGCGGCTTCACAACCAAAGCATAAACAAAAGAATTTGTATCAAGAAGAAAATAGTTCAAAATTACCGAAAATCTAGAAAGAGAACATTTAACGGATTACTACTAAAATTTAAATTTCGGCTTTGACAGAACTGTTCCAGCTTTTTTGAAATCCATATCAAATACACGTATTGATTTACAAATATGAGTTCTAAATTGTTACGCATATAATTTCTTTTACGTTGTACTGTAAGACAAGTTTCTCATTTCCCTTAGGGGCAGAGCATGTGCACCGACAGGTAAGTAAATATTAATAAGCATAATGGTTTAGTGGTAGCGCTAACAGCTACTAGTTGCTCGCCCTTTCAGTAGCTCAAAAGAACCGCTAATGGAAATGATGCCACGTTATGCTTTGAGAAATGGCTAGTGATTGTGAAACCCTTAGCATTTTCAACGTCAGAATCATGATATGATTACAAAACATTTTGTAAAAACTCTGTGAGTCTTACTTTAAAACTTTACATGTATGTTTTTTGAAAATATTTAAATTGTCTTAATTTAAATATTTTCAAAAAACATACATGTAAAGTTTTTGCAACATTTTCTTGTTATCATATACATAAATTATCTAAAACTATGTACACATTACCACCACGTTAGCAGGGGCGGATAAAACAAATCTCTTCCAATATCTATTTCTTATTGAACATATATATAAACAAATGAAATGAAATTATATATATATACAAATGGGAAACCGATTTATTAAAAATAATTGCAGTCAGGTCATAGGTGTCAGGTGTCTGTTATTTGTGATTGTACAAATTAAATTATAGTTACAAAAGCGTTCTTAAATTAAATAAATCTGTTTAGGGGTCATCCAGAAATTATGTCACACGTTAGGGGGGGGGGGGTATAAAAGCTTTGTGAAGTTACATGTCAACATTAAAAAGATTTAAGGGAAATTGAAAAAAAATAAAACTGTTGTTTTGTTTTCATTTCTTTCAATACATGCATTTTTCACATATTTGTGACGTCACACTGAGGGGAAGGGGGTATAGACAGTGTGACAACCTGTGACAAGGTGATGGGGGAGGGGGTTAACAATATGGTATTTTGGCAAGGAGTCTGTATTATTCATATGTATGGCTAAAAAATCGTCTGTTACCTAGTATACAACAGACATTAAGTTGTCTACCTTAGTAACAGACGTCCGTGTGTCATATAGTCCTATATATTTATTTATCTATAATTTTATGTAACATAGCTTAAGAATTTTGGCCTATTACTCTAACTTAAATTAATTAAAATACGTATCATGTTTCATATAAATTTGTACCCAGAATGCTGGCTGCATTACAGCGTTATATCGCTTAACTGATTCTTCGAGCTAAAAGATTCTAGCCCATTTATCTTAGAGAGAAATGTAGATTAAAAAAAAAATTGCTCTACTATTATTCACAGAAGTAAAGCTTCGTTATGTCGTCGACCCCGCCCGTAAGGAGCCCTCGTATCTCAGCTCCAGAAGGAAAGCACTACGAAAAATTAAATTGTTTTTTTTTTTTAATAATAAGAGGCAAATAACAGGAGACAGGCAGTCAAGGTGATGAGAGTGAAATTTCAAATTCTGACGAGATGACTGATGTTCTGATTTAGCTGTGCTTTTCAGATATATTTCCACTGTGGAATAGTTATACTTCCCAATCAGCTCATCTTCTTCCTCTTCCTAGCGTTATCCCGGTTAAGAACCAGGGTCCACTTGGATTGAAAATAATTTAGCTGTGGGGCGAGTTAAGATGACCGATTGCCAACTGCCGTCATCCTCGGAACCACCGCGATCTCAGAACTCAAGAAGTTAAAGTACCAATTTAAGAAAATTGCGCCTGCGAAAGTGTAAGAAGTTTAGCATATATTTAGTTTATTTAAAGCAGGGTGTGCGAATGCCAATATTTTTATAAAATATTCACTTCTATCACCCGGTCACAACAAGAGCAACTTACCCTAGCGATCGACTCAAATACCGACCACTGATTAGGCCACGACCTCTTCACTTCCCAACCAGCTCTAATAAGAATTATATCTAACGTACATACGTACGTCTATATATGTTATTTATCGACAAAACTGATCGCAACGATAAAATTACAGCCAATCTATCAATGAGATTGTCACATTCCTTCATATTATGTCACCGTTTATGGGGACAAGGGATAAAACTCGGTGGAATGCCTTTTAACTAATAATGACAGATGAGCCCCTTGACACTCGTTTATCATAACTTGTGTCAATTGAATCGTTTCTCCTCTTCCGACATTTGCCGATGATACGTTTTTTTTTTGATATATTATCGGTTTAATCCCGACGTATGATGGATTGCGTTCGTGTGTAATGACGCCTGTACACTCCACAAGGGACGGTGAGGCTGAGCGAGCGCGAGAATCTACAAGTCTACTTTCGCTGTGTCTCACGATGCCTGAGTCACTGTTGGCCGCACTCATCCCACAATATCTCGCTAGAGAGCTCTCTCGCTAGAGAGTGTAGAGGCGCCATAATAGCCTACTGAAGATTTGAACGTTTTGTGAAATTAAGATGACATAGCAATCGAGCTGTCTATTCGAATGGCAAAGGAATTAATTGATCACATAACTTTTTTTTTAATAACAATGGGCAAACGGACTTACGGTTCAGCTAAATGACTACAGACGCTCATGGACTACTGCAACACTGTCAACAATACAAGAGAAGATCCAAAAAATCGCATCTGTCTGTTTATAAATACGTGAAGCGAAAACTTTCGAAATTTCATACTGGAGGAGTATAAAATTGGGCACAATTTTAGTCTACATACAGGATGGGGTGGGAATATAATATTTTAGTAAAATATGCATTATTAATGCATTACATTATTAATATAAAAGCTCACGCACACCAATATCAAACGATTTATACACACACACATATATACATTTTACCGTAAGATTGTGTCAAAGCGGAGTCGTCCCGGTCGTACGTATATTACTTGCCAAATTTAACAATATCGCTGTACAAAGAATGAAAACTTTGTAATATAGCTTTAAATAAGCATATAAAGATTTTTGGACTAATTTAGAGGAGCCAGCGATCTCTAGCATATAAAAGCGCATGGTCAAAATCGAATGGATGAAATATCTAAAACCGCAGGACGTACAAAGATGAAATTTGGCGAGGATGTAGCTCATAGTTAGTAGACATCCGCTAAATACGATTTTTTTCGATAGAACCCGATTATAGAGATGTAAGAGCTATCGCAAGTTTAATTTCACGCGAACGAAGTTGCGGGACACAGCTACTATGTTTTTTATATAAGAGGCAAACGAACAGCCGGCTTTCACCCAAGTGACTACCGACGCCCATGGACAACAGCAACACCAGATGGACCCGTGCCTTCCGAAACACGGAGGAGGTCGGATATCAAATATAAACCAGTGGCTAGAATGGGTCACCCATCTATCACCCGGTCGCGCCCAGAGTAACTTAACTTAGCGATCGACTCAAATGCCGACCACTGATTAGGCCACGACCTCCTCACGAGAATAATCCTACAACGCGTTTTCCTATAATGCGGTATAAACCTAGCGTGTTACAGTATACTGGGGGAATTACAGTACCAGAGGTGGATCTAGAGTTGTAGAATGGGACAATTACGCCTTTATATTTTTCACACTCAAATAGCAAAAACCCGACTCCATGTTCGTGCTGAGATTTTATCAAAATCCTGTAATATTTAATTTCATGTGAAGAGAACTATGTACTTCTTTTTTTCTCTTTATAAGAGTCTTCTTAAGGAATATTTGAATTTTTTTTTTATATTACTTCAACCTCATTGGATAAATCTGTCTAAATGACATATTTCCCTTCAATTGGGAAATAAGACATCGATTATCAATACTTAATGTCACAGTAATGGTTCCATACCACATTTAGACCTTCCTCTACAGTTTTCCACAAAATCTACTCCATTATTCTAAGACAATTGCTTACAGTACTATAATTATATATTATAATAACATTATAGGCAACGCATCTGCAAGCCTTTTGGTAATGCGGTTGTCCGTCAGTGACAGTAGACACACAGATGAATCGCTTGCTTGTTTGATCCTTGTCATACACACTTAGTAATTAGAATTAGTTTCAGGGGCATATTTTAGGATTGCTAATATGTTCTCTATACATTGTAATCTCTATATTTTTAGTTCAGTATCCTGTTTAGTCGTGGAGTTTTAGACTAGTTAGATAGTGTAAGTACTATGGAGTACACAAGTGTCTGGTACAAAAATTCCGGATCTACTAATAATTTCAAATTCTTCAGTTACATATACTTAATAGTGGTTGAGTAAAGAACATCTTGTAAGATAGTTTTGAAAAGATGCTTAAGGCACTCTGATGAAAAATCACGAAGATAGCGGATCTTATGAGATCTACAAGGAACTCTTGTAGTTTTGCTCTGTCACACCGTTCGCCCGCAAGATACTCCCTCCTCCTGGGATTTCCAGATAGGACATGCTAAAAACTCACTAGATAAATAGATAAATATTTTGAACTCAATCGGATAAAAACTCTTTCCGTATCCTCTAGTTAAGCGTGTCTTGACACGCTCTTGGCCACTTATTATATATTTATTACTTAGTTGAAAATAGCTTAATATTCCTGTTACAACTTTAAAAGTTTATATTAAGAGTAGTAGATAATATTACACTAGTTGATATTAATTATATATTAGGTTTAATTTATAAAATATTATTTCACTACGACTGTACCCTGAATGCTCGGTCATTAACATATTTTTAAGGAAAATAATATTTGTGCTCAAAGTACATGCTAATAGCGAATATTTCTAATAATAGCTATAGATAATGTACTAAATTGTTGCATTATATTGCCATTTGCAATTTATATTTGCCCTTTTTAGAGGAAAATAACTAAATATTTTATGACCAATCAAATCAATATCCCTTTATGAAATAGACTCTACGTACGAGGGTTTTTCTCTTGTTAAGGATTTCTTTGTGCTCGACATCCGGACATGCTTTTCTACATAATGGTACATTTCATGAGCGTACAAAAGTATAGTTGGTTTTATTGTATCAATTTTAACACGAACAGTTTTGAATACTGAGGTGTTCGACAATTATATCAAAGTATAAAAACTAGTGGAAACAAAATCTTAGCCGTTTTTCTCGCCACCTTCTATAAAGCGCTGTCGTAGCGCTAACTGCTGTAATACAAAACTTTGAACGGTGTTACGTATTTGCTAATTCTGTCACGATGACTATTAGATTAGCTTCTTTTTTAGTAAACAAGGTAGAAAAAGAATAGAAAACTCTATTCTTTCCACAGTGACATATGATTACTAGTCATTAAAAGCGTTGAAAAACTATAAAATGAATTTATTTAATTATGAATGGAATATATCAAGGGCTTGTAAGATAAACAGCGTGATATTGGCATATAATTGTAACAATAAAAAAAGTTTATGGCCATTTATAACTGAACTAACTAAAATATTTAATTTTATATATTCTGTCTCAAATGTAGTGAATAAGCTACCGGATACTTACAAAAAAAAAAAACATGTGTATATACTTCTCATCAGAAAAATCGAAACACCTTGCAAGTTCAGTTGCATACATTATGTTTTGTAAGGATTATCAGAAAAATGTGAATATTTTTTTTATTTGTAAGAAATTACAAATTTTTGTGTTTGATAATTTAACATTTAAAAAAATCAATGCGGTTTGTCGTTATGTTAATGTTGGTATCTGCATTATACAAACAGGCTGGTTAAGAAATATATATAATATAAAATCAAAAATATAACAATTTACGGAATATAATGAATTCTTATTAGGAATATATGTATGTTAAAAAAAACGGAAGTGTATCGATCTTTCTGACGAAAAGTATATAATGTAAACATTGTCTTACAGTCTCAAATTTTAATTACAGTCTCAAAATCCTTTTGGAACATCTTGAAAACGACATCTATCCTTTTTGCTTTTTATGGCCCTCCGTGTTGAAAGTCGTTGTTGTAACGGGTTGGTTCTTTTGCTTCCTTTTTGGGAGGCTGCAGACTTAGGGTGATACACCCCGCTTTTTTGTTTAGAGCGCTGCGCAAAAACATGTACTCTCTAAACTCAAGCTTGTATGGATAGTCAACCAAAAAAGTGCTTTACCATTTTGGACAGTTACCAGACAGTTCCTAGTTAAAGAAAATTTTGCTAAGGGTTATGGTTAGAAATTAACGTAATGCAGAACTAGTAGAAATAAGCCTTTTTAGTAATTGCAGATGAAATTCGACTTTAGCGTGGCAATCCAATTCGTTGGTTGCAAAAAAAAAAACAAAAACCAATGGTCGACTATACTTAACTTGTTTACATAGAAATAGATACATAATTTACAAGCCCATCTTTTAAATTTGGATTGAGTTTAGACTTACGATGGTACTTTTTGTTCTTGGTTGGTGCACATGTCTATGGGCATCAGTAGTCATACAACCGTCTGCTTGTTTTTCCCTTTTAACATAAAAAAATGGACACACGAAGCATCCATAACTCTTAGCACAAGGTGTTTTTATTTCGAAGACTAACGAGGGTACTGCTGATACCTGAAGTATACCCAAATTTTACATCCTAGAATACCTGCGTAAAGATGCTTGTCTGTCGGTTTTTTACAGACTATTCTTCGGAGAGTGTGCTCATAAACTCCACGGTCTTATTCCTCCTTCTCGTTTTTATTACCGAACCACCAGGCGCCGCTTGGACCTCCATTCCTATGTCGTTGACATTCCACTATCGCGCATGAAGCGTTTCGCTTCTTCATTCCTGATGCGAACGGCTAAGGCTTGGAACGCTCTTCCGGCGTCTGTATTCCCGGACCGCTTTATTCCAAAACATAGGTATCTTTAAGGCAAGAGTGGATAGGTTCATTCTAGGTAAGCCCGTTACCCTGACTGCATCATCACTTAAAATCAGGCATAATAGCAGTCAAGCGCATGCCTATCCGGCATTAAAAAAAAAACTTAGTACATTTTGGACTAATGAGTGGAATGTTATTATACTGCTCGTTTTACGTAGCATAACGTATATGTGTATAGCGTTGGTTGAAACGTTCGTTTCGTGATTTGTTCCCAAAGTGAGTAATGTTTAAGTAAATCGAGCTAGTTTACCTAACTATCGACAGTAACATGAACGTGCGTGGTACTATTCGCTCGCGTTGGTCATCTCGTTACTAGTACGTAAAACTTTCCACAACAACACATTCCTTTTTTAATATCTGAAACTGATTGATCCCGACCCCACTGGACTCAACTCTATCTAGCATAAGTGTGATGGGGAAACGGGAATACTACGAATGTATACAACAGATGTCAGTTGTACTCATGTATATTAGTGTAGATCTCTATCATTGTATATGAATATAAATTCCATTATATAGATATAAGAATTCCATTCGGAATCTGAATATCACCGTACAGGGAATCCATTTACAGTTGAAAGATGCAAGCCCTAATGCAATTGATAGTATCTTAAAGAAGGAAAATTTGTAGGCACTATGTAGATACAGAACACGTTTTTCTTAACTTTATAATCATTTTACTTTGGTCGGATGTAGTAATGGAGTTATGAGACTTTTATTATGTCTCATTTAATACTATTTATATGAATCATGATCTGTTTATTTATAAACAATAAGACAGATACTAGAAACTTTACTAAATTTTAATTCGTATATTTATTCTTATTATTTTATGATAGTAAAGTTTCTAGTATCTGTGTACATAGTAAACTTTCTAGTATCTGTATACATGAGAATGAATAAGTTTTTCTAGAAAATGTTGTTCCAAGAACTGTTTACGTATTACGATCCTCTGAACAGGATATTATACTAAATACAGTTGCTTTAAACTACGCTATAAAATCGCCCAATAAAACGGAAGAGAATTCAAATTAGGCACTAGTTAAAACCACTAATTATAGTTTTAGTGATTTTACATAAGTGTTAACAGGGCGTTACTTTATGGAATTCTATGACATGCAGGGAAAGATAAGATTACATTATAAAAGCACAGAGCTTTTAGGAATTTCCGTTGTCGAATACATCTTTGGTAGAGGCGATATTTTTCTGTACGGTTAACTTATTTACTAACAATGTGGAAAAATTTAAGTATTAAAAACTGGTTAGAATACAGTAAGGGTAATATTATGAACGAATTTTAAAGTAATGAAAGGTGATAGCTAAAATACCTAATATTAAGCAAACAATTTAATTTAAAAGTTATTAAAATTTCAACAATTTTTTAAAATTATAAAATATTATTCAGGAAATAAGAAGCCAAAAAACTAAGTTTTAACTAAAGAAAAGCTATCTTTAGAAAATGAAGTAAAACGCGCTACACGCGTTTCGATAAATCCTTGCGAAAAAACTGTACAGTTAAATCATTGTGAAAAACTGCAGTTTAAACCGTATAGGTTTTACGCAACATTTTATCTAAACGTGTGTAGCGGCTATAAGATAGTCTTTAAACTATTTAAAAAAATTGTTATGCCAAAATGCCAGTACTGCCTAAGCAGAATTTCAGTGCGTGCTTTAATCGAAAAGAAACGCAGCTTTCATGTAATCCGATGCACCCTTTTGTCAAGGCTTCATTTCAAAATATTTTACTCTTTACAGACCAGGAGATCAAGCACAAACGGCACAAATTCTACTGGAAACTAGATCTGAACTAATATAACTGTAAAATGCAAAAACAAATATGAATATTTGATCACTTGCGCGGATAGAAAGAAGGTTTTCTGGATACGCGATGAAGTGCTCTGTCTTATTTATAAAATAACTTTTGTTTATATTTATGAACACTTTATAATTATAGTGCTTAAAATTAGTTTTATTTGTATTTAAATATGACATTTGAGCACTTACAAGCGCAGGGAAAAACACTTGTTAATAATTACGGGTTTTTCGTTTCCTTTGAATAATTACTGCTTTTAATTTATCTGTAATATTTAACAATAAAATAATGGCTAAGGAATGTAATATAGTACTTTCGCTGTTTCATTTAAACACGTAAAATTATTGCAGTTAGTTTTATATGAGTTGATAATTGGACAAACAACCAAATTCTCAATATCTAGTATTTATTATTTCAATATCTACTTCGGATGTAAATTGAATTTTCTAATAACTTGAAATTTATAATACCTTTATTTAATTATAATTCAATAAAAGATTTTTTGTTCTACTGTACAAAAAAGCTCTAACTGTTATCAGAAAAACAGTCTTTTAATCTTAGAACATCACAGCTATGCCATTAATATAATATTATAACACTTTTAAATTTTTGATACATTTAAACTCTTTATAACGAATCTTAAGGGAACGACCATTTTTAATAGTTATAAAAAGTTTTTGTAATTGTTGTATTTACTTCATATCGCCTATCCTGATAATATTGTGCCTTGGATCAATTTTAATACAGTTATGTAAATTAGAGTGTGTATATGTTGTTAAATGAACAAATTAAACAATTAATTACAACGAAATCCGTACAGGTTTCATTGGTAGTGTAACCGTCTGCTAGGAGTATGTGGAATGTCGTTATAAAGATTTAAAGAGGATTCTATTAAGCAAATAACTATTTGATAACTGTGGTAAACAAAAGTTTTTAATTTTAAGGCTTTTTAATTCAACGCAAAATCGTTTGCGTAATTTTTCTTAACCAGTCTTTGATTGGAAATTGTTAAAAAGATACTCTTTACTTAGTTAAAAACTTTTTCGAAGTTATATCTGTATGTCTTGAATAAAATTTGATGTATGACCAATTGCAATTTTATATAAGTTGCAGTTAAATGTAGAAGAAGCATAATAAACGTCTGTGGCGCGTGCTAAACAATTTTTCCTAGAAATGACCGAAGATATTTGCTGAAGCGACATTACGTGTCTAGATTTATAGATTACTTTTCCCACTTTCTCCTGCTGTAAAGGCTTTAATGAAGATACTTTATAGATTATTATTTACCTCATTAAATAGTACTGAAGAGCGTTTAAGAAAAAACAAGAGAAGACGAACTGGTACAACGGCGCGCGTTGTCCCAAAATGAGGTTATCCATAGCATTCTAACAAAATTTTTTGTGCAAATAATATTATCATAATGCCACGACCTTGCTCCGCTAAAAACTCAAAAGAAAAAATATTTTGAACGAAATCGGACAACAAAGTAGTTATTTAGCAAATATGTTTTATCACGTATCAAATACGGAACCCTATATACATATAGGGTTCCGTATATATATATATGTAAAGTTTTTTAGCTCTTTCTTACTTTTTTGTTTCAATTGTTTTTCAGAGAAAGTTCATCTGAACGTGACGCAAGAAAGCTTTGAAGGAGAAGAGTCTAAATCGATAAAGTTTAATTGCGTCGCTAATGGAGACCCGCTACCAGTCTTCCAATGGTACAAGGACAACGTACCAATCACTGGTAAAGTTTCAGTGAAAAATTACTATGAACAAAGGCTACGAAAGAAATAATGTCTTTTTAAATTACAACACTAAAATCTGGGCGCAATCCATTAATCCAATCTTTATAATTTTATAATCTACTAAACCAATCGGCTTAAAAAGTAGATATATTCAATTTTTTGACGTGTGGGGTAATAGAAGATATACAACCCCTTCTAATGAACTGTGCCCAGACATTTAATAAAAAAAGTAAAAACTAAAATCCAACTACGACAAAAATCTAGGCTAAAAATTATAAAACTAGATTTTTAGGACACAGGATTGAACGAAGGTACAGAAGAAACAAGATAATCGACAAGTGAACTCTACCAAAATGCGTTCATTGCAATTTGACAATAATTTGATACGATACGATACTATAGATAGTACGCAATTATCAGTGTACAGAGGGCGTAGAACGAAAATTCTCGATAGTTTTACTTACGTTTACGTTCGAAACGAAACATAACGTCGAGGATTCGATACGTGCGAATTCTGGTTCCATTCGTGCTTGCAATATTTAACAACTAAGTTGTGTAAAACGGTAGCTTTAATGATTCATTTGACGTTCGGTTTCGGACGCAAAAGGAAGTAAATCTCTCGAGACCGTACGTGCTAGGTCCTCTGAATACACATATTCAAGTTGTTAAATTGTTATTGTACGTTTCTATAGTGTACGCCAAGACTGCACGTGCAGTGACTTGGGCCTGTCTCGGCTGTGGCGGACTAGGCGTGCGAGTGTCCACACTCACGCGCGGACCGTTTTATCGATCAGACGTAATACAGACGTATTTCAAGAATTTGTTATTTTTACTTGATAGTGCGCTCCAATATCGACTTTCCATCACCTTCAGATTAAAATATTACCAAAATTTACCCCAGAAGATACAAACTTTAAGCGGAAATACAAAACTGTTTCAATACACCCGCTACCGCGCCTTATTGTGCGTCCAGACTGCAAGCCTAACGCGGTGACTAAGGTGGACGCGAATTATCAGACCTAGGAAACCGCCGTTTGCGACTATATTGAAGTGACTAAGGCGGGCGCGAATTATCAGACCTAGGAAACCGCCGCTTGCGACTATATTGAAGTGACTAAGGCGGACGCGAATTATCAGACCTAGGAAACCGCCGCTTGCGACTATATTGAAGTGACTAAGCGCGACGGCCCTAAGCGACACAGCGCGCCTTATTTTCGAACGCTCCTATCCGCGTGCTGTGAACGCACTGCGAGCTTCGGACGGCACTCTGTCTGACAGCTGTCACTACATCTTTTTGTAACTGACCAGATACTATCTACATTACAGTCATCTTTACCAGCTAACCTTATCCCACATTAACTTATACAACGTAGCTACACTTCATCTAATTATAAGGAAATTTGGTTAAAAAACAATTACCCATTTTTATTAAACAACTAATCTGTTCTAACCGTGACTTTGACGGCCTATTGCCGCGTCCGTTCTTGACCTAAGCTTACCTAAAATTTAACACTTAATTAAATTTTATTTACTCATATATGCAAAATCGCACATATTTGTATGGACATCATTAAATGTTTGGCATTGGTATGTGTTGATATAACTCAATGTGACAATTTTGTAATTTCAGAGGATAGGCAGAAATACTTCATCCGTAACAAGGAAAAGGACAACTGTCAGCTGGAAATTAGGAATCTGTCACACAACGACACCGGCGAATACACGTGTAAAGTGACACAGAAGGCGCTATCACACTACGATCACAAGCGCGTGCACCTTAATGTACAACGTGAGTCCACTAGAATTAACCTTTTGATGCGAAGTTCCTGCTTCGATCAATATCTCCCTGGAGTGAGATGAAAGCTGAGACCTGAAAAGAAAGATCATACTCATTTCTTAATAGCCGACAACTCATCTGCGAGGAACGCCGCACCAACTCCCTCACAAAGCACTGAGTTTCAGCTGGACACTTGACATATTTTTCGCTCTGAAACCGGAAAACACAACATACACACTTTACGAATAACCTTTGTAGAGTCTATCTCCCGATGATGCTTCGGTGTCGAAGCGAAACGTGCGTCGAAGCACATCGGAAAGTCAGTGTAGTGCTGTGCTTTGGTGGTGGATTCGGTGGTGTAGCTTTCGGGTTGCAGTATTACACCGATTTTCCCTCGTATTCATTCGCGGATTAAAGAAAAGTAGTTTAGTTTTTCATGCATAAAGCAAATGGTCTATAATTGCTTCAAATTGTAATTGAAACATCTGTGTATTTTAATACCGACAGTACAAGCTTACAACCTACACCTTCTAAGCCACTGGGTGGACTTGAATTAAATATTATGTGTAAATTTCAAAGGTTTTGTAGATGATTTAAAAAGACACTTGGACCCGATAGGCGGCGCTACTGTCCTTATTTAACCTAAATAAGGTATGTTTCGCGCTATAACTAAAAAGCGGCGAGGCCTATTTGAATCCTGTCTATTATGTATATTTACTGTATTATTTTTGGAGAGGTTTAATAAAAAAGGAAGAGAGAAAATCTTAAAAGAATATTTAATAAATTTTAATTTAATGAATTCTAAATACAATGTAGTCGTCAAGACGAATCAAACGACCCAGAAGTCAATGTGGTTTTGTCGTTTTACGGATAACGGAGGAATAACGGACGAATAACGGAGTTCCTTTGTCCTCCTATCTCTATCATCATATCAGTTCCAAGTCATCATAATATTGCATTGTTATCCGATATACATATGTGTGCAAAATTTTAGCTCAATCGGTTTAAGGCATCTGCTCCAAAATTCAGTTGTAAGATGCCACCCGAACAAACATACGCTGCAAGTTAAATAAAAGCTTTTAAAAATACTAAAAGACGGAAAGTTGGTCACATGTTCCGAATAATTCCAATAGATGGCGTTAGACGCCGGATCCACTAGTTAAACATAAAAAAAATATATTCTATTCTGAGGAATCTCCCAATATCAGGAATAGTCTGCAGATAAGCAATACAATAATTGTAGCAAGTGACAGATAATTTTGTCAAGCGAAATGTGGAATAATCTGCACTACTATATATAGCTGAAGAGTTTGTTTGTCTGCATGAACTCGTTTATCTTAACTACTGGTCCGATTTGAAAAATTAATTCAGTGTTAGATAGCCCATTTATCAAGGAAGGGTATAGTCTATATATCATGACGCAAAAATTGGGTCTATATTTTGTACCTAATTTTACGCGAACCAAGTCGCGGGCACGGCTAGTAAAAAAATAAAACGAGTCTCAGGTGCTACCCGAGAAAGGTTTTCTTCCGCGAGGCACTTAGTGACTCTTTTAACACCTTCCCGGAGTTTTATACCATATTATATGTATTCATATGCTAATCTGAATGTAACGTGAAAATCGCCGCAATTGAAAAGGCCTTTGTAGGGAATAACTGGAGCATTCAAAATACGCCTCAACAATTAAGCGTACCTACTGAATCATCAAAAGAATAAAGGGGTTGGGAGGCCGTAGAAAATCTTGGCTGGACGACATTTGGAAACGGACCAGAATAAGAACAGTCTTGCAAGCAGCAAGAGCTTTAGAAAAAATTAAAAAAAATACTGGCAACCTTTGACGAACCATCGAACTTCCCTTCAACCATCGACTTATCATACTTAGTGACCAGCCATTAAAAGAAGTAGACCGTTAGTTAGTTGCAGACTAAAACTTTAAACATCAACTCTACATGGCTAGTAGAGGTAGTAGAGGCCCGTTCCCAGTTCTTTTGGCCTGCACATAAGGACGGCGTGAAGTATCGGCAATTATTACTATCATTATAAATTCAACTCTCACGCCCGGATACATAATAAATATTTATAAACAGCCACAAAGAGTATATAAATAAACTTACTTAATTAAATAAAATTAATAAACTTAAATATACGCTACATAGATACATGTATGTACCGGGCGGAGGATTCACCCCGTTTTTAAGGTCTAGCATTTATTTTATAATAATATAAATATTTATTTATAATATAATCATTTATTTAATAATAAATAAAATTAACAAGGTTCTGAATTTGTATCCCTTAAATAAATTTGATTGTAAAAGAAAAATGATAACTTGGCTCCAAACCTTATCGTACGATATAACCGAAAACCTTTTATACATAGTGAAATAACTATACTTCCAGTTACTAATACACACACACACACACACACCACACACACACACACACACTTATTATATGCAGTAATTAAGGATTTTTTCTCTTTTTGTTTATCTTAAAATTTTCTCTTGGGAAGAGTGGGAACCTCCTGAGACAGGATAGTTGTTACCAAGTCAACGGTCGTAACACAACTACCCTGTTTACCTGCGTGTCTCTGTATTTATGCTGTTATGAGCAACTACCCTCATTTATGAATGTATACATTACATCTGACCCGATCCCCATAATTTCATGATTAATATCACTCAGTTCATCGGGACCCGCTGTATTACATGTCTTCCGAAACGCGGAGGAGTTCGGATATTGGAAATACTAGTGTTAGAATGGGTCACCCATCTATTACCCGGACTTATCAAGCTGCGAGTTACGACATCATCGTTGGCAAACAATTCGATGCAAACAATTTAGTGTTATTAAAGAAATGTGCCGCTGATGGACACAGAAGGTCGTGGGAGCGCGGAAGCACGCGGCGAGGGTCGCCCGCCATGCCGTGACCTAAAGTGGATGCACACGATCGGGTGAACGACTGTAGTGAGCGGATAAACACGACCGCGCCTTATACAGAAACCTGTACCTATACTGTGTGCCAGTAGGTGACATGAAACGTAGACCGGCTACTATATATGCAAATAAATAAAATCGAAAGGTCCGTTTATAATGTCGGAATTATTTTTGACGTGATATGGTCTTATAAATCTATGAACGGTGGCTACACGCATGAAAAAGTATGACCCATTGTCACGTTCCTCCCGAGCCGAATGTCAAAACGAGTACTTCGAACAAGAAGCACGATCGGTCTCACGTAAACCTATACTAGAACGCAAATTTAAACGTTTTTGTCTATCTGTCCGTCTGTCTGTTCCGGGTAATCTTCGAAACGGCTATACCGATTTGGGACCTCCACGAGCTAATTTTACAAGGAACAACATAGACTAGGCGTTTTTTGCTAAATACTTAGAGTTCCGCAGAAAACAATAGAAACCGTCAAAATTTAATAAAATTACTGAATTCACGCTCACGAAGTTGCAGGATAGAACTAGTCTGAATTATATTTGCTTGTTTATTGAACAAACTCACTCTCTCTCCGTATGAAAATTATTCTGAGCGAAATGGGACAACAACCTATGAAGTTATTTAACTAATATCTTTATCCCGTATCAGATACGAAACCCTTCGTTATAAGCGTGTGACACGCCGTGGGTTACCTTACTTCTTAATTCAAACGCAATCACTGTCACGTAACGTCCAATCATGTTTATCGGAATCAAGTGTTTCTGGAAAATTAATGAAATTCACTTTAATACAAATTAATTTCCGTATTGAATCATGTATAGTTATAGTTGTGAAACATTTTTTTTTTTTGCACAATTTTCGTTAAGAATGACGCAGCGATTAAACGTGTTAATTTACGTTTTTTTTTTTTTATTTATTTACAAGTTCGCTTGAACGCTTGTAATCTCAGAAACTACTGGTCCGAATTGAAATATTCTTTCACTGTTAGATAGCCCATTTATCGAGGACATCATATATTTTTCGTCACGCTAAAGTTTTTCACCTAATTTTACGCGGTCATAGTCGCGGGTAAGAGCTAGTAAAATGGATATATACTAGCGGTGTCCGCGACTTCGAGTAGAATTAGGTAAAAAAATAGATTTTAGCGTGATGATACATAACATATACCGTTGCTCAATAAATGGACTATCTCACACTGAGAGAATTTTTCAGTAGTTCCTGAGATTATCGCGTTCAAATAAACAAACAATTTTTTCAGCTTTTTATATTAAGTACCAGCGGACCCGGCAGACGTTTTTCTGTCCGTTGGTGTATTATACATGTAAATCTTACTCGTGAATCGCTTTACCTATTGGTGAAAACCGCATATTAATCTATTTAGTAGTTTTTGAGTTTATCGCGAACAAACAGACAGACAGACGCGGCGAAGGACTTTGTTTTATAATATGAAAGGATAAGAAAGGGTACCGATAGATAAGGAAGGATAGATATAGATTAGTCCGAACGATTCACTCAATTGCCAAGATTCATTTTAAATGGATATGGCGGACGGCCCAAGATGATTAAGAGCTTGTTTTTTTTTTCAATAATTATTTTTATAACCGCGTCCGCCAGTTCATTCACGGCAGTTGTTTTTGCGAGTCATCGAGTAAGCATGAAATCGCATAATAGCGTAACCGATGCGAACCGATTCGTTTTGTGAGTTGTTGTTGGAGATTAGGTAATTATAATTTATTTGCACGAAAAACTAAACTACTTTCCTTTAATCCGCGAATGAATTCGAGGGAAAATCGGTGTAATGCTGCAACCCGAAAGCCACACCACCGAATCCGCCACCAAAGCACAGCCCTACACTGACTTTCCGATGTGCCTCAACGCACGTTTCGCTTCGACAAACGAAGTGTGGCCTTTTACTCGCGACCTATAAGCAAAATCAATGACAACATGGCGCGCAAACTTGACTTGCCTTATGCCGGAGCAAGATATAGATTCATTTGAATTATCATGTAGTGTAGTCGGGAACTTTGTGTAACTGCACAAAGTTTTTTAGAACTTTGTGGACTTCAAGGACAAAAATGTACAAACACTTTGAGCTATGTCTGGCTCTGGCATTATTTACTTATTAATTATCGACCTAGTCGAATAGTACTATTACAACGGATTATAATGACGTGTTAGATCATTCTAAAAGAGTAGCCAACGAGTTTCTACCTGATTCTTCTCTGCAGCCCAACTATTTCAAATTAGTAGACTTTAAAATATTTGGCAAGTATTTCTTGAATTTGAATTAGTTAGCTCTTAGACTAAAGTTATAACGAAATAGAGACGCCTCTGAAACGTGAATAATATAGAATTCATAACCTAAATATTTCAATTCTTAGAATAGAATTGGGTCGAAATATGGCTGAATTTTATATCGGATTTCCACAAGACTGGGTTAGCGAGATTTAATGTAATAGCGCATTAAAATACGAATGTATTTTTGTACATCTGTTTCAACAATCCATTATATTTTGAATTATGCAAATTGTGTTTCTGTATATTGACTTAAGCCGCAACATAGTGAATATATTACGACGCAAAATTTTAATACTTATGTTATTTTTATTAAACGAAATTATATCGTATTTATGATCTTTTTCTTCCTAGCGTTATCCCGGTTTACTGCCAGGATTCCTTTAGATTGCAGAGGATGTGGCTGTGGGGCGAGTTAAGGTGACCGTTTGCCATCTGACGTCATCCTCGGAACCCCCACGATCTTTAGAGGTATTTGTGATATTATTTATTAATTGAAATGGAATTTATGCATGAAATTAAGGCATGCTTAAAGTATATCCAATATTTAAAATTGTTTTGAACACAAGGTGCACTACATTTTATTAATTTTTTATTTCTATCTATCTATCTATTAAAGAAAATAAATAAAATACTCTCTATAAGAAATTGTACTCGAAGCTTCTTCTATGAGACCTAGTGCTCCTGATAAGAATTACTCACCGCTAGTCGTGATAAAGATGCATTGATAACAATATAGTTCTTGTAACAATTAATAATAACCGCAAATTATCAAAATAACACACTTCATTTTGTTTTCCCGTTATAAGATAAGCCGAATGTTCAACGTCATGTGAAAATGTGTATAAAAGGCTTGTAGTATCACATCTTCCATAACTAAGAACGCATTGTTGTTACTTATATTAATTCAGTATACTTTATATTTCGATACAAAATGAAGGTGTACCTCGGTTTGTCTGTTTTAGTATTAGCTATAGTTATTGTACAGTGTTCGCACACTTTCATGGGTACGAATGTGTTCAAACAGCTAATTTTTCACCGTAACCTCAGGTACAGCGCTAATACGTTCACGAAGCGCATAGAAGTCTTCGACTATAGCATTCCAGCTTCGTTTGGCTTTGGACGTAATATTCAGGTGAGTTAGTATTTATTATAAACTGATTAAATTAACTAATTGTTATATCTGTTCCGGAGTTTCTCAAGCGAAACGATTGAGTATATGACTATATACATAGTATATAGCTAAAAAATCTCATGCAAATAACTCTGTCGTAGTAAGTTTCTTCAATCGAAAATATTTACACTTTTCTAGCATAGTAGGTATCATATTTATAATAAAAGGTCACCAAACACGAAATTACGAAAACTGCGGAACGTACAATGATGAAATTTGGCAAGAAGGTTGTTCGTAGTTAGGAAACATCCGCAAAGGACAGATTTTTTGGCCAGATAAGACCAGATTGGCCTATCGAAGTCGCGTCAAACAGGAGGTTGTAGCAGTAACAATTTTTTTTTAATAATGTGAGAAGAGTGGCGGGAGGTGGCTGGATGAGATTGGCAAGAGATAGGGAAGAATGACAGAAGCAAAGGGAGGCCTATACACAGCAGTGTTATCAAGAGATGATGATGGATGTTATAAACGGAATATACTGTACTTTTCTGGCCAATCCAGCTTACAATTTCTGTAAACTAAATGTATATATTTACTTATTCTGTACTACTATTAAATCCCGTACAAGCTTTTTACAAAGGCAACATATATATTTGGCAACATACCTACACACAAACACATCTATATATTATATAATTTTAGCTATAGTTTGAAAATTTGCAACGTTAAAGAGCTTAATTATACAAATATAGAATAATTCTCATTGGAAGGCGGCCCTCAAGATACAGGGAATCCTAGTCACCCATCTATCACCCGGTCGCAGCCAGAGCAACTTAACTTAGCGATCGACTCAAATGCCGACCACTGATGAGGCCACGACCTCCTCAAAAACGACGTATCCAAACAATTCATATTTAAATTTAGGACCGGTAACTTACTTGGCGACGGTTTGGCGACGACGCCAAATTAGAAGTTTAGCCACGATTACTACTGACTACTCATTTGGCAACCGCAGGTATCCATGGCTACGTAGCCGACGACGTCGCCATGGCGTATTGGTGAGGAAGGAGTCTGAGACTTCGAGAATTCTCCGCCTGACTTTGAGCAATTAGGCGTTCGGACTAACATCGGCACTCCAATAGTCCACAACCGTGCGATTTTCTAAAAACTTTGTGCCTCGCAGGACTTTAACATGCAATCAAATTCTGACAAATAGCTGATATTAGTATAATATTTTTACAATTAATGTATAATATTCTTTATTATCATATTTCATAAAAAACATATAATGTGTGGCTAATTATACTGAATTGAACTTACAATTCAGTGAATTGTAACTTACAATTACAATAAATCTATCTTTATCTTGTGTTAACTATTCCGTAGTCAAGTTAACGATATAATTGTACAATACGAGTGAGTTGAGAACTATACCAATTAACAATTAAGATTCTAATGGCTCGAGTGCATCTTGAAATAGAGAATTCCACACAAAGTTTGTGGCTTTCAGCGAACTTGTGTCTTAAGCTAAATAATATGGTAATATCTGGGTGATCGCGCCACGCTCGGGGACACGACTCGAGCCCCTATTGAGGAGGCCCTGTCTTAGTTATTACTGAAACAAATAAGAAAAATGCCTTAAAAACGTGTCCACATTGGTACTAAATCTATTTTTTAGTTCCTAAGGAGTAAAGCGCGTTTTTTAAACATGACATATCTTTTTGCTTCCAAAGGTTTAAAAAATATATTTATAGAATTTAGATCCTAATATATTGGATGCGTTTACTTAAAATAGAGCCTACAACATATAGAGCGTGACTTTCAGTGAACATGTTTTTTAAGTTGTATAATATGCTAATATCTGGAAGAGTGCGCCACGCTCGGGGGCATGACCCAAGCCCCCAAAAGAAAGGGCTCTGTCTTAGTCATTATTTAGAAAATGTTGAAAGGAAAAATGAGAAAATCCGTAAAACCCTGTCCAAAATGGCACTAAATCTATTTTTTTATTTTCTAAGAAGTAGACTTTTTTTTATAACTGGCACGCAAATGTCACGTATTCAATTATTGAGGAATATATGCTAATAACATAAATATAAAAGTCTATCTACTGCGTTTTCCACCCAAAATGATGAACCAATTTTTAATGAATTTTGGTATAAAGTTGGTTGGACCTGGGAGAAGGATATACTACTTTTTGTCGCGAAAATGACGCCCAGAAGATTCATAATTTTTAGACCTTAATGGCTTGAATGCGTCCACTCAAAAAAGGAAGACAAATGAGGCTTATATAAAATAAATATATTTATTTTACATAAGCCTCATTTCGAACAGGAGTACCCACACTAGGTATTCCTGTATCGCGGCTGCCAGACAATTTAACAGTTAATAATATTTCAGGTTATTAACTCAGTTAACATGATTTTCATGGTCTACATTATAATTATGTCAATTAATTTAAAAAATAATAATAATAAAGAAAACTTTGTACGTATATGTTTTTGTGGCATATTTCTTCATTACAAAGTTCTACTTTAACGAGCGCTATTTAATTTAGATTCTATACCGGATGCCGTACAATGAGTTCCGTAGTGTCGTAATCTGACATGATAGTCAGGAAACAAGTTTTGGCTTGTTTAATGGAGCAATGTTTTATATATTAAACAATGGCGATATTATTATAATCTATCATTCACACGAGAACTTTTTTACCGCGCGTTAAAAAGCATTCAAATAGAACGTAATATGAACTCCCAAGTATGTGTAACAGCGCTAGCGAATGCACTTTAATAATACGTTTTTTTTATCGAGCAATATTGTATTTTCAACACTATATATACACATATATACTATATCTTCGCATCAACCACGCTAAAAAGCGCCAATGCCGAGATTTAACGCGTTTTAACTCTCGTGTGAATTAGGGCAGTGTCAGCGAAGGGACGGAAGCGTTTTGCAAAATTCGTCTTAGCTCTAAGCAAAGATACTTTAAAACCCTACGGTTAAGTAGAGTATATTCATGAGATTTTGTAAGTGACTCATGAACATGTAGGACTATGTAGTTTCAATATCTTATCGAAATAGAAAAAGTCCTTATTGCAACTGTTTCTCGTCTACGTATTAAAATCCTTTATAAACTTCAGACTAACTCCGAGCCTATTATAAAAAGACCAGTAGCAATTGACCCCCCACGTCACGCCGATCTTATCCAAGAAAGAGCTGCTGGTAGCCGGACGTGCCGGCCCAACACGGCTACAACCGTGGCGCTACCTCTAATTATAACATATGAAAAAAAATGCATTCCAACATATGAAAAAATATGTTTTTTCTACTTTCTTGCACGTTATGAATTTTCGGACATCGTTGAAGTGAAATTCAGGTGCCGGTAGCCCTATCATATGCAATAATTACACTTGTCTTATTCCAATGTAAATTATATTCCAAAAATTATAATGAGACAAGTAATCATAAATTATAAATAAAAAGCTATATAATTGAGTTGCGAACGGGCGCGCATAAATTCGGCAGTAATTATCCAAATGACGTCACTAGCCCAATAAATTATCCGATAATTCCATGCACGAAATTAAGGTTAGCGGAATAACTTTCATATTGCGAAATTTCAGCTCGTTTTTAAGGCGGACTGAGGTAAATCAGGTAGTCGTGTGGAGGTTTCTTACTTTCATATATCTTGGTTCAGGCGCGGATCTAGCTTTCAAAAAGGCAGTGGCCACAGCCACGCAATTCACTATCGATTTTCGACCAAATACATATCGAGATAGTGCAGTCCTACAAAGGAGATGTCTATGAAATATATGACATTGATACATTGTCTTTTGTAAGTAAGGTATTGGTCATAATATTATCAGGCTCTCAATAGGTCGTGAAAGTGACGTCACAAGTCTATTGGTAAGATGGTGGGCATACCTATCGTGCCCTCCACGGTGAATCCGCGCCTACCTTGTGTACTTATCGAATACCCATATCTTCTTCTTCTTTCTAGCGTTATCCCGGTTAAGTACCAGGGTCTGCTTTGATTGCAGGGGATGTGGCTGTGGGGCGAGTTAAGATGACCGATTGCCATCTGATGTCATATTCGGCACCCCAGCGATCTCTGTAACCTGACGACAAATATCACTCAGTGACATTAATCCGGGTCCCGTTGTTTTACGTGCCTTCCGAAACACGGAGGATATCAAATATAAACCAGTGTTAGAATCACCCATCTATCACTCGGTCGCAGCAAGAGCTACTTAACCTATGACGACCACCGATTAGATCACGATCTCCTCTAAACTTACTCATAATAAAAGTGAACTTTATTAATTGGATCTATACTTATCTGTAAAGCTGAAGTGTTTGATTGTTTGTTTGTTTGAACGCGCTAATCTCAGGAACTACTGGTCCGATTTGATTTTTTTTTATATTGTTAGATAGCACATTTATCGAGGAAGGCTATAGGCTATATATCATCACGCTAAACCACTTCACCTAATACACGGACGCAGTCGCGGGTAACGACTAGTATTCTACCAGAGGAGAATTCAATTCAATGAAATGTTAAATAGGAGATTTGTCAATTATAATTCTATTAAACCCGGCCCATTAAATAAACAATCATGTTCAAATTACAATAATAAAATATGTACTGTAGTTATTTTTTTTTTGTGGTCTCTATAAAAACACGAACCCCGCAATGTTTTTGCTAAATGCAGCATTTCGTGCACGAAAAATTACAATCAATTAAAAAAGTCGTGGATCGAATGAATCATGAGGTCGGGCCAAAAAAACACTCTTTATGCAACACAGCAATGACTTGCACTAATGTCTGTTCACGTACCACAGGCGAAAGCGGATATAGATGTTTCAGTCTAAAAATTCACGCCCCTCCATTAATTAATTGCAACGCTTACTTGTGTGTGTGCAGCGTTTTTATTGAAACCCCAAACTCGACCATGTTATATGAGCCTTATTGACGAGCTTCCGTGTTTGCGTCTACACGCTATGTTGCATGTAGAGGTGAATGCTTTGAAATGGCGAAATTTTTGACTGCACGCACTCTGCTATGGCCAAAATTTTATGTATGTACCACAAATTTTACAAAAATTCAATTAATATTATGAATATATCCAAGAAATTTTATCTCTCCCACTCTACTGGCTACTAACTATGGACTACCTCCCTGCGAAGTTTCTTCTTTGAACGTCCCGCGGTTTTTGAAATAAATAACTTTATCTTTCTCTAACAACAATTTCACATCTTAATACATCATTTGCAATGGTCAATCTTCTCTTATGCTTTAGTTAAGTTATTTTTAAGTTATATCACATAAGGTAAAGTCCATAAATGTAAAGTAAACAAGTATATACAAATTTATATATTAAACGAGCAGTATAGGTTATAGGTAATTGTATCTAATGAATAAACAAGATATTCCAACGTAACTTCTTTTGTGGCCTCATTTTTAATCCTTTAAAAATCAGTTTGTTGAACGAGTTCCAAATAGAAATTTTAGGCTTACCTAAATTTCTCGTATTCTTTACAAGGAAGACCCACGGCATTAATGTAGACGTAACTTTGTTATGGATGAAAGGTATCTTACGTGTTTTTCTGATCCCCTGATAACACATACAAATATGTATTTACATATGTGTAAAGTTGAACGATAATTGGATGAGCAGTAAAGAGATTCGTGAAAAAGTAATTTCTAGCAAATATCACTTTTGTCATTTTCAAAGATCGACGTGCTTTTACTTAATATCAGGTGGTGAAATTTCTTCCGGTATTAGTTACAGTAATATCACTATAAAACAATTCCTCTGAACACACCCCGTCTGGTGGTTGGTTAAATCCTCGACCCATCTTGACTATCATTGGAACCACTTTTAGCACATGCTTTAGACTTAGTCGCAAACATCAGACCGGTTTTGTAGGCCATGCAGAACAAACATTTATTACTTTATTTGTAAAGTCCATGCGTGAATGTCTTATGTTATTTTCTAGATACCCTTCAGGTATTTTTAAAACAAAGAAAAACACGGTGAAATTTTCGATAGTGTTAAATAGCCATAAAAGTGTGTTCCAAATAGCTAATTCGTGCAGAATAATATAAGCACGCTATTATCAGCTGTATACCTTATACAAACGGGGTATATTCGCCTGCAGGCAAGTGACCGGGTTGTGCGGTGAAAGGAGAATGTTGTGAACAAGTTGTATAAAGTATTCGATTGAATTTTAAACATCGCGATTAAATCACATTTCGACATACGAGAGGTATTAACACGCTTGAAAAAATAATAATAAATTTAATTTAATTTATCAATAACAGAAACACTTTGAGGATTAATCTGTATGTAAAATTAATCATTGTTCCTTAGTCTGGGTAAAACACAAAAACCGCTGTACCTTTTTAATTATTTTTGTTTCATTCCCACTATATCAGAGGTTTAGAAAAAGAAATGAAATAATGAAAAAGTCGAAAGATTATTTTAAGATACTAATAACCAGGGGGTCTGAACATGAACATGGACAAAACGAAACTTATGATCAATGTTCATGTCAAAAATGGAGAAAACGAAAGTTCAGTGTTCATGTCAGACTATTACCTGTGGCAGTTGTAAACTCTACTCTCGAAGTTGACGACGAAAACGTTTATTTGGGAGAGTGCATCAAGCTCGGCAGGTGCAACTTCAAAAAAGAAGTTAACCGAAGAATCCAACTCGGATGCCGCCCGCATTCGAGAAACTAAGGTAAATTTTCTCGTCCTCAATACCTCAAACACTTAAGATCAAAGTCTTTGATCAGTGTGTGTTGCCGTTGCAGTGCCGACTTATGGCACAGAGGCAAACCCTAGTTCTTGAAATTTTACACAGGCTAACAACAGTCACACGACGGAATTGGAGGTAGCTACGTGGGGATTTTCGCTGTGAGATAATATCCGGAACGAGGAGATCCGTACACGCACTAAGGGCACCGACATTGTCGAAATTTATCAGATTGAAGTGGCAATGGGTAGGTCATATAACCCAAGAACTGGTCATCGATGGGGAGTGAAAGTTCTGGCATGGCGTCCTTGTATTGGACACTGGTGGACAACAAACGCTGGATGTCACAGTTGCGGAGACTCGATCTCCGTGGAAGTCTATAGAAGAGGCCTATGTCCAGCAGTCCAGCAGCTGAAGGAAGAAGGAAGGAACTGAAAAATGCAGAATTATTCGCAACTTTAGAATACTTCAAATAAAGTTTTGACTGACAGGCCACTATTGTAAAATTATTATTTCACAACACATTCGGCCACTGTCACGTTTTATCGAAAAGGCAAATTGATTAGTTGAAAGAAAACTTCTGTCTGGACCGCTGGTGCTAATTATAAGCGTGAAGCTTTTGCAGGGAGTTATTGTTATAATAGAAGTACTAAGATCGCTAGCGACGTTGCCTCAACTTGACCCAAACATTTTGCCGTGTGATACGACTTATAACCGTCAAGAAAAGAGTCATTTCTCAAACGCCGATATACGCAACTACTGACTAACTGGTGCGGTTGTCTTTATCTTGTTATGAAAAATATGTGTATTGTAAAGGAAAACGTAATACCACCTCACCCCACCCTTGTGAAACGGCACGAGATAATAAAGTTTCTACTAGTACGACCTTCTCCGCTCAACAGGTAGACTGGGTGGTAAACAAACAGCGTGGCTTAGGCCCGCCTCCAACTCCCCCTCTCTTTCCACCACTAAAGCTATTTGCCACAAGGTAGGAAATATATTAGTTTTAATGGAAGTATTTATTATTTCAGTGATGGCGTTCAACGAATAAGGGAGTGTTGAAATCAACATATCTAAAGATATACCATCGACGCCTAAAGCATTTGAATGAAGCGACTGTAATACCTTCAAGACTTCTATGTTATTGGCTGGCTTCAAACAGAATATTGCATTAGTGAATTTGGTAGAGTGATAAAATTGCAGAAGCTCAGTAGAAATAATATAGTTTCCGGGGACATTTATAAAGTATCTGTTTACCTTTGAAGGGTCTTTTAAATGTTCCGGAAGTGAAAGGGATTGTTTATTTTTAATGTTTAGGTTTTTTTTATATTTTGCCATAATAGTTTTGAATTCTTACTGTAGCAATTTATGTACGTGTTAAAATATGCCCTTTTTTCACAAAATATTGTCATTAATACACTTTTTTTTAATTCCTTATAATAACATATATCCACCTCTGATTTTGTTCTCCGTGATTTAATATAAGCTTCGTCCCGACATTTCATCATTAACTTTACATTGTAGGTAATCCAAGGATAGGAATTATTTTTAATTGTAATTGTTTTCCATGGCGCATGTATATCAAAGATACTTCTAACACTCTCATTAAAACACGTAACCATTTCATTGATATCCACTATTCGGTGAACATGATTCCAATCAACGGCCGTACAGGTGAGGTTCAGTTTATGTCTATCTATGTCTTTAATCGGTCTGTAAGTGATCTTTTGTGAGGGTATTTTTTCTTTTCTAATATAAAGTTCACAACATATAAAAGCATGGCTGCTGAGATTTGATATATAGTCTACCCACGTCCGAGACACAGGAAAGTTAGTATTGTCCTTGAAGTTAGAAAGCTGAAGTAACGATAGGCCGTTTTGTGGACGTTATTAAAAGCAACTTAAGGAGTTCCAGTGATGGACACTGTGATACGCAATATCCTCCTCTAATCCAAACGTTCGTTTGCAATTTATCCAATGAACTGTAGAGAGAGAAAAAAACATGTATGTATAAATTGTGCCACTCATATTGTCATATCATACCCCCGGTTCACTTCCATCACTTGAACACTATAATCGGTACTGATCAAGTAACAGAAACGTCCAGGAAATACAAATGCATTATCAAATATTATGTGTGGCATAACCCAAAAAAAAGGTTTCAACTCAGCATAAATTCTGTATGCCTTGTAAGCCATACAGAGTTGATTTTCAGTAGTAGTGTAGTATAGCGAGACCTATGATTCCTATATAAGAGAGGGATAGTAAAGTGGCAAACAAGCTGAAACAAGCCGGGTAGGAACGAGTAGTAGTAGACCTGTAGATTTTTTAAAATTATTATAGCAGCTTTGTCGTCATAAAATGTAGCTTGAAAATATAATAGATATTCACGCGGTGCCAACCATATCCACAAAGCCGATACCATAGCCACAAAAAACAATATCCAAAAACATGATACCATATCCACAAAGAATTGACGCAACCATAATGACCAACAGGAATAAAAAATTATTTGTTGTCTGTGGTTTTATATGGTACTGTCCAATCCCAGCAGCTCTCCGAGAAATCGCGTCATATACCTCCAGTCATACATGTTCCTTCCTCCTTAATACCGCTTAAGCTTATAAAATAAGCTCCATAGTAATCTGAACGACCTCACGGAAGCTGAAATATGGCACAAATTCCAACAGTGAAATGCCTACTCGTGCAAAATTATAGCTAATGAGACGAATATTAAACGAAGAGGGGAGTCTTCTATATGCTTAGATTGCGTTCGTAAGAAGAAATGTGGTCACAAGACTTTAAGAACATTTTTTACTGCACTGAGCATTTCTAATTAGATGTCTAAGTAAAAAAAAAAAGGGTGGAGTTCCGAATAGGGTGCCTAGCAATGTAGCCTCCTCGTGTGTCCTACTACTACCATTCCTGCTTGATTGTCCGGTGGGAAGGGTAGCGGTTTGAGCCGGCGCACCCTGGGCACCAGCCATTAACGTCTATTTCTGACATTCTTATTGGCCGTTGGCGAATGGAATGGTCATGTAGTTTGCTCTAGGTACTTCTCTCCTCGTTCCCCTTAGGGACGATAGCAGAGTGGACTTATGAGCATCGAAGGGAAGAGTATTCGGGCTAGTCGAAGAAGAGTAGTCGGGCTAATTAGAGGTAGCGCCATGCTTGTAGCCGAATTGTAGCCGAAAAGCCGGTGCGTCCGGGTGCCAGTACCTCTTTCTCACATGAGATCGGCGTGAAGTGGCGGCAATGCTGTCACGTCTAGTGATGGTGTTGTTCATGGGCGTCGGTAATCACTTATTTGAATGCCGCTTGCTCGTTTGCCCCTTATTATATTAAAAAATATATCCTGCGACAATACCTCAACGGCGGTGGGGTTTAAACCGTGTACCTTGCGGATGTCAGTCTATACCTTATACCGTTGAGATATTGAGGCTCTAAAATAATTCTATACTTTGTATTAAACACATGCAAATTTTGCGTAAATTGGTGAGAAGCCGCTACAGAAATAGCTTGTTATCTCAGCCTGTTAACCCGCTATTAAAATAATTATCAAAGCGGCCCAATCCACCAGATAATAGTCTCAAACATGTTCGTGACACGGGTTGCGGACTATCTTAATTACAGAGCTGTCCCTCTGGAAATACGTCTTCCCTCTGTTGCGTTACAACATTGAATGAAATTGTTTTTCTTTTTAAGTAATACTTCTTTACGCACACTCCACTTCGGGACTAAGCTGGCGAATGCGTGACGATAGTGTTACAAAAATTGTGATCGGTGCTAGCATCTTGAGAGGGAGATATAAGAAATTGATTAAGATATAAGTTAGTGAAGACTAAAAAAAAGAGAGTTATGTTTCTCATATCTAAGGAACAGCGCAGACTTATTGTCTGATAATAAAATATATTATGTAATATACAGTATACTGGCGGACTTGACAGACGTTGTCCTGCCCGAACGTTGGGCTACTTACTATTTACAACATTCTGGTAGCCTATAACATTATTCCCCGTTCCCGTTTCCTTTTCGCTTACGCTTTGCCATTTATTTTTTGTTATACAAACCTTGTCCTCACAATAACGAATACAACAAAAAGAAATTATCCAATATGGCGTAGGCGTTCGGAAGTTATGTACATGCATACATTTCAGCGACTCATTTTCATTTGCGACTATAAATTGAGATGTAAGCTATTCTCTCTTTCAAGTTGAATCAAACTGCATACGGTGTGCAAATTTGATTAAGATCGTTTAAATAGTTTAGGAGTTGATCGCGGACAAAAAACGTGGCGCGTAAACACTAGTTTATTTCATTTTTATGCTTAGCAATGATAAGATTTTGATCAAAATACTTTTTTCTAACAGTTACCTGTACAATCTTTTTAGAGTCGACAATATGTGAGTAACACTAGTACCCATGGTATGTAACCGCGGCTTTAGACTATGGTGGTTAGCAACAGGCAGGCTGTGTGCTTTTATACCACCATATTTACATATTTAAAAAACATTGTCAAGTAAGTATATTTAAATGTATTCTGTGACAAAACCCCAACCACATATAGCTGTACAAATTCGGTGTGTATTTAACGAGCTTGCGGTGGTTTGCTGATTAGTCGGAACTCCCTTTGTATGTCCGGATGTCCGTCGTGTTAGCAAATTGCATCAGCGAGATATATAATACGAGTGAATAGAATTAACAATCACATTGCATTTGTATTTTATATATACCATCTTCTTTGTACGGCCTTTTCCCATATCCAATTAAGGCCGGTTCCTCCTAATTATCTCTCTTCAGATTTTTTGGTACTTTTGGTAGTGGGATGTCCATAAAAATCACTTATAATCAAATGAATAACTTTCTGCTTTATCCACTGTTTTAATAAAAAGACAATAAGATAATGTCATGCGAAAAACCAGTGCCCACCCAGATACGTTAAAACTAAATGAGTAGAGAGGACACGTTCCTCTAAAGCCGGCAATGCATTATGGAGCCATCTAGTAGTGGAGTTATCTATGGGCGCTGGTTATCACTCAGGGGAATCGCCTGCCCATTTGCCCATTGTAATAAAAAAACTTTATGCTTGATTGCAATGTTACTTTTACTAAAAATGATCATTTTCATTAAATTGGAGGGGCCTGAAATATCAATATGTGCATCCGTATTATGGAATAAGTATTAATAACGCCAGAGTCATTTAGTTTTATAAAAAGTTCCCGGATCCCGGTACCGGGGAGCCTGCCCGGATAAGGGATCAAGTCCCACGGGATCCCCTTACCTGAGTAGGGCACATGTATTGTCAATACTTTATACGTATTACATCAGATCCCGTATTGTACACCAAGGAATAGATACCTATTATTTCTCATAATATTATACAATCCCTTCCATGCAAAAAAACGTCAAAATTGAGTAAAACCATTGAATTTAACGCGGACGTTGCAACAAGTAATTTGTTGTAAAATCTCACAAGCAAAATCATCATCATCATTTTCAGCCCTTGAAAGCCTTTCTATTAATATATTTTACAATTTATATAATAATTATTATGGCTTAAAAAAATCTTTTAACACTTTTGGTCGTCAAGGCTTTGTTTTGAAGAAAAATGAAAATTTTTCTGAAGCATCTAATTTCTTGCTATTTTTTTTATTATTAATACTTACCTAAAAGTCAGATTGATATTTTTACTACTACTACTACTCCTTAGCGCTACAACCCATGATGGGTCCTGGCTTCCTCCAGCAGCTACCGTCATGCGTCTCTGTCTTGTGCCGCTGCCATCCAGTATCGCATATTCAAAAATTTGTCTGCATCATAGGCCACACAGTCTGCCCATCTCAACCTTGGCCTACCAACTCTGCGACGATTAAAGAGGGGCTCGAGCAGAATTTTCGTAGTAGGTGATCCGCCAGTCATCCTTGCCAGATGTCCTGCCCATCTGACCCTTCCAAGCTTAATAAAACGGCAGATATCTGGCTCATTATATAACTCAGATAACTCTCGATTACTTCTGCGTCTCCAGTTATTGTTCTCAAACACCCCCCCATAAATTCTGCGCAACACTTTCCGCTCAAACATAAGGAGGAGTTGGTCTTCAGCTCTTGTTGTGGTCCATGTTTCTGATCCATAAGAAAGCACAGGTCGAACAAGTGTCTTATAAATGACAATTTTTGTTCGCCTGGCACCATTCTGCTGGAGAAATGTTTCCTGAGCCCAAAGAAACAACGGTTGGCTGACAAGATTCTTCTCTTGATCTCGGCAGCAGTTTCATTGTTATTGGTCACTAAAGATCCCAGATAGACAAATTCAGAGACGTGCTCAAAACTGTAGGGTCCAAAGGGAATGCATGCACCAGCCACACTCGGAACCTGCTCTGAAGTCATGTACTTGGTTTTGGCCGCATTAACACATAGTCCTATGCGTTTCGCTGCAGCTTCCAGAGCCAGGAAGGCTTCAACAACTGCATGCCTTGATCTCCCTACAATATCGATGTCGTCAGCGTATACCAACATCTGCACCGACCTGTTCCACACTGTGCTTGTAGTTTGCACTTGGGAGTCCCTTATTGCCTTCTCCAATGCCATGTTAAATAGTAGGCACGCCAAGGCATCACCATGTCTGACTCCTCGCCCGGATGAAAATTCTGTTGACCTCCGACCTTGTACCTGTACCACACACTCAACCTTATATACTTATATACTTGGGCGGGACATTTAGCTCACACGATGCTCTGTAAAGCTCTGTTCGCTTGATGCTATCATATGCCGACTTGAAGTCGACAAACAAATGATGTGTCGGCACATTATATTCTTTTCCTCTCTCTAGTATAGTACGGAGGCTAAAAATCTGTTCGGTGGTAGATCTGCCCTGCCGTGAACCCGCATTGATAATGGCCAACCTCCTGTTTAACAATTGGGAGAAGCCGGCAAAAAAGAATATTAGAGAAGATTTTAAATGCACAAGGCAGCAAAGATATCCCTCTATAGCTTGCACATTCAAACATATTTCCCTTTTTGTGAATGGGGCAGATAACAGTTTTTCTCCATTCTCCGGGTAAAGTTTCGCTGGTCCAGACGTCTACTATCAGGTTGTGCATACACTTTATAAGTTCCATCGATTCCTGTTTAAACAATTCAGCAGGGAGTGAGTCGATGCCAGGAGCTTTATGGTTCTTTAGCCTACTGATAGCTTCAATTACATCTTCTTCATCAGGTGGTTCGTTTTCGGATCGAGACTTTTCCAGTTCCTCTAGGTCAGCAATACTTCGCTGTCTCTTCTTATTTCGGTGGCCTCGCTTCTCTTCCCGACGCTTTCTCCGGTACTCCTCAACAGTTCTACGCGTCCGCCTATTAATCATGGCTCTGTAGGCTTCATTCTTTGCATCTGTGAGGGTTCTGCACTCTTCATCGAACCATGGAGACATTTGATCTTTTTTGGCTATACCTAGGACTTCTTCTGCCACTTGTGCGATGATTGAGGAGCATATTGTCCACTCTTCATCAATACCTACACCAGTAGTCCGTTGAGAAATTCTCTGATCCAGTTTTTCGGAGTGCATACATACGCTGGGTTTCTTCTTCCTTGAGCTTCTTCAGATTAAACCGCCTGGTGATTGGTACAGAAGTATGCCTCGGGCAGCTTATACGCTCTTTGATGTGTGCGATACTCAAGAAGTGGTCTGAATCCACGTTGGCACTTCTAAAGACCCTTAAATCCAATACACTGCTCATGAATCTACCACTGACAAGAAGATGATCGATTTGGTTTACGTGCCTGCCGTCTGGAGTAGTCCATGTTCCTTTATGTACGTCCTTATGTGGAAACCGAGTACTGGCCACTACTAGGTTCTTTGATACAGCAAGGTTAATCATTTTCTGTATCAAAGACACTAGTAGTTTATGTTTCCAATTATAATCAGCCTGGCTATAGCCTACAATATTTTGTATACGACTATGTGTCATATAACTAGACATGTTCCTGATACTAAATCAAGATCGTGCTTCTTTTGGAGTTCAATAAAGCTTGGAATGAACTTTGGCTGTGAAGAAAAATCTTTTAACAATCAATAAAACTATTTACAGTATTCTCGGAAAAAAATAAAGAGTGTTCAGGAGTGTGTCAAGACCCACTTATATACATGTGTTCTGTATTTGATATGTGATAAAGGTATTTGTTAAATAACTTTTTAAGTTGTCCAATTTCACTGATAATTATTTTCCTTACACATTTTTAGAATATACTATCAAAATGGAAAATTTCCAGTCTAATTAGGAAAGGAGGAACCACCTTGGAACCGGACACACAGGCGGACAAAGGGAGTGAAGCTATAAGAGTACCTTGTAGGACTAAGGAACCCTAAAAAGTGTTGTCATGTGTATAACTGTTTAACTTACAAAAATATAAATTCTTCTTACAACATTAAGGAAAGAAATGATACTATCCAATTATAGTCTGTGGTCAATGAAAATGCTATAAAAGTATTTAACAGATGGGAAGTTTTGAATCCACCATTGATAGTACATTAAATCACTTACATGATGACTCAAATCAGCATCCATTATAATAATAAAATTTCCAGTAGCATGCTTAATACCGTGCATATATGCTGTTCCCAAACCTAATTTCTTCTCTCTAGGTCGCAACACTATTTTATTTGTTCCGTACAGTTTTTGCAGCTGTTTAGCTACCTCCAAGGTTCCGTCAGGACTACCGTCATCAATAACAATAACCTCATAGTCGTAGCCACTGTGTAAATACAATAAAATGCTTAATAATACAGAAACAAAACTATCCATAAACTGTTAAATTTATTAGCTGGAAATATCTTACGTATTGTCGAGATATTTTACAATGAGCCATATTATAATTGGCAAATTCTCTCTTTCGTTGTATGTAGGTAATAATATTGAATATTTATCACTTTTTGTTATTTCTGAATCTACCGCTGAGGAAGCCATGCTGTAAAGTGTCAATAAATAAAATGTATTTTAATTTTGTGATTTGTGATGGTGACACATTTTGACATTTATCAAAATGACGATGACGGCTGACACACAGATTAAATAAAATATAAAAATCATTCATTCATTTTCAGTATTGCTAACTACTTAACTAGCTACACGCCCGGTGCTTCGCACGAGTGCAAAGGCAATACAGATATGCATGAACTCGTATTACATATAGACCTTCCTCTTTAATTACACAGTTTATTTAAAAAACCAGATTAAAATCCCTTGTGTAGTTTAAAAAAATCGATCTACGCGTATAATAGTGGGAAGCGACGTTGTTATGTACATATGAAGGTCGCTTAATAACGTTCCTTTTTACGTAATGTCGACGTTACATCGCGCAATTAAGTTTTGTCAATAATTTGACACAAAATCGAAAATTCGAATTAAACTTGTTATGGAGTATAGAAGTGATTATTTATAAATTATAATAAATAAAACAGGAATAATAGTGTTACAAGGAACGTATTTGTTCAATGCTTATTAAAAATATAAGTCGAAGATGTGTTTACTCTAAATAATAACTTAATTAACTTTGAAGATATGTTGGTGAAAGTACTTAACAAAGTTTAATAACTTACCTATTTAGCAATTTCATCAAAAATGGGTAAAACTAGTAAGGTCGTTGTGTGTGGAATGAAGGGAGTAGGTAAAACGGCTGTTCTAGAACAACTAATATATGGAAATGTAAGCTTAAAATCATCGTTTTATCCAACTATTGAAGATATATATGTAGCAAATATTGAAACAGATAGGGGTTCCAAGGAGCGTGTTTGTTTCTATGATACGGCAGGCCTGGAGCCACCACTTACAGGCGAGTTTAAAGGTTTACTTCACGTTAGTTTATTTTCTGCTTGTAGCTGAAGCTTCCAAATATTTTGTAAATTATGCAATGCACCAGCTCTAGCAATTTTTTTTTGCACCAATTTGCTGACAAGCAAACCAAATTGGCTTTAAACTATTATGAGAAATTGATTAATTTAATAAGTGTGAATGATGATGGAGTTTTGTTTCAGTACTGAATGAACCAATTAGAATTATTGATTAAATAGTCACTTTGATGTTTTGTCAATACCTCTTTCTGAGTTGCAGATTTATATTAAATTATCTAAACCAGAGGTTGGCAACCTTTTGGCAGGCAAGGGCCATGTTGTCAAAAAATGACATGTAGGTAGGCCACATTGTTAAGAAGTTAGTTCTATCTTAATCAGTGGTCGGCAATTGAGACGATTGCTAGGTTACGCAGTTCTTACCGCCACCGGGTTATGGATGGGTGACCCATTCTAACATTGGTTTTCAAATATCCAACCTCCGTGTTTCGGAAAGCAAGTAAAACAGTGGGTCTAGTTGCCGTGAGATTTTGGGGATTCCGGGGATGACGATAGATGGCAGTCGGCTAACTTAACTCATCCCACAACAGTATCCTCTGCAATTTAAGTGGACCGTGGTGCTTGAACGGGATAACGTTTGGTACAACAAAATTTACTATGACTAACATATATGTGAATTAAAATTATACAGAACATTGTCACTTAACACAAAGTGGAGATTGCTTTTATCATCTACCGACAAAACACAAAAACATCCAAATTTTTAATATCTACCAGTGAATTAAATCGTTCGCAAGCCCTTCATAGTTTCAAGTACTCACTACCTGCTTTTTGATCCGGCTTAAGAATATTTTTATAATAAAGAGACTCCATTAAAATACTAAATGCAAGCCCAAAAAGGACAGGATGTTTACGATATTGTCAACGCGGGTTTCAATTTAGAATTAAATACGAAATAGCACAAAAAGACGACTGTCGAGTGTCCGTCCGTTGTCGTGTGTTATGACATAATGCGTAACAATACAAAGCATACACAAAAAGACATCGATTCTGAAGCGCACCGGCTAATCCAAGCGAAAAATGTCCCGAAGACGCGACAAAAAGTTGCCGTCAAAGGCGTTGTTGTATCAACTGTAAAATGATCTATTTTTGAATTTGTATCAACGTTAAATGATTTCTTTGATAAAATACTAGGAAGTGAAGTGCGTGTCGCAATGGCTCAATTGAAGTGACGTCCCGAGAGTCTAGCACGAACATTCTCGATAGTTTTACTTACTTTTACGTTCGAAACAAAACGTCAAATAAAAGTTCGTGCTTCCATTGCACACGACTTACAAGGTCGCAAGGTCGTAGATTCGATACGTGCGAGTTCTGAGGCACAAGAACAAACATTTCGAACCGTTCGAGATGAAGATTCGACTTTAAAAATATTCGTGCTGGGCGGACAGCGGACCCTCCTTAGTGTCAACGCGGGTTGTATTATCATTGATTAAAAGCGTGACAGGATAAAGACTTGCCTCCTGTGGACCCAGCACGAATATTTTCATTCTAAATATAGTTCAATGCGACTAAGTTGTGTTGTGTTCATGTTTCATTTGACGTTCGATTTCGAACGTAAAAGTAAGTAAAACTATCGAGAATGTTCATTCTAGGCCCTCTGAAGTCTGTAAGTCTGAAGCCACTGAGCTGTTGAGGTAAATTGTTCTCTATATTTAAAACTAACCACCCGGCTTTGCTTGGCACCGGTATACCTAAGTTTTTAAAATTTACTATCGCTCATGTTTATTGGAGGTTATGTGAGCCGCTAATGGTGAAATAATTTTTCAAATCGGTCCTGTAATTTCAGAGCTAATTCAATGCAACCAAACAATAAAATCTTTCAAATTATTTTCAATAAAAACAAATCAAATTTTTAGTGTTTTATAATGCCGAGGTCAGACATAGTTTCATTTGAATGATCATTTCAATGATCATGTAGTGTGCCCGGAGACTTTGTGTAACCGCGCAAAGTTTCGTAGTACACCAGCAGGTGATATTTATATTCGACTTAGATTGTTTGTTTTTTACTAAAAGTATTCGTGTAATTTATAAAGACAGAATAAAAAGAATTATTTTAATAAAGCTATTTAAAAAGCTTTTTTTGTCTAACGATAAAGCATAAGTATTTTATTTATAATATATTTTTTAAAGAATCTTTCGAATACTTCAATATATTAAGCATTCCGATGATTTAAAAGGGAGATTAAAAAGGGACTTGTTGCATAGAAATAAAATAAAGTTTTCAATATGGCAGTCCATTTACTAAATTAAAACTATTATCCGTCCTTATGGAGTGTGCATGTCACAGATGCCGATAGCAATATATCTCCGACCCGTTCACGCTTCAGCGACGAGTGGCGAGATCAAACACAACGCATTTTTGCCAGATTATCTCGTACACTATCTTTGCAAGATCTCCGCAACCTGGCCCATTGTTCGGTGTCACTTTTTTTTCTATACTAATATTAAAAGGTGCAAAGACTTTATTTTATGTTATTTTATCTTATTTATAAATAACCACACCAGTTACATACATTAAGGTACTACAATTTTTTTTTCATAGATAGATAAAATCTTTATTGCACACAGTAAATGAATTTTACAATATAAATTACTATCTTAAACTTAAAACTATAGGTGCTACCTCTAATTACGATTAATATCACAAAGATTAATGCAATAATGAATGCCACAGGTTATTTGCAAGCGTCTGCAAGCCACGGTGTCTGTTAACATTAAGTGGGTCATTTTCTTGTGTGCCAACTCATTAATATAGAAAAGAAACAAAATATACCCTATATTTTTGGTAGTCGGTTCCCGGGCAATTCTACAGACCAGCGCTTTTCATCTCCGGTCTTTGGATGACGTCCGCCATTTTAAAGTACAACCTTATTCCACAAAATTTACACCAAAATATCCCCATTTTCTAAACCGCTTTACCACTGTTTCTATCCAAATATCCGATGTTGTATAAAGCGAGTCAGAAAAGACAATTTCAAAACCTTTAACGTTTTAAAGGTTAAATGGTTGTGCGGTCTAAGAAGCAGGTGCATCTTAGACCGCTTTAGAAACAAGTGACGCTTTATTTGACTTTGACATGTCGATCTGCTTAATGCTAGAGCTAGACATAGCTCAAAGAGCTCGAACATTTTTGTCCTTGAAGACTACAAACTTGTAAAAAACTTTGCGTAGTAACACAAAGTCCCCGGCCACATTGATCATTCAAATGAAGCTAAGTCTGGCTCCGATATAAGAACAAACATCTGCGCTGTGGACTCTTTAAATAACTCCAGCTCAGTGGAATACATTCGATAGAAATTTTGGCGACTCCATAAATAGGTGAATTGAGAGCACTACAAGATAATATACTTATATAATGTTTTAATAAAGTCCGTCTATATTGTAAATGGTTCCATTGTCTGACCGTGCGACCTGCTTGGAACAAGGGAATCCTTTTAAAACACTGCGGCACCGTGTACGATTGATTGTGCCTCTTTGAAACAGATCCCTGTTTCAAATTAGACTTTTATTCTAAATTTTATTCAAGGAATTTGATTCCAAAGTTACAAATAGAAATGACTACAATTTTATTTTAGACCCGCGACTTGATCTTGTTAATCGTAGAGTAGATTATGCTGTTCCTCGTAAAATCGGCTATCTACTAATGAAAGTCCCGTCCAAAAGGATCCAGCTGTTTCGGACACATTCCAGAACAAACAGGCAGATAGACAGACAAAAATGTTTTAACCCGCGTTTTCGCTATAGCTATCGTATATGTAGACATAAATTAATAAAAAATTACGGCGTTACAAACGGACCCTTCAAGTTTATTTATATTTGTAGGTTCTTTCTATTCTAATAGATTAGTATATCTGTTATATCGGACGGGCGTATAATTCCTGACGTAAAATCTCAGCACATTCCATACCAAAGCCTCCCGAATTCAATCATTGATTTCATTGGTTTTGTGTTCTGGCTCGCGCGGGTACCTCCAACCTGAATACGGACTCGTGGAGATATGAAGTATCCCGCCATCTTCGTGCCGTCGTATTCCTGCTATTCAGCTGCCCATCGTCGAATATCTTCGCTCAATTAATTATATTCTCTGGCAGGTATTCTATAACTTCATCCACGAATAGAACTCAAACACGGGTAGCATTGAATTTTAAAATCGCTGCTTGTATAAGTCAATAGAGTATTTATACGATACCAGCGAAAGTATAAAGGACGCGTTTTAAATATTAAAGTCAATTTTAGGAATTCATTTTTAGTAAAAAATATACATTAGAGTTAAAATTCCTTTTAGAGAGATAAACACCCAATACAAAAATCAAAGTACTCTTAGTTAAGTTATTTTATTTAAATTTTAGTACATACAACACTAACGAAATTATTATTTGGCGTATTGGGGTTACATTACACAGTTTCCGTGACTTCGCGCATCAGTAGACGAGTTGACAAGTTTTCGTTGAAACAGCTCGTCGCACGTTGCTAAACGGTTCGCGCACTGATTGTGTTGTAGCCGCTCGCGGAATTAGGGGCAACATTTGCCACGTGAAGTGGTAATATCCGCCGCGCCGCGGACCTGACGCTGTGTGCTCGCTGAGTAATACAGTGCATTATGGTGGACTTTTTTTCTAATATTTTTAATATTTAAACTTCTTAGTTAGTTAGTTAAAGAATAGTCTAAATTAGCTTTATCATGCTAATAATTTCAACACAAAAAAGCGTTCCCAAGTAACTATTAAATCTAATTGCAACTTATATATAACCCGGGTCACGTCTAAAATAAGCGGCCGCACATAATTTGGTACAAAAGTGGCACAAAAATACGCGCAACTCCGAAAATAGCTCAATTATATACGTTGACCTTTTTGTTCCTTCCACGTGTTTGCTCGTCTGATTAAGCTTTAAATTCCTTTTTATAACAACCCCCGACCCCGACAGGTCCTTAATAATAGTAATAATAATAAAAAAGACCATGCTTTGCCTGTCTCTATTATGACCATTCAAGTCATTCCTGCATCTTATTCTTGGTCTTGTGTGGAAGAATCTCTCTTCAGCGATAACACCGCCTTTTGTACTTCTTTTCTTGCTGTATGTAATTGTTAAAAAAATTGTATGTGTTAATTGCTTTTATGGTGTACAATAAAGCGTATAAATAAAATACATATTAATAAATCCCTGGTTGAATTACGCACAAATGTGAACGCTGTCTTACTTTATCATAGCGCGTAGTCAGACCGACTGTTAGACTGGTTTGGCCGAGCCTCCTTTGCATATTGTGCAAACAATCTCAACTTGTAAACAAAATAACTATACATTAATAAAACCAGGACATAGATATTAAGGAAAAATATGTTTTGCCCACCAATTTACTGTAGCGGAAATTTAGTTGTTTTAGTGGACTGTATAAGTGGTGAAAGGTCGCTGGTAAGGCGCGAACGAAATAGTTCAATTTGTAGCTAGAAAACTCAGCCACGAATATCGACAAAAGAATGCAAAGTATGGAAAATGCTCCACTAACCTGATTGCTGGTATTACGCCGCCGAAGAACTCCTGTAGGCTGTGACCTTCCGCACCGAATTACACGGGGTCCAGCCTCGAACACTCCGAAAAGAACCCTTTTGTGCCGAAATTGCACGGGCCGGCTCGGCGTTGCGAATCGAACCGATGACGACGACTGTTTTATCTACTTCTTGACTGTTTTTACCGACGCGGGCGCTCAGTGGCCCCTCGTGGTGGACGCGCGAATCAAGTCGTGGGACACAGATTCAAACAAATACATTTCAATTGTCGACAATTCGAATAGCTGAGTTTAATAACATCGAACATATTTCCGAACAGGGATAGAAGCACTGATTAAAACTATAAGGGTTCTTTGTAAACTATAAGAGTTCCTTGTAATTATAAGGGTTTCTTGTAACTTAATACGGTTTTTTTTATAATTTACATTATAATAAAAGTAGTAGATTCTTTTCGGTCATGTCACAAAAGTCACCAATTGTTCTGTATATTATTTATTTCAGAGAATTAAACTTCGCCTATAATAACTTAAGCGAAATTCGCGTAAACACTTGGCCAACCATGAACGCCCTGCTGCGACTCAACCTGTCGTCCAACTCGTTGGAGGACCGGTTGAACAATGACGCGTTCTCGGGCCTGCTCACGTTGCAGTCGGTCGACCTGTCCGACAACGGGTTGACCAGACCGCCCTGGGAAGCCTTGAGCACCTTAACTAGTTTACAATATCTGTATTTGCAGGTGAGACTGTTTTATTTATGTAAGCGGGTAGTTTTGATATATTTTTTTTAATTAATACTTAATTCTAAATCTAACAATAACTAGCGATCGGTCCCGGCTTCGTACTTGTTAATGAATCATGCATATAAACCTTCTCCGTGAATCTATCTATTTACTGGTGAAAGCCGCATTAAAAGCGTAGTTTAGTTTAATGATCTAAGCGAACGGGAAGCAACTTTATTTTATGCGTGTTCCGATATACACTGAGAGCACTGTAAACTGTGACGTCATTTATGTATACTGAAAGGTGTTCCTTTTTGGTTTCCAATACTGGTTACAGTTTAAAACAGAACGCGGTCCAGTATACTGACATTGCCATTCAAACTGTTAATATTTTTTAACAAGAGCCGCTCTGTTTTTGATTGATCACGTGATCAAAGCACTGAGAGCACTGAAGCTGGAAAGCGCCAGTGCTCACAGTACAAAGATGGCGACTTTATGACGTCGTATATTTCCATACGATACTGCGGCATTTCTCACTAAGTATGTAGTATCAAAGTTCTGCAAAATTTTATTCAGTCGATTTTTATTTTACACTGTTATTATTTGTATGTAGTCTATTTTAAATCCAATACATACATTTTAGAAGAAACGTAATGGGAGATATATTAAGCCTCTGTGGTAAGTTTATAGCCAAATAAAAAACAGTGCAGTAGTGAAATTTCATGGAATACTACTGCGCTCTTTTGTTTCATAGCAGAAAAGTTGACCTGCCGCGTAGTTAGAAGAAAAATTTAGTGTACTATAATTATATACTATATAGGTTAAATTTAAATAATCTTTTTCTTGTAGTTTCGATCATATTTCAATTAAAAAAATAAATAACCAGCTACAAAATAACGTTAGATATAACGTTCTCACAATCATTTAACCAAAAAGAAATTAATTAAACAACGCGGTTAGAAAAATGTCACAAACAAACTAATTATCTCGTCAGCGACTAGTGACGATCGGGGGGGGGGGGGTAGGTATCACCAAAATGTGACATTGTGTGACAACGGGCAGGGGTCAAAGGCTTTGTAACATCACATGTCAAAAAAAAGAGCGTGAAGACACGCTTATATACAAGGTTTCCGTATTTGATACGCTATAAACGTATTTGTTAAACAACTTCAGAAGTTATTGTTCGATTTCGTTCAAAATAATTTTCCTTGTGAGTTTTTAGCATGTTCCATCAACATGGAAAATTTCAAGTCTCTACGTCTAATAGTTTTTAAATGCTAGGGGGGGGCACCTTACGGGCAGACAGTTAGACGGACGGACAGAGCAAAATTATTAGGGTTCCGTGTAGTCTACGGAACCCTAATAAAGAAAAATATTTTAAAAAATCGAAAAAAAAAACCAATTGAATCTGCTGTTTTCTTTTAATCATTTATAATGCATGCTCAAAATTGAAACATATGTGATGTGACATCACGGGGAGAGGGTACCGAAAATGACGAAGGGAACTAAAAATTCGTGTGACCCAATTTACAGATGACCCTGAAAGAATTAAAAATGAATGTGGACAACATTCAGTCTGTCAATTTTTTCACTATTAATTAATATGCTATATTATAATTATCGCTCCAAAATTGATTACATTTATGTAACATATTTCTTAATTAATGTTTATATGAAAAAAAGGATATTATAATTGAATTACAGGAACTAACATTTTTATTAGGCTATTTACTGATTAATTATATTTAATTTTTTAAATAAAGGTACATATAAACTTGTATTATTGTTTATACTATATCCTATTAATTTCCTCTTGACACAAAAGGTAAACAAACAATTAAAAAGGTTATTTTATGTGTCATCATCGTAAATGTAGTCAAAAATTTAATGTGCCGGAAAAATTAAAAAAAATTTCAAATATTCTAATGATTCCAATAAATAAAAATGCAGGTATTTAATATATTAATTGGCATTTTAATTGTTTTCAATCCCTGTATTAATTTTTATGAATATTTCAAATAACCTGATAAAAATAGTGCCTTAAAAAGAACCTAAAATTGCTAAGGTGCTTTAACTTTGCATTCTCTGTCAACTTGTCAATACGAGTGTGCACGTTCTTTAGTATATTTGTTATATCTTGTTATGTCGTGGTTAAATTTGTTGTTAACTGTTGAGTTAAGTTTTTTTTTGGTTATTTGTTTTACTGTTCTTCTTCTTCTTAATGAGTGACGAGCCTAAACTATGGGAAACACTTGTATATATGTTTACCTTTTGTCTCAAGACTAAATGAATAGGGTATATTAACCATTTGCAGTAATTATTAAATAAATTCCGTCTACATTTTAATTTATTATAGTAACTTTGGAATATTTTGTTTCTCCTAATGAAAAATAATCTTTATAGAATATTGATGCTTATGTCTTCTTCAATTTTAAGTCTTCGAATCGTGTAAAAATTAATATGTAAGCAAAATTTATAAATATAATATGGAATGTTTCGTGGTGTGTCTTTTATTTCCTTTCGCATTTACGAAGTTCCTGGAAGTTCTGTCCATAGGCGTCGCTAGTTAGACAGACAGCTGGACCGTTTGCCCTTTATTATTATTTACCTATTTTGTCCCATTGCATGGAAACGCCCCTTGTTATATTTAAAAAAAAATCGTCATCAACTACTTCCGCAATAGGCATGACGACAAATCTTGAAAAATAGGTTTACAATGATTTCATATATCTACTATAGTAAAAAAATAGTATTTCTGTAGATATTAACATATTTATGGCAAAAAATAAAACATAAATTCAAGTATTAAAATTAACCCCAAAATACTCTGAAGTTGTTATTACGTCACTTTATGTTAACAGTGCGTTTCAACTAAGCGCCACCTCGACGTTTACGCCGTGACCGTAGCGATCGCAGTCATCAAATATCTGAATTAGTATTTAAAAAAGTTGCGATGGCTTATTGGAACGCACTTATAATATACGGCGACGTCATACGCTCTACTGGGTGTTTTAGCTATCTTGGCGGATTCTTGTATTTTTAGTTTCCTTTTTTTGTCAATCCCTATTAATCTCGCTCGCAATATAAAAATAAATACGTTTGTTAAGCTTTCTGTGTCTTATATTATCAGATAAATCCTTTTTTTAAATGATTTCTGATTACTGTCGCCATGCCTATTTTTTTTAATTAGTCTATAATGTCCCACAGCTGGGCAAAGGCCTTTCCGCTCTTAGACCACTCTCCCCTATCCAAAGCTAAACCAATCCGCTCCTTTCCCGCAAAGGCGTCCAAGTCGTCGCGCCACCTCTTCCTCGACCGGTCGCAGCCAGAGCAACTTAACTTAGCGATCGACTCAAATGCCGACCACTGATTAGGCCACGACCTCCTCGAATATATACATTATTATCAAATTAATCTCGTTTGACTAATTTTGTGAAACAGTTTAAAGATCTTTTTTTTAAATCATGAAAAAATTTTTTTTTTTTCTTTATTTATAATATCAAAAATTTACATTTTTTTTTTTACATTGAATGATTCAAACATATACTCATTCTAGTTTTACCTTGAATCATAGACATATTCATTTACGTACTTATTCAATAGGACGGATGGAGACACCCTATTGTGATGTAACCCACAAAGAGTAATGAACACTTTTCAGACAAATACAATCGAACAGAAAAATGACTCACTGTGAAATTAACAGATCGCCACGTTGCAGAAAAAAAAATACAAAAAAAGAAAATTCCGTACGTAGAGTTGTAGACAGTTATGATTATTATTAATTTTTAATTTATCTGCGTGAGTGTGTTTGTGTCTCAATCAAGTAAATAACTAAATAATTGCATATATTTTACTTATAAAATATCAACATAACACACATATACCCGTATATAGAGCTGGTTAGTGAAATTTGCAAAAGTGCTCTTGACCGCACATTTATTTTTCCGATATATATATAAGCTTGGCTAAACCCGAACACTTTTAAGCATCAACGAAATTCGTTAGTCACGACTCCTTCTGTGCCCGCAAACCCTTTCGAGTGCCCGGAGTTAATTGGTTCTTTTGAAAAATACTCCTCGGGGATAATTTTTCATCTATCAGTTTACTCGTAATTTACGCTTGTTTACCGAGAAAACATGATGGCTATGATGCTGCGAAGCATTTCAATGCTCTGAATTTCGCATTACGATAAAGCGATGACTTTGCTTTTGCAGAAGTTTTTATTATTTGTTGTACAAAATAGTGTGTGCAATAATGATAGTACTTACTTACTTACTGGAGCGGCTCAGAAACCCAAAGTGAGTTTTAACCTCCGACAGGAATTCGCGCCACTTGTTTCGATTCTGCGCTGTCTCGGTTTAAAAGTTACGGTGCGAGTTTTTTAAAATGAAACACGTCCGACCACCGCCAGAACTGAACCTGCAAGACAGCTCCATCATGAATGTGGTAGAAAATGCAATTTATATCTCTTAAGGGCATCGACCATAGACGCCCACCTATGATTACTTGAAAGTCCACAACCGTGCGATTCTCTAGAAACTTTATACCTCGCACAATTCCTTTTTGGATTCAGTTACCAGCTTCGGTATTTCCGAACCGATATGACCTTCAAGAATACATCATCCATCAAGCATACCCATCCCTCAAAGGCCGGCAACGCATCTGCGAGCTTTCTGATGTTGTGTCCTTTTGTGTCCCACAGCCGGGCAAAGGCCTTCTCCTTCTTGATCCATCTTCCTCTCTCCACTTTCTTTTTGAATTATGTTTTTTAACTCAGAACTTACAACTGGGTGTACCGATTTTGATGATTCTTTTTTATTTGCAAGCTTACCGTGTACCGAGTCGGTTTTTTTAAAGAAAAAAAGATTTTATTAAATATATTTAAGTCAAATGAATCACAACAAAACTTAAACTCTATCCTTACATTTATTTTATAATTAATTGTTAATAGTTATCTATAAGATACAAGAAACGTAATTGAATTTGAAACTTAAAAAAAACTGTATTAAGTATATGGTCCACCAAACATGTTATAATAAAATAAAGCCCCAAAAACGAGATAATCCACTATAACTTTATTGACACCCAGTGCCCCAAGGGGGCGGCATCCGCTCACAGAATCACATATCAACTTCTTTATGCCCCGACATGTGCTTATAATCTCTTTGAGGCATGCCCCAATTTTTATTCGACTCTGGTTTCGAGGAGCGCTGTAGGAATTTTTGAGAGCCCTCGGGAATTGCCGGCTGATAACCTGATATAAAGAGTTACTGTGATTATGAATTCGCTTGCCACAAGTCCCTAGATACGTTTACCCAATTCAATTTCTTCCCTATATCAATCCGGAAATATATTTTTGTCAGTAATGTAATTGTGTTGACTAATTCTTTATTATAACTTTTACAAAGTTAAGAAAGAAACAATATTTATTCTGTTGTTATAATACAAACAGCTTTAATTCTGCTTCTACATAAAGTTTTTTTTATTTTTATTTAAAAGAATATTAGGAATACTTTTTAGGTGTGTCTAATATTCTCTTTTTCTCCTCCTAATAAGCCTATATTAAAACCTTTATTATAAGCGGGTGCGACAATATCCCAACGGCGGTGGGATTAGAACCAGGAGTAATGTTGTTTATCTCCTTTTTAATGTTTCGAAAAGGTCGTATTATATATTACTAAACAGAAAATAATATTAGTACAACTTTAGGTATATATACTATACCCATTGCCCCTGGAGGTATGAAAACTATAGGGACGCGTACTAAGGTCCTAGCATGAAAATGTTGAACCGTTCGAAGTCGACGAGTCGACTTTGAAAGTGATCGTGCTAGGTCCACAGCGGAACCTATTTAGTGTGAACGCGGGTTACATTAGCATTGCTTAAAATCATGACACGATAAAGACCTCCTTCCTGTGGGTCTAGCGCAAACATTTTAAGTTAGGGCCGGTACACATTCAGGTAAACCGTCGGCCCGTTTACCCCTTGTTATACAAGAGAAACCCTTCCCTTTTATTGAGGCTCCATTAATATTAATGGACAATAGTTGATACCTCTTTCTCACATGAGATCGGCGTGAAGTGGCAGTAATGCAATCAATTCAAATGACGGGATTGTTGTCGCGTTTTGTTCGGTTTGTGAGACTTCCCCGTGGACTAAACTCGTCATTAAAGGCCGACAACGCTAATGCTAGCGTCCTGGTCGTACGGATGTCCTTGGGCGTCAGTAGGGACTTCGCTGCCTGCTGCCTGCTCATTTGCCCCTAGTAACATTAAAAAAATATATATTAAAGTCGAAAATAGATAGTATGTGCTATCATTGTAGGAGGTTAAAAAAATATATGACATTTATGCAACAGGCAATCATACTTGGTTGGTTCCTCTGACAAGGAAGTCGTCTCACTGATCTTGAGCAACTCTGGCGATACAGCATACACCGCTTGCGCAACATTAAGGTTCCGGGGTGCGCCCGTGCTCAGTTTTCCTCCGAGCTGCACGTACAAAGCTGAAACAGAGCAAGTAATCTGCACCCCAAAGCGTAGCTTACGCAGTAGTCAAACATGGGTATGACATAAATATTTTTTTTTCAATAACTTAATCGGTTTTTGTTTAATGTCTCTTGTGTATTATTTATACTTAAGTATTAACAAAATAAAGACTAATTCCAAATTAAAAATTAAACATAAATAAATTTACTGTATACATATAACAAGAAATGAAAATAGTCAAAAGAAATCGTCATCTTTGCAATTTTCCAAAAGGCTGCCGGCATTCCCTGTTTGGATAGCAATGTTTATCTTCTGCCCCAAATACCAACCAGCCTTCGGATCATGGGTTACATTAGGTCATGGGATTTTGGCTGATAGTTTTTTTTGTACAATGTGACAGCATCGGCTCCTCATGGCCCCAATGTCTCCATATCAAACAGCATATATATACTTTATACTTAACATGGAATTTTTTAAGAGCTATATCTGAAGTGCTAACGAGTGTCTTGCCGTTTGTTTTCATGGCTCCATTTTTCAGAATCAGTGGTCGCTTTAAAATATTTGACAATTCAAATCAGCTTGTAAAAGTTAATTTGCATCTATACTTATTTTGATAAATATATAAAGCTGAAGAATTTGTTTATTCGCTTGAACGCGCTAATATCAGGAATTACTGGTCCGATATCAAAAATTCTTTTAGTGTTAGGTAGCCCATTCATCGAGGAAGGCTATTTCTAGCCTATGGCATTTATCATCACGCTTAAATTGAATCTATTTTTTCATCCAATTATACGTGGTTGAAGTCGCGGTTAACAGCTAGTAAAACATATTTTGATTTGAACAATTTTCAGGAAACTGGCAATGTTGAAATAGAGACGAAATACCTGACCAATGCCGACAAAAGCATAGATGTTTTATACGAAATCTATAACCATTGTAAGAATGAGAGTGATAAAAAGTCGATTGAGAGGTCATTTTCTTTGGGTTACGATAGCAGTGGAATCGAGATAACGGGGTAAGCTACCGATATAGGACTATAAACAGTGTCGGATTCATAGATTTGCCGGCAGTAGGCTATTCAATTTTTCAGAGTAATCGATGGAGAAATCTTCATCTTGTCGACTATTGGTAGATGGCAATATTGTAATACTATTGTTACTTAATTTTAAAGTCATTGTAGTATCCACTGATACTACGCAAATATTATTATATATTTACTGTAATTCTATAGTTTCGTCAGAAATAGAGTGATTCAAGAGGATGGTAGAAGGAAGAGAAGGTTATTTAAGTTATTTAATAATAATAATAATCTTTATTGGTACAAAATTACATCACTATTTCTTTTATTGGTACAAAATTACAACATAAGTCTATATTTCACAATTGGTACAAAAAGGTATTAGTGCAGATAGGTGGTCCACCTGTCCCTAAACTAGGTAATTACCTTTTGAAGTTATTCAACAAATACGTTTATAGCGTATCAGATACGAAACCCTTCTATATAAGCGTGTCTTGACACGCTCTTGGCCATTTTATACTACACAAAAAATTAAAATACCCCCCTCGTAAATCCATCTTCCGTGGTAACAAAGTGATTGTAAACATGGCAACCCCTGAGCATTAATCTGTTGATGGTACTTTCTTATATAAATATATCCCCAAATACATTTGGCGCAGATTTTGGCAAGGGGTGTGGAGACATTGTGCTAACCCTCTTATACCCCCTTAGAGTTGGGGTAGAACGGGTAGGATTAAACTGTACCACATTATTACAAATATAGACATTACATAGACTTGAAAATAAAATAGAAGTGTCCTTATATTTATATACGTCTTTAATCAGCGTGCGGCATGGGAATTTGCTTGTGTCAAACAATGATAAAACCATAGACTTGAAAATAAAATAGAAGTGCCCTTATATTTATATACGTCTTTAATCAGCGTGCTGCATGGGAATTTGCTTGTTTCAAACAATGATAAAACCAAACGAATTGGAGTTTCGTTTATTTTTTTTAATATGTAACTCTACGTTAAAAAAACGTTTTGATTATTTTTTGAATGTCACACCTTGAAGGTGGCCACCATTCAATACGTTGAGAGAGACTAAAAGTAGACTTTCAGTCCATTATTACAGGCATTTGTATGTCCATATTAGCGATAGCTTGACGACTATTTTTCTTTAAATGATCCAAAGTTTTTGGAAGATTAGAAATTTGAAATTCCCAAAAGAAATAAATTATAATCTCATTACGTAGTTATATATTACTTATAAACAAATTGAGTATCCAAAAAAATTGCTATCAAAAAGCTTGGCCTAGTATCGGAACATATTTCAGAGCTATTGATATAGTAACGTGAGTTCCAATTAAAATTGTATAGGGTAACCACACATGCATGTAAAATAGGACAAGTGTTTTTTTTTTGTATCTTTTTCTAGTTACTTCTTCCTGTCAAGGAGTAATTAGGGAAGTGGTCCTCATTATGATATACTATTGTTAACAATAGATACCTTCATACTAAGAAGCTCAAGGAAAGTGCAAACTGTTTTCTTCAAGTTCGGTGACATATTTGCGAGCCTTCTATTATCCATGAGCGTCGGTGGTCATTTCGGTGGATCTCTTCCTCGTTTGCCCCTTGTAACATAAAAAAAAAATGTATAGAGTTTTTAGCGGCGATGCGTCATCATACAAACAGGCAGTCTGTAATACAAACGCGATATATATACATTATTCATACATTCAAACAAACAGACTAAACACGTACTATACACACTACGTAGATACTGTACAGACTAGATACATACTATACAGACTACATACACACTACACAAACTACATACGTACTGAACAGACTACATACATACTGTACAGACTACATACACACTATATAGACTACATACGTACTATACAGACTACATACATACTATACAGACTTTGTATTAGATGTCACATCGATAAAAACTCAATATGGTCACCTGGTCGTACTATGAATTTTCACATAGCCACATTGAATAGCGCTCGCTAATTAGAAGATGATATTGATCATAATGCACTCAAACGATGCCCCTCCACCGCCGATGGGGGGTCGTTAGCAACCTAAACAAAAGGTTGTTTTGCTGACGAACGGACTGGTAATCACTTCGTGGAAAGTGATAACAAGCATCGAAGTTACATCCGGTATTGTTAATGCTGAACGCGGTAATCTTAGTTAACACTTCCTCGAATTATGCTTCAGTAGCTTAAGAGAGCTAACTATTTAATAATTAATAAACTTAATTAACCAAAATTAACTATTTAATATCTAATTGGCTTTAATGGAAGAATGGTCTGGAATCGGAAAAATGCTAGGTTTGAGCTTGGCTATGGATGCTTTTTTCTTTATTTCATAATGAATTATTTTGAGATATGTCTAATGTTTTCGTTGTTTTTTTTTAAAGCTTGGGTTAGGAGCGGCTGCGACAATAGCCTATTGGGATCAGACTATGAGTCCACCATCTTATGGACTTGTCTAATGTGCTAATTTTTTTTTTAATGTCTAATTTTCAGGAGGTATGAAAACCCTTGCCAGTTGCACGCTTGTGTGCGTACGATGGTACGGACGGCTTTTCTGATGAGAAAGGCCGTTTGCTTGATTGAAAAAAAAAATGTTTTATTTTCTGGCCCGTTGGCGCAGTGGGGTGGAAAAGCTTGGGAATTAATTGCTTTAAATGTGTATAAAAAATTTTAAATTTTATTTTGGTGGCTAACGAATCAATAATTACAAATAATTTAAAATGGTGGTCGAGTATTCAAATTTCACAATTTTCCGCGAAACTTTCGTAATTTTTTTTTCTCATAAAAACCTTTTCCTGACAATAAAAAAGAATTAGGAAATCGGTCGAGCCGTTCGAGCGTGATGCAGAGACGAAGGGAAGTAGGAATTCATTTTTAAACATATAGATAATCTTATCTCTTTGTCCTTTGTTCGCAATAATACTGGGTATTATGTATGCGGCCTTTATTTTATTAGTACCGTTAAAAATACACTAGTGTTATGTTACCGTCCTTCAATTATATTCTCTATAAACACGGTCCGACTGTCCGTCCTTTTGCTGTTATTTCAAACGGCCCGAGAAATTAATTATCAAGTTCGTGCGATCCGATGTTGGCTTATCTACGGAGTTAGGAGCTAATGTTACAGAGTTTGATAGAAGTTATCTGCCTACAGACCTGACTACGTCTGCCAACCGAATGATTTTACTTTGCCCGACCTTTTAATAGCGGAGGACGTGTAAAATTTCTTTATTATACACTTATGACGTTATACTATTTTTGAAGAAGTTTTCAATTCGTTGTCATCAAAAACAAATCCAATATGGATCAGTTTTTCTAGGTTCTTAAGGTCCCATTGGGTTCCGTACAAGGAACCCTTATAATTGTGCTCTGCTCGTTCGTCCGTCGGTCCGTTTGTCTGACCGCAAGATCTAGGATTTGCAAACTATTAGATGTAGAGTCTTGCAGTTTTCCTCGTTGGTAGGACATGCTAAAAACTGATTAGGGAAACTATATTGAGCAGAATCGGAAAACAATTTTTGAAATTATCTCCCAAATAGGTACTTTAATCGCTTATTAGATACAGAATCTTTGTATAGGCTTTACCGTTTACAAACTAATAAATCGGTGCATACTTTTATATTTTATAAAATTGTAACATTAAATTCACATGTTAATCATTTTGCTTTTCTTCATATTACTGTCAATCTCTTTCTTTTTATCTAAAACACGCTAATTTTTGTGCAAATACTAAATATCTAAAAAAATACGTAAAACCTACTAGACCTCTCTATAGTAGAGTCTCATGAAACGCCCCTGATCGCTATCAAATTCAAATGATATTTTAGTCAAGTAGACTTTTACAAGATGGTTAAATATTTTAAAAGCTACCACTAATTCGGAAGAGTCAAACCTCGAGAAGAATCAGTAAGAAAGCATACATTTAGTCGCATTGTTTTAATTTTAGTTACAATGGATGTTACTTTTTAGTAATGTAACTATAATTTTTAATTAAAATATGTACCGAGGTCTCACATACAAGTTTTTCATTTTTGTCTTCTTAATTTCTTTTTACTTTTCTATCTCTGACCCGGTATTGATCCTAAGAATTCTGAGAAATTCCTCAAGGGCACTCGGGAGAATTATTTTCCATTTGAGCTCACCTCTCCGGGATCCAACAATTTACATAAATTACAAACTCCTCACCTCCTGAGCCAGTCCCGAATAGCGTCAGACGCACTCCAATTTATTATACTTCAGTTTAAATTGATTTCAGTTCCGTAATAACTTTAATGGAAGGTTATTAATTTTTCAGGTTAATGTCACACACAAAGTAAACATATATATGTATATATATCTGTACATTTACAATAACGAAACACCGTATCCCTATACCGGAATTGAGGCGCGGTGGTCTATTTTCAGTATTAAATTATCACTATAAATAATGGAGATAGAGTATCGAGAGGCTAGAGTGCCCTTTAGAAATTTTTCTCTTTTTCATTTTTTTTTTATCTGAAATATTTTTTGGAATATAAGTAAAAAGTCAAACTCCTGTTTGTAATTGTTTATTAAATTAATAGAAAATTAAATACCCATTTATTGTTTTAAAATGTTTGTATGTTTTGTAAAAACGCGTTGCAAAAGTTTAGATAAGTATTCATTTTAAGGATTCCTAGGTTTTGCAATGTTTATGTCTAACGAGACTCCACTATAGTCTTAGTTATCATTTTATGTACGTATTATCGTACCTAGGTACGAGAATTTTTTATATTATATAAAAAACGGACAAGCGGTTTACCTGAGTGACTGCAAAAGCCCATGGACGTCTGTAGCGCCGCCAAGTCATAAGGCATACCTAAAGTATTTGTTTTCTTTTTTATTAACAATCTATCTTAACTTTATATAAGTTTAACTAAAATAGTACTAACAGCTATATGTATTATAATAACTATTTAGTTTAATAAATAACCTGAGGTCAATTTTAATTAAAACTGATCATCTTAATAATTTATGATAGCATTAGATTCGTTTTAATACATTTCCACGTTAACTATAAAATACAAAGCCTGAGTCGACTCAGCTCCAAGGAGTTTAATCCTTAAAATAATTTTCGATTGTATAATACGTGTAACGAATAAGCGTGCTTTTAACATTTCGTTTAAAATTTGGGATCATGGTAGTGATCACCACGACGAGGCCAATGAAAGCGTGAGATGCCAGATAAATAAATTTCTCGAGAAATGATGGTAGTATTAAACATAATTAACATACAAAGTTTCAATTGCATAGCGCTTATAATTTAGATTTTATATATATCTAAAAACCTCTAAAACAAAAAGAAGTTTATATGAGACTCCCACAAATTTTGTGCCAGAGATCTGAAAATTGATATAAATGCTCCTTGTAATAAATAAGTAGGTACTACAGAATTATCAGTAAATCGCCACCTACCCTTAAAATTAGGAGATGGAATCTGCACTCATTAAAACGCCTAATAATAAAACTCGTAACTACAAAAACAGCGTAGCGCGAGTTTTCCGCCCGAATCGCAATTGACAGTTGCCGTAGTTTGCATTTGATAGCAAAGTCCCAAATATAGGCCACCTCCTGAAGAGAAAAAGTCTGGGGCAGATATGCAAGACATACACCTGAAAAGAGAAAGAAAAATAAAATAAAAAATATCATAAGTTACTTACAAAAAGAGGAATAGCTCCAAAACATTTTCCTTTAAAATGTTGCCACGACGAGACCATATGGCTCGAACTGTCAAAAATTTATTAAAACCATGCCTCTCACTCTTCGAGCCCTTACTCTACACTGACACTACACCATAGTCAAATTATGTGGCAAGTATTTGACAGTGCGAGCCATATGGTCTTGTCGTGGCAACATTTTACATGAAAATGGTTTTGGTGGGATTTAATTATGGGCAAATTCGTCTCTTGGCTGTGATCTATTACTCTTATACTTGTCTCTATTTGACCCTATGGTGTTCATGTCAATCTTTTTAATTGCATTTCTCATTAAAAAGTCAAATATTACTTTATATACAAAAGCTTCTATTAAGAATAAATGCTACAATAGCATTCATAAACTTTGGGACTTCCATTTGCCCCTTAACTTAACTAACTCTTGATTAACTCTCCCCAAGAAGCTTTATAACTGAAAACAATACCCAGTTTCCTAAAATTGGCTGAATACATATTGTTTCAGAATATATTTTTTTCGTAACAAAAGTCACAATACGCATTGGTAAGCCGAACAGGTGCGCTTACATTTTGAAAAACTTTTCCGAAACAATTGTATTTTCTTGAAACAAATCTTAAATGAAAATAAAATTTTGATTATTTTTTTTTTATTTCTGCTTCTTTACTAGCTTCTGCGCGTAGCTTCACTTGAGTTAATGAAGATTTTATTTCGGCATGTCGTTACATTATGTCCGACGACTTTCTGAATCGAATAAAATTTAAAAAACGACTCCATGTTGGTAAACTTCAAAAAAGCTTGTAAAAGTTTACTTGAGTAAAATATCAATTGAATTTGAATTCAAATCAGGCTAAAATTTTAATGGTACCCGGTTCAGTTCTCGGCCTAGCAAGGTTATAGTCACACCAACTTAGTCAAAAACATGTATTCGCTTTCTTAAAATACATGCTATCATGCCATGATTACATTCACCGCTAGATCAGCATGTTATACAATTAAAAACAATGATTAAAAAAACGGGTCATACGATAATAAGTCACATAGATAGCACTTGTTTATGACATATGTGAATTATTGCACATTTGTCCCATTTTTGCACAATTATACGCTATCGCTAGTGCACTTGACGCTTTCTATTTAAAGATTAACGACTTTCACTCTTAGCTGCTGTAAAACTTCTTATACTCGAATAATCTTCGAAATAGGTCAGTCTGTTGGATATTCTAAACTGAGAACTAGCCTGTAGCATGCAGCATGCACCAGCATGTAGCCATAAACAGTCTGAAATCCGAAATCTTTTGTTTCTAAAGCAATATTTTTTTGTTTACCAATTCCTGATAACCCAATAAACTGTCTCTCAAAGTATCAATTATTTTAATATGTGCTCGTATATGATGTTAGCGACGTGAAACTTCTAATAAGTAACTTATATACAGGCGAGGATCCACTGTACAGGGCACGACGGGCATGCCCACCACCCTAATGGGCTTGTGACGTCACACTTTTACGGCCTTTTGAGATTGAAAGTCTGATAATATTATATCAAACTCATGTATTTTATAGATATATCCTTTGTGAATATGCTTTATATCGATCTTAAGCAAATTTATATGCCGACTCTGGAATTCCTGGGACTTCATCAGCGTAAAATGAAACTGAACTGAAGGGGCCCTTAGACCTCCTTTATCCAGTTCTGTTGCAAAGTCTGTTTTCAACAAACGACTAATAAATATCTCTCTGCTACAGTTAAAGTTTGTAGCAAAAAGTTAAGGATATATACATTTGCGAGAGCCTTTAACCTCCATAATGTAGGTCTATCGAAAAAACTGTCTACTAACTATATTCTACCTCTTTCCAAAATGTTAGCTTTGTACATACCGCGTTTTTCGAGATTTCGTGATAAGTGGCTTTTCACTGTGTGTAAAATAGATTTCAATGTATAGATTCGTTACGTTTTAGGTTTGTATCACAGTTACTTAAAATCAAAGGAAATTGTCAGAACAGAAGGATTCAATCACTAAATTGCTCGTTTATTTATAACATACAACCCGAATAAAGTAGCAATATTTTAAAACTACGTAAGTGTCTTCCTAACATAGCTGTAACGTCGAAAATAATAGACATTCTAAGTTTTAATATTATTTATGGGAAAATAAAAGTAAGAAATTACATAATTAACCTATTTTCTTTTCCACAGATAACATACACATGACTCGATAATAATTGGCGGAAAACAAAACAAAACAAAATGGTGGATACACAACACTTTTGCCTGCGGTGGAACAACTACCAGAGCAGCATTACGAGCGCCTTCGAAAACCTTCGGGATGACGAGGACTTTGTTGACGTCACTCTCGCCTGTGATGGGAAAAGCTTAAAGGCGCATAGAGTCGTCCTGTCAGCATGTAGTCCTTATTTTCGAGAGTTATTAAAGGTATGCCCACATTTTAGTGCTTTTAAAAATAACGTGTTTATTACTTGGCATTTATTAAATAAATTAGAATGAAATATACTTTTGTAACACCTTTTTAATATAGCTAAATATATATGAGTACATGATGATAATCTGTTATAAAAATAAATCTAAATCCATGTAAACAAATGAAACAGCCAATACATTTTCCGATACAAGCGCCAACTGTTGGTAGTTTATTGTAATAAGCCAATATCTGTTGCTCCATGTACAGCGCCAAAACTAAAAAATGACGATATTTTAGCGATTCCTATGAATAGAATGGCAGCTTATTTATTCTAAAAAACAAATAAACATGACTTCTTTATATGTTACTTTGAAACTGACCTACAAAATCACATTATTCAATCGATGCATTATCTCAGTCAACTTTGACAAATGAAATGTTATTTTAATCAATTTATCGACGATTCTACGTGATAGTATTTGTTATCTTCTAAATTTCTTAGTATTTTATATATCTTAGAATAGACCGCTCTAGTTTATGTATTACAAAATACTTAAGATATTCTGAGCTGTGGGAAATATAACTACAACCGAATAAAACCTTTTTTAAAATAATATTAACCTTTGTAATTTACATTCTAACAATCTGCGTTAAAAATATATAAAACTAGCAGACGCGGACACGCATTGGCGTGGCTGAGTGATTTAGGAAGGATTTTAAAGACAAAATTGAAAACAACGGCCATTAATCAAAATAAAAACTGTCCTATCTCTCAAGTTTGACCAAATTACACTCAAATTACAACTTTTATGAATATCGGTTAACTTGTTTAGAAGTTCATTGAGAAATAGTGACACTGGATTTTTATATATTAAGATAGAGATGAATGAAACATCTCAAAGGCTTGGTGAGATGATAATAAGATAAAAATAGGGTAATAAGTTATTGAAATTACTACACTCCTTAATGTATCGAATCTTACATTTTAATATTTCGATTGCAAAACAATTGCATGCACGATGTCAGCTCATGAGTATGCAAATACTTGGTGACTCATTACCTTAGGGATTTCTAACTAAATGTTACGTATGCAAAAAAAAAGAAAAAATAAACGTATAAACTCTTATGTCAGGTGTGGGGTTCGAACCCACGCTCCCTCTCGGTGACCAGAGCTTAAATCTGGCGCCTTAGACCACTCGGCCAACCTGACCGTGTAAGATTGTAATCAAAATTATATATAATTACAATTGAACTATTTATACACTAATATTTATATAGTGATATTAACATGGTTATAAAAACAATGGAATCATAATAGCTGTTAATGAGCAAGCACATCTAAATAAAATAATGCTTTGTTTTATAGCGCAAGGTGTAAATCACGCACTAAGCATACTTTTATTTTTGTATATAACATCATCATTAAAATAAAATATAAATTTCAAGCTCGTATTGATAAAAGGTTTATTATACATTAGGGGAAAATTATCCATAAAATAAAACTAATCCTATTTCATCTGTTCAGAGATATATATCTGTTTATGAGCATTCTCACACCTTCCTCCATAAGAACTACAATTGTGCTAAATTTCATACCCCTCCGTCCGCGCTATTTTCGTAAAAGAGTACCGCTTTACGTATTAATATATACACGATCTGAATTCAGCGCGAATGACAACACCTTAAAATTATTTAGACACTGCAAAAATATGGGGACAAATAAAAAATATTTTAATTTAAAAGGCAAGGGAACCTAAACGTTTTCCTTAATAATTTTGTGTGTGACCTATTTTTAACTAAATTTTTTTTACAGTCAACACCGTGCAAACACCCGGTGATAGTGCTCCAAGACGTGGCGTTTACAGACCTGAACGCGCTGGTCGAATTCATCTACCACGGAGAAGTGAACGTACATCAGAGAAGCCTCTCTTCATTCCTGAAGACCGCGGAGGTCCTACGCGTATCTGGACTCACGCAAAATGAGGACGCTCAAGGGGTAAATACAGTGCATTATTTCTTACAATTCAGTAGCATCATAGAAGTTTCATAGCAGACTTTTTTTTATTACTATAAAGTGACCAAAAGCGTGTCTAAACACGCTTATATAGCTAGAAAGGTTTCGCTCAAAATAATATTCCTAATGTTTTATTTTTGGCATGTCCTATCAATATGGAAATCTCAAGTCATCTATAGTCTACATCTAATAGTTTAGAATTCCTTGGGATTGAGGAGACCACCTTGCAGGCGGTAAAGCCAACAGACGCCCTTAGCGTTGATATGTGTAATGTAAGATACGAAACCCTAAAAAAGTATTATTTGCTATCATCAAGTGTTAGTATCATCTTAATTGCAAAGAATTAATTGATTTGTGTTACCAAAGGTTCCGATTTAGTATCTGAATCTAGAAGTTTCTAATAGCGGAGCCAGAGATAGCTCAAAGTGTTTGTATATTTTTGACCTTGAAGACTACAAAGTTCTTCAAAATTTTTTTAAGTTACATGAACTCTCCAGCCACACTACATGATCATTCAAATGAAGCTATGTCTGGCTCCGGCATAACAATGACGTTGTAAAAAAACTAATAAGGCAACACCTGTAATTTGATTTGGTCGAGCTAATTGACTAGTCAAGAAGATAAACATTTTGAAGTCCATAACGTGTAGGTTATTCTTGAATGGCCCTGTTTTTTCCTTGTGTACTAGGCTTTAGCATCTCTTTCTTTTTATAAATAATACTTATTTTCCGTCAGTCACAATAAAAAAATTAAAACGTACAGTTTTTGGAATTCGATTAATTAATAGGTATCTAGTCTAGACATTTTACTCTATAAAATTAGATATACCGCAGCCATGAAAACTTTATCTGCACTTGGTATGTGAATTAATTATTTGACACCAGCTGTTTATTACTACGTTTTTATTTCAAGAAGACACAAATACAAAGTCGTTGTACAAATACATTTTTTACTAAGATGCGATGGTTTTTTTGATAAAAAATGTGACTACCCCCTCTATGAGATAAATATTCTTACTCCGCCAAGCATATTTGCACAAGTGCATATTGTCATAATACCATATCGATAGACCAAATTATACATAAAATTATAATCGTACAAAGTCACCTGATCAAATTCACCATCTCATTATACAATTATCAGGCTATTAAGATGGAACGTTCAAAACGTCATTCCATTACTGATGCAAGGGTGTTTGATTCAGTCTGATGTAAAAACCTAATTATTCATGAGTTTAAAGTCAGTTTAGTGGTACATTACTATAACACACGAGTATTAAAAAAATTTGGTTGTCTGTAAAGTCCGTTTATGGACAATATATTTACGCGATAACGCAAAACGCAGAAATATCGTGCATCTATATTTCTTATTCCGCGCTCTCGCTTGTACGCTCGGCTTAAAAGGAACGTGACAATGAGTCATGTTTTTTCGTACGTGCAGCCGGCGTTCATGGCTTTATAAGACGTTATTACGTCAATATATTGTGTTCCATTCCATATAATTTTAGAAATTACAAAATCTACCTTTCGTTGTCCACAGCCGTTAGTGCAGAGTATCGCACGCGCAGCCGCTGCAGCGGCTTCGTCCCCACATACACCCCCGCACCCAGCGCATACTCCGCACACTCCTCACACCCCAAGTTACAATGAGAAACTCGAAGAGGCCCTGTTGCATCGTTCAGGCGAATATTTATATACCTAAATGTTGCAGCCAACTTACTTAATCACCCGTTCAATCAAACGAATAGCCTGTTTACTTTCAATTTCGACTTTTACAATTTGGTTTCACTTCTGGGACGCTCAGAGTGTCAGTATTTGTTTTTTTTAGTGTCACTACACTCTCTTATTGAAATATTTTTCAGTACACTTCGAACAGGCTAGGATAGTAATGAAACGTCATCGATTCAAGTGATTGGCCTAGCTATTTGATTAAATGGCTGAATATCATTCAGGAGACTAGTTAAACGGCGCTGTTTAGTAAAGAGGCTAGGCTGTTGTAGAATTGAACGGCTAATTAAGTTATCTGCCTGCGAAATGTATACATACTTATAGATTGAGTTAAAGAAGTTTTATTTCAGTCGTGTGATCTAAGGCACACTCGTTTTTTTAGTCTTAGGATTAAGGGAAATTTAGTATAGAACTTAAAAATAACGATTTCTCATCGAATACGATATATATGTTTTGGTGTCTTTAAATCAATTTGATTTCAGGCTCACACACACCTGGCCTTAACGGAATATCTTTGTCAAATGGCCATATCGAGCCCAGATACTTTATCAAACGCTCGCACTAATATATTCTTTGGTTTCATCAATTGTTTGGCTAACAATAACTTTGTTCCTGATCCGGATCAATGGAGTGAATTACTTAAACAAATATCCGCTAATCCAGTTCTAAATGCTACGAATGCAGCGTTGCCTTGGGCAAAGCTTTGCGTTGAATTAGCTTCGCTTGGACACTACGAGGATAGACTTTTAAAGAGAGTTTTCTCAAAAGAGTTCTTAGATGAATATCTTTCGAGGGAGAACAATACACTCGATTATCTTCAATTGTTGACGTTGCATGAAGCGGTGACCACGTTTCACAGTGAAGATTACAAGCTTCCTGATTATATTCTGGACAAAGCTAAGGATATGTATCCCATTCATGGATTAACGGGCCCTTTGTGGGAACACTTAAGTAGAGGACTTGGAGGGCCAGAGTATGTGGCCAGGAATGTTGTTTTACCAAGTGGTATTGTTGCGGGTATGTAATAAGTGTCCTGTATTGAATAATTGTCTTTGAATAATTATGAACTGGATATCTTTCGCTCATATCCAATGTTTCACTGATCATAATTGAAACTTATGAGAAAAGATTGCTAACGTTTTATACATCACGTTTTATACAGCATCATATGGTATATGGTATGGTATCATATGGTTATGCAGTATCAGCTGGTTAACATTTTATACATTAACCAGCTCTGTTTTAATATTATGTGATTTATTTATTAAAAAGTCCTTTACAGATATGTTGGTGTGTGTTAAAGGAGGGTATCCCGTACGATTACCTGCTATAAGTAGCAATCTGAAAATTCCGATTGAGCAACTTTTGTTACCCAACAATGCCATTGTGTAAGTTATTAACTTTTCAAAATATACGCTTATTATAAGTATCCATATTTTATAATTTAAAGTTAGTTATTGCATTTTTAAATATGAATGTTATTTTCAGACTGTGCATCATGAATTTTAACCAAGGTTGCTTCTCTATGAATAGCAACCGCCTCCGAGGACCTTTCCGGCTTATTTTAGATATTTTGGAAAAACAAGGCTATGCGACAGTGGCTTTTAATGTTAACGAGTGGATGAAAACCCCAGCGCACGAAAGAACGCCGTACCTCATCAGAGAAATCGGTTATAAATGCGGAGAAATTGGGCTCAAGTTGACAGTAACATGAGGCGTGTTGTCCATTTTATTTCGTTTTTTTTTCTTTAGATGAATAAATGTACATAAATTATTAAAATTTTAGTTTAATAAAGACTGATTTTATATTTTAATATTTATTTATTGCAAGTTAGTAAAAACATCACCATAGCTTTTTACTTCTTATCTCGTTTACTTGTATGAGCTGATGTTTAAGTCTTACTTGCACACTGCAAAGTTTTTCCTCAACGACTTAAGTGTACAATTTTTTCGCAAAGATTTATCGAAACGTGTGTAGCGGCTATTAACAGCGCTTTAGCATCGCACTTAGCGGCGCATTAGCGTCGCACTACTGGCGCTTTAGCGTCTTTGCGGGCGGTCCCCTTGTCATTTATATTTTCTTTAATAAATTTTATTTGTAGATTGCCCTCATATAATGAATTGCAACCGTTGTCAAAGAATGAGATAACCGGCAGCATACAGCGATGGAGTGCACATCACATCTAAAGCAGCGCTAGTAGGATCATACCAGATTTTGATAGGTAGGTCAGGGAACACTGACACTGCCATTTTATTATGTAACACTTAAAAACATAATGGTCTAGTGGGAAAACAGACTGGAAAGTTATCAAGTAGACAGGTGTAGCGTCAATACAAACATGACTCAGCCTTTGCCTATTTTGATTTTATTAGAGACCGCCTGGTGGTCGAAATTTGTCCACAAATCTTTTGATTTCAGTACTATATGCTTATTTAATCAATTAATATTTTTACCGTCATGCCTATACTTAGACACAATCTTATAGTAAAAGGTATGAACATGTGTGTATCACATAAGCTGTTTAGCATTGGTGTGCGTGTTAATAATTTAATATTGCATATTAATTAAAATAATATTAGCATTCGTACACCCTCCTTTATGTAGACTATAATTGTGCCAAATTTCGTATTCTTCCGTCCGCGCAATTTATGTAAAATAGTACCAAAAGTTTTCACTTCACGTATTATATATCTAGATATAGATAACACATTCAATTTGTATTTAATCCTTTGCTTTTTACGCCAATCAAAAAAAAAATGACGAATAATTTATCCACTCACCCTATGATGTTCCAAGTGATATTTCCTGAAGCTTATAGATATTGGAATACCGATTGGTAAGTTCGCAAAGAATCCGAACAGTCGATTGTGCAACGGCCGCATGTGTCCAAAAGCTAGATTGTGTGCTATTTCATGGATTGCTAAAACAAGAAATCGTATATTTTTAAAAAGGTCACCCATAAACCGTTATCACTGCGATTATATGCTTTAACTACCACAGTCTTTGGAGCTGATCATATCTTATCTGAATTTACCCACCGCCCGTCTAGATGGTGACTTATAATCGGATGACTAAAATTTTAATAACGAAAAAATTCCTTTGCTTTAAATTTTTCCTAGCATTATATCATTTTAAAAATATACAGTATTCTATATTTAAAAACCTGTTCGATCTTTTTTTTAATCTGTTAACGACTACTGGTTGTGTCTACCCATCTTCATTGGAGCATATTTTTTTCTTTAACAGCAACCAATATCATAACATATAATTCTGTTTTCGATCCAAATTAGGATTCACAGGTAGGAAACAGTAGCGGTAGTCGAAACTGGAGGCTAATTTATATATCACAGTAATATAACTATAATGTAGTTAAAAGAATTATGACAAATCCAGTTTTTTCTATCTGTTATGTGTATTCAGAAGCAGAGTAGGGTACTTACAAAATACGTAGTATTTTTTAAACTTATCCTACCACTTCATCTTTAATCGGGACTATAGTGAACAAGATTAACAGGACTAAAGGTGACGGGAGGGCGAAAAATTTACATACTTACGTACACCACAATCAAATCGCTGATAAAGCTATCGATTGCATGTACAACTTCATTATTACAAGTGCTATCGAGGCGATAATCGATTAATACTCATGATTATACTTCGCTGAAAATTACCCGTTAATGGGTTTACCACATAAATTAAAATAGAAAGCAATAAAAGATTTTTAGACAAAAAAAATCTTGCCTTTACATGTGTCCACATTAAAGGAAATAAATATACGTTTGCGTATACGTCCGCGGATTGTATACCCGTACAGAATTCTTAAGATGCGTTGTACTAAGCTATCGCTGCGACCACGCTTACGACCGATATTTTTCCCCTTCCACTTGCTTGTCGGCATTATGATCGTAAACTAAATTGGAACGCTCACTACGACCCTCTTCTGGAGATGGGTCATTGCGAACGTTATGTGAGCGTAAGTAATGACGTCATTCGCGATGTTTTCGCCACGACAGCAACGATCGTCATGGGGAACTAGCCTTACTCTCTGTCGAAGCTACATGCTGTAATCAGCTGCACGAGCATGACCAGCCAGACATTCAAACGTATCATGGTGTTGGATTACTCACCTAACATAAGAGAATGGTTGATAACCCCACCGAAGCAGTAAGCGACAATCAACAATACGGGCCAGCTCATGTGTTGCACTATGGGCATCATGACGAACTGCGTCAGCACCATTGCAGTGACCACCCATTTGAACATAGGGTCGTAGCCGTAGAGCTTCTTGATTTCTGGGTATTTCTCTGCGGAACAAAACAGCATTTCAATTGTGTAATTTTAGTTTAGTATAATATTAAAAAAGAAAATGCGACATTTCTGAGACGAAGTAAATCATAGTAAACATTTAAAAAAAACTCATCAGGTCAAAAAATATTTATTCCGTGTATTACCTATGTATGTAATATATAGTCTGACCATCTAGAATGCCAGACACGTTTAAACTTTCTTACTAAGGTTTCATTCAAAGTATTTATAGAGGATAATTTTAAAATTATCTCTCAATTCAATTTTCTTTCACTCTTTCGCTCGATAACTTATAAAGTCGTGCTAAGGCGGACGGACGGACGGACAGAGCGAAATTATAAGGGTTCCTTGTAGTACTACGGAACCCTAAAAAAATATTTAAATGGATGGCGTTCGTACTGATCTTTTTGACTGACGTGCTTTGTAAAATTGTTATTTGACAAAACATAAAGACATAAAGGTGATCAGTTAACTATCTAATAGCAGACGAGTCAAAATTCGAGAAAGACAATGTCTGCCAGGTCTGCTAGTCTTAAATAATATTGAGAAAACCGGGGTTTTCTTCATTGAGACGGAAATTTTCTTAGCGCAACGAATTGCAGTACATGTATTACGTGAAAAATACATAAAAGCGCACGAACAAAGGATATCGCAGAAATTACGTAGAATTCAAGAAGGAAATCGTTTTCCTATTACTTGTGGGTAAATTTAACTTACAGAGTAAATTTACTGAACAGATTTTAACGCGAAATATACTATATTTTCTTTCTCTGCTTTAAATTATTCGCAAAGTGATTTGACTGTCGGCAGTTGAGTGAACGAATGAATGAATAAAAACTTTATTTGATGCACAAACACATTAAATTATTCACCAAAGAAGCTCAAAAAATGTAAGTATTATTATTATTTTTAGTTTATTATTATTATCATTTTAAAAAATCGAAAAAAATTAAGGTCTTCGCACAAAAAAGTGATTTTATTTTGAAGTTAAAAAGTTTAAACAACATTATCGCAGGCTATATATACCTTTGACTGGCCTGTTGGCGCAGTGGGCAGTGACTCTGCCTTCCGCTCCGGGGGTCGTAAGTTCGTTTCCGACCTCGATTTTGGGTAATTATCTATATGTGTGTATTTATACATTTCTAAAAAAATATATTTGTGTATAACAGGCGGCTGTTACCATTAACACAGGCGTTAAGTTGTCTACTTTAGGAACAGACGCCCGTGTGTCATATAAACCTATATATTTATTTATTATTTACATCTAGTTTGTAAATAACTGATATTTACCCAAAATTATATAGTAGGTTAGTAACCTTAGAGCGTAATTACCTTGATATCACGACCTACTTTTAAAATTTCTAAATAGTGAACGGAATTTGATAGATCGCTAAAAGCTATCTCGATGATGGATGGCATGAGATAAACAATTGTACACTTTACTTTAAACGTTATCCAAACCGAAAATAGCACCGCAACAACTGTCTGTTTGGTTACCTTTTTAAAAGGGAAATTAAGAGCGGCTTAAACGATTTTAATGAAATTTTCACTGAAAGACGAATAACTCAATACACTTAGACAACGGTACCCGGTAAATAAATTTAAAAAAAAAGGAAAAAATATGTATATACCGCGTTCAAAACTTTTGTATAAAGTCAAATTTACTTTCGGTATTCTTATTATTATTATTATACTTTTTATAATATAACAAAGGTATACTATAATATATATGTGACAGTAATGCACGTTTCTTATTTTTCTCTTTAATAATAATAATAACATATTACAAAAAATAATTATTAAAAAGGATTAGGATTAAGAAGTAGATTAAGTAGATATTATGATCTTTATTATAAAAAATGGCCAAAAGCGTGTCAAGACTCGCTTATATAGAAGGGTTCCGTATCTGGTACACTATAAACGTATTTGTTAAATAGCTTTAAAAGTTGTTGTCCGATTTCGTTCAGAATAACTTTCCTAATGAGTTTTTAGCATGTTCTATCAACATGGAAAATTTCAATTCTCTACGTCTAATAGTTTGGAAATGCTAGGGGTCCCCCCCCCTTACGGGCAGACAGACGGACAGACAGAGCAATATTATAAGGGTTCCTTGTAGTACTACGTAACCCTAAAAACTAGTAGACCCGGAAAATTTTGTTAGCTTGTGTTTTCTGACATGTATTATACAAAATAGATTCAATTTTAACCTATTTATATATAACCTATAGCTTTCCTCGATGAATGGGCTATCTAAATGTGAAAGAATTTTATAAATAGGACCTGTAGCTCCTGAGATTAGCGCGTTTAAGCGAACACACAAACTCTTCAGCTTTATATATTAGTATATCGATATAAACCTTCCTCTTTAACAACTCTGTTTATAAATGAAAGACGTCATAAAATCTGTAGCGCAGTTTGGGAGATCTTGATCTATATTCTTGGATGACTCTGACTTGGGGTGTTTGAGTGGTGGGGCTCCCCAGAAAATGGAGTATCTTTTATCGCGCCCTTCCTGCCCTGCCACCTGTACACGGGAGTTCCTTATGCAAGCCACAGAGGATGCTGTTCGCATGGACATCTGCACGACCAGGAGGGTCGCAGATGCATTGCCGGCCTTTAATGAGGAGAGTGGGCCACCGGGAAGTCTCACAAACCGAACGAAACGCGACAACAATACCATCAGTTGACGTGACTGCATTGTCGCCAGTTCGCGCCGATCTTATGTAAGAAAGAGACCACATTAAGAATAATTTTCATTTTTTTCACCCTTAAATCAAATCAGAATACACAAAAGGATGGCTTTTCTGAAATAGTTTTAATTACATAAACTGAGGCAGTTTTCAGATATACACGACTATCATACGGTTATTAAAAAAAATTATAACAGGACACCGTCCTTCATTATACAAAAGGTTGGTCAACTTAAAGTAGACGTCTTTTCGCAATAATTAGCCTCGCTTTGTTTGTATTGACGCCTATTATTTAAAAGGCCCTTTTCAAAAACGGTATGAAGGCATTCCAAAATTTTAATTAGGCATGAACGCTCCTTTTTTATACGTAGAGTATAAAAATCTTCTAGTGTTTTAATTGAGAAATATAACTTTAGTGTATTGGCATGATACGATCTACTTTATCCAGGCCGAAATCCGAGGTTTATAACTGTATAACTCTGTTTGAATTCAACGTCAAAGCCAAAGTCAAAGTCAAGGGCAAAGTCAAAGTCAAACCCAAAGTCAAAGTCAAGGTCAAGGTCAAAGTCAAAGTCAAAGTCAAAGTCAAAGTCAAAGTCAAAGTCAAAGCCAAAGTCAAACTCTTTTATTCATATAGACTTTTTTATAAGCTCTTACTATTATTATTGTTATAAATATGACTTTCGTAAGATTTATTAAAAATCATTTAGAAATTTGGTGATAAAATTTACGACTTAAAAGTTAAGTATACAAGGGTTCCTCGCGCTCTGCACTGAGAAGAGCTCGCATTAAGCTCAATCGGGTATTTTTTTGGTATCACCAATTTCATAACTGATTTACAAGTGTGAATAATATGTAGTGCATTTAGTTTGTCACATTTTTAAATCAATACAGTTAGGTATTTGTATTTTAAAAAAAAAACTGACTTGACTAAAAACGTCATAACTATCTAATACTGAAATTTGAAAAAAAAAATTGAACTCTATGTCCAAGTAAAAAGTCATACAATAAAGTAGCAGGATTTATTTTGCTTTTTTCTCAACGCTTCTCAGTGTTCTAACTGTTCGTGTCTTACATACCTTAGGTCCCCGAATGAGCTTAAAGTTTCACTAGAAAACTATCTAAAGTAGCGACGAGGGTTCCAGGTAACTAATGATAGTTTTCGAGCACCTTTTAAAGCTGCAAGGAAGTTGCCAACAACTTGCAACATGGAGTTTAAACTCATTTATTTATAAATTGTTTAACGAAGAAGCAGTTTCCCTGCTTTGTGGTAAGTCCTTATTAGTTTTTATATTATAACCTGACTCCTTTATCTTTAGAAAGTACCCTCATATCTTTTAAACTACGCACGAATTTTAATGTGGTCTTCACCAATAAAATGAGTGATTCAAGAGGAAGGTTTATATGCATCCATACACCTTTTAACGTATCACATTCTCAGGTCAACAACATATAACAATATATTGTTCTTTTCACAGAAAAATAAAATTTGATAATTAATATATAACATAACAGTTGTCATGATTACGCTTCGACATCATTCAATAAATGTGTGTGTAAAGAGATGTAAATCGTTTGGCATTGTTGTGCGCGTGGTTTTATTTTAATAATAAAATGTAAAAATATTGCATATTATTTAAAAATGAAACTGGCATTGGCACACCGTCCTGTCAAATTTCATTCTCATCCATCGGTGCAATTTTAAAAAAATGGTACCTGAAGTTTTCTCTTCACGTATCAATAAAATATGTTTAATTATATGTATATATGTATAATACAGGTATTACTCACGTAGTCAAGGTGGGTCGCTAGTTGGTATATAAAAGTAATTGCCAAATAATATTCCAAGTTGCCGACACATAAAATATCTATTTAAAAAACTTGTAATGAAAAGAAAATTATCTTCCATATCTTGCCGAATCCACGAAGAACTAAGCTCTAATCATGCAATACGATACGTACGTCGGACACTATATAAATTTATAAGACTAAAATGCGACAGTAACTAGCAAATAATACTGCAAGTTGCCTACTCATAAACGGTATGGTTGCCTACCCATTCTAGCACTGGTTTATATTTGATATCCGACCTCCTCCGTGTTTCGGAAGGCCATTTGAGTCGAACGCTAGGTTAAGTAGCTCTTATCGCGGTCGGGTGGTAGATGGTTGTCCATTCTAAGAATGATTTTGGTGAAATTGATATTGGAAAATTACCTTATCTTATGGCAGCGATCTGTGAATCGCAACGGATTCGATCAATAGTAGGATCTATAACTTAAAAAATGAATGTAGATTTCAGCCATAATAAATCGTACGCAAACACATATAAGACAAGAGATGCGCCATTTCGTTTTTATTGTTAACAGATCTGCATTCTAACAGCATTCTCGGGGTTGATTCATTAAAAAGTTAATACTTGAGACGGGGTGGCGTTGACCGAAGCGGCTATATTGCTTGAGCTAAGCTAATATGATTCCAAAGGACGATTCACAGACACCCACGCTAACGTCCTAACATCGTATTACTCCGAAGTTATATATTATAATGAGAAATAAAAGTGCCGTAAGTAGTTACTTACGTTCAACTTATTCACACTATGTTTTCTGACATATTATCTTACGAAAAATAGAAATACTTCTAGATGTGCTTTTTACTATTAACAGATCTGCATTCGAGAAGCAATCTTGGGTGGTTTCTTTAAAAGTTAATACGTGCGACGGGGTAGGATCGACCGGGGGGGCTATATTGCTTGTGCTAAGCCAATATGATTCCAAGGGGCGATTCACGTACACCCACCCAATCGTTCCAATATCGTATCACTTTTAAGTAATATGTACCGTGTTGCTGAGAAGTAATAGTGCTGTAATTCCTTTTTTCCAACATATACTGTGCTGATATTCTATTGAGAACACTAGGAATACTACTAGTGTTACATGATACCTCTGTTGTTAACGGATCTGCATTCGTTGACCGAGGCGGCTATATTGCTTGTGCTAAGCCAATATGATTCCAAGGGGCGGTTAACGTACACAAAAGCACGAGTGTTCTAACACCATATTACTTCCAAGTAATGTATACCGTGTTGCTGAGAAATAAAGGCGTTACTATTTTCAACATATTGTATTTTACTGATGTATTTTACGAAAATAGAAATACTTTTATATATACTGTTTATTGATAAGAGATCTGCATTCAAGAAGCATTCTCGGGGTAGTTTTGTTGAAAGTTAAAACGTGAGGCAGGTTAGCGTCGCTCGAGTAGGATATATTACTTGTGCTAAACCAATATGATTCCAAAGGACGATACACATACACTTACGCAAACGTTCCCACATCGTATAACTTCCAAGTTATATATAACGTGTTGCTGAGAAAATAAAAACGTAGTTACTTTTTTCCACATATTCTATTCCGCTGATATATTTTTTACGAACTATAGAAACACTTTTACATATACGTTTTATTGTTAACAGATCTGCATTCGACGAGCATTCTCGGGGTGGATTCATTAAAAGTTAATACGTGAGACGGGGTGGCGTTGACCGAGGCAGCTATATTGCTTGTGCTAAGCCAATATGCTTCTTAGGAGCGATGCACGTACATCCACGCAAAAGTTTCAACGTCGCTATTACTTCCAAGTAATATTTGTAGTTTTGCGGCGAAATAAAAGCGTTGTAGTTACGAGTACTTATTTCAACATGTATTGTGACAATATTTTATTAACAACTAGCTGTGCCCGCGACAGCGTTCATGTGAAATTAGTAAAAAAAATAGATTCAATTTTAGCGTGATAATATATATATATAGCCTTTAGCCTTCCTGGATAAATGGGCTATCTAACATTGCAAGAATTATTTAAATCGGACCAGTAGTTCCTGATATTAACGCGTTCAAACAAACAAGCAAAGAAACAAAAAAACTCTTGAGCTTTATATATTAGTATAAATTCTAGAAATAATTTTAAATATGCTTCCTATTGTTAACAGATTTGCATTCGAGAAATATTCTAGGAGTGATTTCTTTAAAACTTAATACGCTAGACTGAGGCAGCTATATTGCTTGTGCTAAGCCAATATGCTTCCAAGGGGCGATTCATGTATACCCACAAAGACCTTAGATATATTCTATGTACGGAATTTAGATTAATCAATAGATAATAAATAGAGTTTAAGTAAGTCAACTAAGTAAGTACTCTGTGGTTAAGATTTTTATTATTTTAGTGCCTTTTTGATTTTTGAATTTAGAGGTGCATAGTCCGCGATGGTCTGTGGTCGTAATGGTTATGTTAGGTCTTGGGAAAAATTAAAAAAAAAGAAACATTACTGATCGGAATTTAGTCTAATAAATTGATACAATCATGCGTTACTTTGAGGAAATCCATGGCATGCATGGAAAACTAAACTACTTTGCTTAAATCCACGAATTCCCACCATAGCCTATAGAAGCTTGCAAAAAAAATGGGTTTTTTTCGCGACTTGCTGGCACTAAACCAACTTTATAGAAGAAGCTCTTACTGCGTTTGTATTTGATATCCGACCTCCTCCGTGGTTCGGAAGGCGAGTAAAACAGTGGGACCCGATTAATGTCACTGAGTGATATTAGTCGCGGGGTTGCAGAGATCGTGAGGTTCCGAGGATGTCGGCAGATGGCAATCGGTCATCTTAACTCGCCCCACAGCCGCATTCTCTGCAATCTAAGTGGACCTTGATACTAGACCGGGATTACCCTAGGAAGATGTTTTTTTTTTGACAGATAACACATTTAAATATGAACTTAAAATACTATGATATAGCACGAATTTATAGGCGTAATAGTTTCTTAGTAAAGTATACCATAAAACTGCTCAGGTTGTGGGATAAAGTTAGGGATCGCTTCGTTCACCCTAATAATATTAAAACCAAAGATGTATTCGCCTAATTGTAGAGCCGTTAAAAACACTTACATCTTAAAATTATTGTTGCTTATACTAATTGGCAAACCATCTGGACGCGTTAATCTCACGGTGCCATAAAGTTTGGCGACGTTTATGCTCATTTAACTTAAGCGGTCATCTATGTGAAAGCAATTCAAGCATATTATAAATTCAGGTTTAAAACGTAGTTCCACATTTTAATGAGGTCAACACGTTGCGTGTTGTGTGAATATAAATTTCTATCATAGCAAGTCCCCTTGTACGGGTGTATCGCGATAAAAGCTGATTTCATGATAATTCTGCGTTCCATTGTTTTGATGTTCATGTCAAATAGACTAACGGCTTTGGCGGAAGTTCTAGTGTTTGTTGTGTTGCATGATTACCAGAAATTCCTAAAATTCAATTCATATAATAAAACAGTTCACATAACTGTCACGCGTAATAAATTACCCAAATCCAACTACGCTTGATTGCGACTTAGTACTAGACTATTACCTATGATTTATATGACCGTTACCTATTAGCGTTAACGTTAATTTCACTATTGCTATAATAATTATCTCAACCTATGTTGGCCTAATATTGGGTATAGGTCTTCTCTCCCTTACGATACCGATGTCGATCCTAGACTAACCCAATCCATCGTGTACCTGCTGTGAATCTGATGTCGTTAGCCCATCTGGCTGGTGGCCTGCCTCTAGGGCATTTGCTTCCCCATGGTTGCTATTCTGTTAAGACCTACTCCACCTGCCATAACCAATTTAAGTGCTTTAAATTTGATAAAGTAAATTTGGGTTTCAGTTTGACTTGTATACTTAAAACAGACGAATGGTTTTGCCCCCACTTTGTGCATCGAATGAAAAAAACTCTTCATTTACTTTTGAATTTGTTAAACAACATACTTTTTTTGTGGCAACGAAATTATCAACACAATATATTTTAGTATTAAGGTGTTTTTGCGTTGTGGACAACAATTTTATTTATACCTCATTATTTGAAATTCTTTCGAATTCAACGGAGTGTAACCGTGTGACCTATTTTGACCTAATTTTCACGCGACTGATCACGAATACTATGTGCACAATTCACCTGTGCAAATATGTACTTTGTATAATATTTTGGTCATATTTTATTCTATTGTTATTACGTATTGAAAAAATTCTAACTTCTTATATTCATTACTTTTCAACGTCTTCGGATACAAACTTTGGTAAGATAAGTTTTGAAATTTTTAACATTCTTACTCTATTGAGTTTTTATAAGACTAGACTAGACCAGGCAAACGTTGTCTTGCTCGATTTACAGTTAGATGAAAGGTTCAGTACGAGTGCTATTGTTGAAAGTATTCCTGAATTCGCGACCAACTATGCATTTTTTGGCGTTTTGTAAATATTCTTTTAAGTTGTCATTTCTTTACTTTTTAAATCTTTCTTAAAATAATGCGAATGAAACTAAGCAGACAAGAGTCAAAGTTTAGGAGGAGTAGGGATTTTTATGTGTAGGTAAAGAAGTTTAAGTTTGCTATTTCAATTCACTTCACAGATCCCAAAAATGTATTAAATATAACAAACTTATATTCCGTATATAATGAGAAAGACAATATTGTTCCGAAAGCTGGATTTTTGCCAAAGAGTTGGAGCTAAATAAGTCATGCGTAATAAAGGATAATATTCTGGTCAAACGTACATTACATCAGATACATCAGACAGTTACAGAGATTGCATATAATGCAAAGCGGCAACGATGGTTATTGATGGGGATAAACTAGCCAGAAGTTAGATCTTATAATTAATGATAGTATCACCACTGCTACTTGGTGGCCTCCATCAATGTGTAGACATTGATAGGCTGAAAATAAAAGAAAGGAAGTAGTCTAAAGCTTTGGTCTCTTGATCGCACGTGTATCGAACAACGTGATTTTTCTTATCTACTCTTATTTAGGTCTTGTAATTATCCGAGCGTTATAAATGCTTGCATGCGTAAAAAAAAAATAATTAGTTGTAGTGCTCAATATTGATTTCAATATCAAATACTGTGTACTCTTTATAACGTCGTTCGTTATAACGAAAAACTTCTTACTACGTAGAAATAAGGGCGATTTGGTTAGTTCACTCTTTATAGCGCAACGGCCATTCCCCATTACGAAAAAATATGTCCATATTTAGATTTCAGCAAATATTTACAATAGTATTAAATAGTGTACTTTTTTAAATAATGAGTTTATAAAAGGTTCCGACTAAATCTTTGAGGTGCCGAAATTGTTAAGAAAGACACCTTGAGGAAGTAAACAACTGTCTTGCTTTTGTGTTGTTTATGATATGTTGGCGTTAGCTTTTAAACGTGCTAGGTACCTGCCTACCTTGTATGTTTTATCAGTCTTAAGCCAAATTTGACACTAACAAGATGGCTAGTAAAAGAAAAGCGTTATGTGTCAACGAAAAAGTTTCTTTGATGCTTGCGATAGAAGATTTATTTTCCTTAGACGGTCCATACAACGAAAACTCTTTATAGCGAATAAAATTGCTCAGACCCTTGATATTCGTTATAAAGAAAATAATTCATTTTATCATTTTCAAAATTATTCTTCTCTTTAAGTAGAGATTAGTCTGCACTTAACATTACTTAAAGGCGATGAAAGAGGAGATGAATAGAAAAAATGCCGATTTTGTTTATATTACAAGGGGCCGTGGAGCAGGCGGTTCATCACCTAAGTGACCGGACATACCGCGTTGCTGGGCTTTAAAGAAGGGTTTAGTTTAGGCCATAACTCTCATAAACCAAACGAAACGTGACATAATACCATCACTTGACGTAACAGTATTGCCGCCACTTTACGCCGATTTTATGCGAGAAAGAGGTACGTACGGATACCCGAACTAGCCGGCTCAATTCGGCTGCAGACTAAAATAACTGCAAGCGTGGCGCTACTTCTAATTACATTTTTGCTATTAACAAGTATATATAGATTAATAGGCCAAATTATTTTACATCTTGGATAAGCTTAGATATCTAAAGTACAAATATTTGCGAACTAGGTTGAATGGCAAGCCATATTGTCGTGTTCTTTTTTTTGTGGTCCGTATAAGTTTCATCGTACAGTGCATAACAAAACACTAGATATATACGTAGATTTATGTAGAAAAACTCGATACGAGAACAATAACAGTAAATGATGTATGATCACGAGCTCACGTGGAAAACTGGTGGGAAATAACGGAATGTCTTGCCATTGTGGAGCGACAATTGCTTCCGATGTTGGCCGCTCTTTTGACATACTTACATGGAACTAATCATACCTACAGTCGCAGATCGTTTGTGTAACATCTGTTGTTTATGTGCAGACTTGCGTGTCTAAATAAAATGCAAGTCTCATATCTTACAAGAACCTTTGCACATTTAAAATTAGATATAATATATTTCAAATTATTCCCTTTCTATTTTTATTCGTCAACCACCTTCCGTATTAGTGACAAAGCTTGTTCAAATTATTCATACACATTTAAACCCACTAGTTTCAACCCGTGACTTAGTTCGCGTTGTTTTATCGACTTTGATACAAACGTTCAACCCCAAACTCACCCCTTTCAGGTTTCATTTTCTGGACCAAAGTAGTCTGTGACATTCTCCAAAGTCCAATTTATCTTTATATCAAAATTCATCAAAATAAGTGTAGCGGTTGAGGCGTGAAAATGTAACAGAGTTACTTTCACATTCATAATATAACTAATATTAGTGTATTACCATTCAATTTCACGTTAATACTAAGTAACTGATCTCCTGTTTAATATTGTTTATTTGTAGTACTGTTGTACTATTGTAATTTTCCTCTTGCAGTTGTGTAAATAGTTACATTATCAAAATCGTAATCGCGATGGCGAAAAAAGGAATTCAGTGAATTCATTTTGTGTTATTATAGTCGTAACAATTGTGTCTAAACTAAAAATTATAAGTCAAGTTACTGAACTAGTGAGGGCTGAAAATTGGGGAACTATAGTCAGGCCCACATCGCTTAGAAAAAACATACGTTAACCCCTCGTGAAGTGCCGCTAAGGAATCTTTTCCCAAACTTATTTTCAAGCCTGAAAGCAAAGTAAAGATGGAAGAGAAAGAAGGAATATGACAAATTATTTTTAAATTATGGTAAACATATTGCTAAACCCTATAGAATACCTTAACATAGTTTTAGCGATATTATACCATCAAAATAACAAAGGTTAATAATGCAAGGCTGTTGCGCTGGTGTGGGCCTAAGCTAACAACGCTTCGGCTTAGACCTCACCGCTAATATTAGGACTGTTGTCCAGTAAAACATAGTATCAGCTTAGCTTAGTATAGCTATAAAATAGGGATAGTAGATGCTAAAGAGTGGTCTACCTGCCTGAGTTAGGATAGAATAACAAAGAATAAAGCAAGGGTGTTCTACTGGTGCGGTTCTAGTCATCCAAAGCTCCGGCTTAGACCCATAAGGGTCGATGTTCAATTAACTATAATATTACGCTAAGTTATAAGATATGAATATTACATGCTGACGAGTAGTGTACCTACCAATTAACATATATATTTTTTTGTTATTGAAGATTATTATGTTTATAGTAAAATGCTACTGATTCTATGACCTCCTCGTAATAGGGAAATAAATAAATAATGAGCATTTTATATACGTTGCATGAAACAGAGTCAACCTTAATGCAGGGATAAACCATAACTATGGGCCTAAGCTAATAATGCTCGGCTTAAGCTATCGCTTTTTAAGGGTTGTTTCCACTTTATTTTTCAAGCTATATTCAATTTTATAATGACGATACAGCAACAAATTCTACAATGTGTAGATGACTTATTACTTCTTTATAATGTAATATAATATTATAAATTTAATAGTACTGTGTTTTCACGTCTAAACTGCTGGACTTATTTTGATGCATTTCTGTATAGAGATAGATTTGACCTCGGAGAAGGACGTTTAATAAAGGCTATTTGTGTTGCGAAAACAAAAATTAAACAGGGTAACAAAGGGGTAGAAACATTGTATGAAAGTCGAAGTAAACAATGCGGGCGATGTCGCAGGTTGAGGCTAGTTACTCATATAATTAACGTGTTTTTACAAACGAGAATTACTGAAAATTTGCTTTTTAAAATTATGGTCTTCTAATCAAAAAGACATATTGGTAAGAAATACGGTTTTGAAATAATTACCACTGTGAAATAAAGAGGTACATCCAGTAGTAAAAACTTTTAACATCTCTTCACAGTTTCAATTGTTGAAATTAGTAACATAAATAGTGATAATTAATTAACGTTAGGGAATAGGGAAAAACTTTAATTTAAATACGAAGCAATTCATAAAAATACGTATATCTTTACTTTATACTTGGTGCGTATATATAAATAGAATCGAAGTGTTTGTTATATTGGAACCTGTAATAAAAACGCAAGTAAAAAATTTTTGTATGTCAGTTTGTTCTGGTCTTAAAGTTTTTGACGATATCAAGAGCATCAGCAAGCACATAACAGAATTCGTTTAAAAACATATTTTCGCTATTACTGGTGGATAACCTTAATCAACGTGGTTTGAGAAGTGGCTTAAAGACTTATGTATTTTCACGCTATGCCGAAAACAAGCAATATGATGCTCTTAAGTCTAATCTGCTTATATAGTACCTCTATGAATCACCTAGAACACTGTGTTGCAATTGGTGGATGGGTCAAAATCTCGCTAATATCTTATATTTTTAAGATATACTCAGTTCTCTTTCAGAGGAAAAAGATATATATTTTTTTTAAATGTTAATAAAAGTAAAAAAAAAATATCAAAATTTTTGTGCGTCACGGAGAACAAGTGTAAAAATTGTCTCAGGAAAAAAATTTGGTAACGCTGCGATGGAGTAAGGATGTCGAAAATAAATTTAAAAAAAAATAAAGATTTTTTTAAGTAAAAAATTAAAAGTGTAAAAATGACCCTTGAAATGGGTAACCTTGTGATACACAAGCATGTCAAAAACAAATTTTGAACGGAACAAAAATTGTTTCAAGTATAAATTTCAAAGAAAAAAATATCTCTGAAAAAAATGGGTAACACTGCAATAGAGTGAGTAACAAATTTTGAAAGAAAGAAAGACTTTTACAAGTGCAACATTAAAAGTGAAAAAATTACCCCTGACAAAAGTGGGCAACGCTGTGATAGGGTATAGGTGTTAAAAGTAAATTTTAAAAGAAAGAAAGATTTTTAAAGTATATAATTAGAGCCTTAATAGCTCAACGGTAGAAAGGCACAGACAGAAATAAACAAGGTGTCCAATTCTAACTCGACGCAGCTGGAATATTGTAGCACCCACTCCTAATACAAGCTTTTAATATAAGCTTAATAGGAGGGGAAACAGGAATATTAAACGTACCTAAAAAGTATTCATAATGTCATTCTTTCTTCTTCCTAGGTACTAGAACGGGATAACATTATGCCGTTCTAGTACCAGTCCGCTTAGATTGCAGAGGATGTGACTGTGGGACACTCGGTATGGGTTGCAGCATTACACCGATTTTCCCTCGTATTCATTCGCGGATTAAAGCAAAGTAGTTTAGCTTCTCATGCAAGTATCTTTGTGATTTTACTTCAGATGCAGTAATATATGATCTCGGTATACATATCTCTCTGAGTCGATTCGTTAATGCTGTGGGTCGATACTCCTGGCTGATAAATTCCTTTGTACGATATTGCGCCAGCTCTTTTTGTCTTCTGCCGGTATACATATATAACTAAGTAAAGTGTGACAAGAAAGTTCCAGCAATCGTTATTTTATGTCCGTAAAGTGGCAAATAACCAATGCTTTATTCACCGACAAAAACTGAACGCAATGCGAATGAGGTTTTCGATAATACGGTATCTCCACGTACTTCTCCAGCTACAAGTTTTCAAATTTATTTCTCTGAATTGTCTTATTCTCTTAGCCTTTTAGTGCCACCGATTTCTTGGAATTGGGGACACATTTGGTAAGTATGTTAAAACGGTACGAAAAAAATCCCGTTACACGATCGACGACGTTCAATTTCTGGGACTAATTAATACACGGACGCGGAAGTAAAAATGTTACTTTATTTTATAAGATAAAATTGATTATAATATATAAAAAAGACGCGATGTAAGCTTCGCTAAATTACATATGTCTCATTGCTTTTGACGCATACATATAAACAGCATGCGAATCATGTGTTTATGTGGTTTTTGTAGGTTTCAAAACGTGCGCTGTTTACCTAAGTACGGTGGGAAACAAGCTAGGGGCCTGCTCGGTTGTAGTTGGCATTCGGCAGATTGTCTCGAAACGCATGTATTCCCTGGCGTTTTATGAAGGCGGTTTTCTTTTTTTTTTAATTTATTACCTTCCTCATGTCTATGCTTTGACACAATCTGATGCCGGAGACAGGCATAGCTCAATGTTTGTACATAATTATTATTATAGTAAAACGTATACACACATACATGTGTAAATGCTGTTAATCGTTTGGTATTGGTGTGCGTGTGGTTTTATTTTAATAATTTAATATATTAATATTATAAAACGTTCGCGCACCCTCCTCTATATAAATTATAATTTTGCCAAATTTAGCTTCACGTATAATTACATTTTGCTTCTTGTTTGACATAAGTGTAACTGTAAGATGAGTGTGATATTGGTATAGACTGTACACAGATTCTTTGTTTTAATTACACAATGTTGTGTACATAAAATAATAAATCAATAATTGCATTCTAGTTATTTACTCCAATAACTTTATCGTGAAAATATAACAGATAGGTAGTTCCTTATATTATATTATATTATATTATATTATATTATATTATTAATTAATGGGCTTGCCAGTTCTTATAATATGTATATCTTAAATGTATTATCAATCCTGATTTCCGTTGTATCTAATTAGCAACAATAGACCACAAAGGTCGTACCTCTGTAGAGTGTATCTCATAATAGTAACATCTAAAAATAAAGTAGACATCTTACCCAAACAGCTATACAGTTCTATGGCACCCCGAAGGAGACACCCATCATCTCGTGTGATGCCCCTTGTGACGTTGAGACAAAAGCAGCCTTCATCGTTGTCCAGGAACCACTCGTTGGCGGAAAACCTCACAGTTGGTATACCTTCATACGAGTTATCATATTGGTACCTCAGTTCGACAGACCTACAGAAATTAAACATATTTTTAATACATTAGTTATAGTTTTAACGAATTGATTTATATTTATTTGGTCCCGAAAAGACAAATAGGGGAACTGTAACTTTTTTAGGATATGTTGATGAATAAATAAATAATTTCATATAAAAAATTAAGCCCACGTTCGGGCAGGACAACATCTGCCGGGTCCGCTAGAGGCTAACAAAGGCAAATTTGACAATAAATAAATAATTAATGTATACAAAGGAGTTAAAGTACACTATTTATATTGTGTTTGAATTCTGTGTCTGATATCTGCGGTATTGTTCTGTTATTACTATAATTCGTATCAATCAAATTCATTAATGTGTGATCGTTGTTTCGTATAACAAGGAGTTCACGGGTTGACGGTAGAGACCCTTAATTTTGACACTCATGAACAATTGTAGCACCAGAAACGGCCGGCCTTTCTTTAGGTATTGTAATTTGTGATAGTGTTTGCAAATAACACCTTTATAAAACAAAACTCACCGACAAATATCAGTATTGAGAGCGAATATAGATTTATCTCTGTCCACAAATGGTGCGAATATTCCCGAGTCTGTCCCGTTGACCTTGTTGCAGATGCTGGGCACCTGTTCTCCGGTATCAGTGACCTCATCGACCCAATTATAACACAATTCTAAGAAACACCATGCCCGTACGTGCCTTTACTGGTATATATATAAAATGTCTTTCACAAGTGTTGTATAAAACTTAAATGATTTGATTTTATTTGATATTGAAGTGCGAATCCACGTGCCCTCGAGTAAAAGCTCTCAATTACCAAGAATCAAGTCTTATTCAATCAAGAAGCGATCTGAAATACATTTACGCTTAGCCACTGTAAATATAATATTTTAAATTCAAACACAACAAAGGAAAACTATCAAAAATCATTTAAGGCTGAGAATATCAAAATTATTATTGGATTTGAAGACGATACTTTATCACTTCTAAAACATTTCACCCCATCATCACGACGATGGATAAAATACACAATCGTGCGATTTGCTACAAAACCTTGCACAACTGCTCTGCGAAATCAGTTACCAGCTTCTTAGTGCCAACTAATTTCTCAAATACCGGCAACGCATCGGCGAGCTTTCTGATAGTATAGTCACACAAAATAAAGCGAACCCCTCCCTGTTTGTTACATAACCAACTATCTGTTTCTACAGATTCCGCGTAAAATTGCGAGAGCACTTAGGTCACTTTTATAGTCACACCTATCCAAATCCGTTCTTACCGGATGTCGACTTTAAACTATGTCTTTGTCAAATCTTATCTTTGTACGTCCCACGATTTTCGAAATTAGGTATTAGGTGACCTTTCGCTTTTATATAAATAGATATAAACACATCTAAAAGTATCTCGTGTAATAGTATCAGAAGTCCACAATCCCCACGGACAAAATCTGCGATTAAGCCACACCGATTCGAATCTTAATCAATCAAAAAGCAATTTGTATATACATTTCCGTCTACTTCTGTAAATGCTATATTTTATCTCCGAAAAATAACGACACCGAGCATTGGATTTCGCTTAGCGACGAATTGAAAAATCATCATTCGAGTTGACAAAGATACATTTTTCGTCAACACAAACAAATGTTTTTATCAAGTTTAAATTATTTCACACTATGCAGTGCGTCTACTTGAGTTAAAGAAAGTCACGCCATGTGTATACCATATGCATAACCATTAATGCAGTGTGGTAGGCTCGTAAACCAGTAGATCCCGATTAATGTTACATTTTGATATTAGTCGTGTGATTCTGGTGCTTCCGGGATGTTGTCAGACGGCAGTCGGTCATCTTTCCTCGCTCCACCTGACTGATTCTGGGATAACACTAGGTAGAAGAAAATCTAATAGAGTGTGGTAATGCGTCGCCACGCGCAAACGACTCCCTTACTATCTCCCCATTTAAATCAAGCTTACCAATAAACACGGAATTTACACCTTCTTATAAAACGAAGCAATAAATAGTTTGAAAATCCAAAGTGCACGCCTCTTATTTCCTAGATATGACGAGCTAACAGCTATGCAGGCCGCCACTGGCGTTAAACGCTATCTCTTAGAAGAAGCTCAATACTTAATAGTAGGGCAATATTCCGCTAGGTGGTACGTCCAGATGAAGTTTAATTTTTCGTTAATTATAATTACACACCCATTTTCAATAAAATAAACAGCGCACCGTAATTCTGAAGCAAATAATAAAAGATTAACGTGATAAATTGACTGTTTCGAACGTGATCGTGCCAGATCCACACACACAGATTCGGAGATCTAAGTATTTCCTTAAAATGAGTTTTTTTTACACTAAACAAAATAATAAACAATTTTCCGAAGTACCAAAAGTGTTAAAACACGAGTTTCACGTTAATCTGTGTGTATTTACATTTATCAATAAGTGCCATACCAAAGGAATAAAATGATTTTTAGTCCACAAAATCACTCGGTTTTGATTAAGTGAGTGTAGAAACCCATAACGCTTTGCGTTATGAGGCGTGCAACAATGAGTAACAAACAGAACATATATATAAATGAATTGAATATGGTTGTATAAATAAGGGCTGGACGAATAAGACTAACGAATTCTGTTATTATCATCTGTCCAATTATTATATAAATCTTATAATACCACGAATAGCGTTTTCCCTCAGTTCCTTGTAATTATGGATGATGAGGTTGCAAATACTTTTTGGGCGTAAGGAAATCTACCGACAGAGTATATTTATTATTTCTAAAGATAGCAGCATCCTTGCACTTATAGGTGAAACATCTGCACGACCAGGAGGCAAGCAGATGCGTTGCCGGCCTTTAATGACGAGTTTAGGCCACCGGGAAGTCTCATAAACCGAACGAAACCTCTTTGAAAATATTTATTACAAAAGGGGGTAACTGTTATGACGTCCCAATGTGTCCACCGTTTATTGGACCAGTTGTGTAGCCATCGGACTACAATATTGCACCTTTTATCTCTCGTTTTTATTCGCGGTGTTTTCCCGGTCTTTGATTTATGCAAAGTAACGTGTGGTTCTATCAATGAAAAGTAATTTATTAGGAGTTTATTTATGGAATCTTTTAACGTTTTAACAAAAACGTTAAAAGATTCCATAAATAAAAATTAACAAATTAAGTAGATATTTTTAAAACATGTAAACGTGTTATAATGCGATAATTTTTTTTGATTACTTATATTTTTATTCTGTAAGATGAATAATATAAGAGAATGAAGCAAAGATCAAGCTATTTTAGGAGAGCCCAGATAATCCAAAAATAAATACCGAAGTGTACATAGCAAAAAAGAGCCACCTATTTACATTTCAGTCATTATATCAAAAGTTCTGTGTAAATATATTTCCAATGAAAAATCAGATCATATTCCTTCTGAGGATTTGAAAATTATCGATATAAATTAAAAACAGTAACACAATAGATGTAGAATAAGCCCTCATTCCCACGAGAGTTAAATAATCGTTGCGTTAAATCTCGGCGTTCGCGTTTTTTTAGCGTCGCCGATACAAAATTAAAGCGTATATGTATATATCATTAATAAAGAAGTGTTGCGTTATAAAAGAGTGTGTATGAACACAAACTTGGGAGTTCCTGTGTTCTATTTGAACGCTTTTTTAACGCGCGGTAAAAAGGCTCTTGTGCGGGTTAGAGGCGTTTCTTAGGAAGGTGGAGGGAAGGGAGGTATGCGGTGATACTTTATTAAAGCAAACTGTTTTCTTCATAGCGTGGTTTGAAAAAACAGAGAATCGAATTCGTTATTGGATCATATTACTCTGAGCTGAGCTGGCTGAGTATATCACACTCTGCAACAATCGAACACAGCAATAATGTTCCTAAGAACCGTTGTTGTTACAATCCTTGCGGCACAACTATAGAATTGCTAATGGTGTTTTCGTAGCAGACGCTAAGTCAATTGAGTCGTCCCCTACCCATGGGGTGTTTCACTTTCATTTATTAACGACCAGAATAGATGGTTCGCTGCGCTTGCATTAATATTATCGGCCTACCCTCTATTTTTCTTTTCATATCGCTGCTTAGCGGCTTTGTCTTTAAAGTATGTTTATGTTGGATAATCTCTTTTATTAGAGTTTTCTTTGTGTTATTTTTGGATAGAGCAATTACTGTTTTGTATTGACTGGCCCATTGGCGCAGTGGGCAGTGACCCTGCCTTCTGCTCCGGGGTCGTGGGTTCGATTCTCGCCTCGAGTCTGGGTGTATTATCCATATGTATGTATTTATATATTTACAAGAAAAAAATATTTATGTATAACAGGCGGCTGTTACCTGTAACACAGGCATTAAGTTGTCTTACCTTAGGAGCAGACGTCCGTGTGTCATAGTCCTATATATTTATTATTATTATTGATACATTGTTTCAATTATTAATATATTCAGTAATAAAGACCAATATACTACAGGAGTTTCTTTTTTATGTTTTTTTTTAATGTTACAAGGGGCAAACGAGCAGGAGGCAGGGAGCTAAGTGCCTACTGACGCCTATAGACATCTGCACGACCAGGAGGCAAGCAGGTGCATTGCCGACCTTTAATGACGAGTCTAGGCCACCGGGAAGTTTCACAAACCGAACGAAACGTGACAACAATACCATCACTTGACGTGACTGCATTGCCGCCACTTCACGACGATCTTATTCAAGAAAGACTTTTTGTAAATAATTGTTAATCTCATACAACATACGCTTTGTGTTTAAAAAATTATCCATAAAACCCTGTTAAAGATTATATTTTGTTCGTATAAATTTATATAATTAAATTAAATGAAGAAGCTTTTTAGTAGTGTGTTAAACTGCTTACCTTAATTTTTGTTGCGAAACGAGCGGCTTATCAAAGTGAAATCCGCTTACACCTGAAAGGAATAACTAAATTTAGAACTGTGTGAAATATTTTAAAATGAGAAAATCTTTTTAGTAATAGAGCTGTTAATAATGGAAGTTCGAGTAAGATTTAATAACTGTGGTTGAATTTTCTCTTATTTCAAAAGAATATAGAAAGGAAGTAAGGATAAATGCATAATGTTACAGTTTTTATTAAGACAATACGTCTTAATAAAAACTGTAATATTATGAAAAAAATATATGTTGAACAATTTTGTGACCTAGATCATTAAAAAAAGCACACCGCAAAAATTTGCATGAAAATTCTATAACGTACTGAAATTTGCACATCCATAAATTTTAAACGCAGACTATAACCTGATCATAATAAAATAAACATTCTTTTAACTAACACTGATTTTTTAACAAATTAGAGATAAAAAAAGTAGCTTACCTGCTGAACAAATCTACAAATAATACGGGAGCTCAAAAGTGTCGTCGAGGACTTCAATGTCAGCAGCGGCTCGTTTGGACCGCTGCCAGTTCAAAACCATTTATGCTGGTAAATTGGCTGAAAGTACTCAATCGACTTTTCGGTTTTATTTGTAAAGCCTAACGAGAAATCAATTGCATTTTCACCGAAACATGGTTTATTTTTAGTCGATTTTTTTTTTCGACTAGAAGTAAAAGAAGTTAACGTTCTGCACTACCACCGCTGCCGACAACTGTAATTCGTTAACAGAATAACTAAATTACATTTAATAACCATAAATACAATTTGTTCAGGAAACGCTGAGGATATAGAGTGGATAGTGATATTCATATACAAATAAAAATACGAGGAAATATTTACACTGTTTTATGGAATTTCCACTCATAAATATTTTTTACAAATTCATGACGCAGTATTCAACTTCATATTTTGCATATGTTCAATATTTTGAAAGCGGATTTGCTTGCTATTCAGACTACCGATACGGACGAAGCATTGTAGCGCTCAAAATAATAAAAGGCCCGCAAGCTTCGAGCCTTTATGATACCAATTTTCCGATAAAATATGCTGGCAAGCGTCCAAACAAGCCACTACTTGCTATGACCCTTGAAGGCACTTCAAGATCTTTGATATGATATCAGTGCAAAGACGAATTTAGTCTTAATGTGCTACTTTTGTGCATTTTCTTACTCAACACACGAGACAGGCTGGATATAAATCTTTTAAGAAATAAATTGATCTGATAATACTACTGAAGCTTGTCCGATTAAAGACGATACACCCTACAAAGAATCTAAAGCCAACAATTAAAACTGTTCATGTAGTTTTGTGGTTCTATTGTCTAAGAAGCGTTGTCTAAATTCTTGGTCAAGCTACAGAGAGTGAATGCTGATAGTTTTTTGGTAACTTATATAGGTTATTACGGTAGCTTCCTTACAATCAAGCGCCAAATGAACAGAAATGCTTGGAATTCAGTACTATTATGTTTTGTGTATAGATTTTACTATTGGCATGAAAATATAATAATAATTTTTGTCATGAAGGCTTCCATACATGTGAAATGGGGTGATTTTTTTTTCATTCATCCCTGTGTCCCCCGTTGTGTGGGGTATCATTGAATAGCTCTTTTAAAATAAAGGCAAGGTTTCATACACATATTTTTTAGTATGGGTACCATTTTCGAGTAATTGGCATTCAAAGTGTTTGCATGTTAGAGTCCGTATTAATAGTACATGTTTCTTAACTCATTAGGGAAATTGTTTTGAGCGAAGTCGGGTCACAACTTTAAAAGTTAAGTAACAAATAACTGTATCGCGTATAGAACTCTTGAACACTTATTTGCTTTTTGATATCGTTACTTGAGTAAGTATTCTCAATTAAAAACGTTCAGTAGCTGGGATTAGTTACGATATATCGCATTGACTACACGTAGTACATGTGTGACATGTCTGTATGCGACACGGTCTCGCTCGAGAAACCACGGTCTCAGGCACTGTTGCGCACTATTGTTCAACAGCCATGACACATATTGAGAGCTGTCTAGAGTAATTCCAGTCTAGCCTGTTGGCAACTTGCCAACGGTTGCATAACTAGACCTGACGCGTAAGTTATGACGAATTAAAAAAACGCCGCTGAATGTTAGAATTCCTAACTTGTTCCCTTCATTGTTTGTGCCGTTAATGTAAATGCGGGTTGTAGTTCTTATTCAGAACTAGGTGATACCTGCGTATTTGTCCTTATGATGTATTAAACTGAAAACAGTTTTTAGCTACAACGTTAAGTATATATTGAAGGCTTAAATTAAAGGAAAAGTACGCTGTAGTAGCAGTAGCAATGTATACTCGGTTGCAATGAACAACACAATTTTCTTTTTACTTAAAAAACACAATTCGGTGAATGATCTATAACCTCATATTTAAAAAAAAAAATAACATTTTTTACATTATTTTTACAAAATGGTCTCATGTGCGATTTAATTGCAGCCGAGTGTAGTTATACCAATATGATTTCTGTATTCTGGACAAAGACTATCTTCTTAATAGAGGAATTTTCAGCTTAATTCACGAAGCTGTTAGGATTAATACATTAATCATATTATAATACTCTCATTGTTATTTTATTTGCATGGCATTATAACTGTAACGGACACGTTGGTGTCTTCTCCGAGTTCTTATTGATGGGGATCAATAAAACACCAACTTGTCATAAACTTCTCGCCGAGTTCCGTCAGATTAGCTCTGCGTGAATGCCGTCAAATTGTTTGCCTTTTTAATTACACGACTAGAAGCCTTCGTTCTTTAAACCTTTCTTCAAGTTCACTTGATATCTATACTAATATATAAAGCTGAAGAGTTTGTTTACTTGAACACCACGACCCCAGGAGCGGAAGGAAGGCTTCTGCCCACTGCGCCAACGTCCAGTCCGTTGTTCTAATACTAATTAATTTATACATTTTTTATATATAAAGCGGAAGAATTTGTTTGTTTGTTTGAACGCGCTAATCTCAGGAACTATTTGAAAATTCTTTCAGTGTTAGATAACCCATTTATCGAGGAAGACTATAGGCTATACACTGTCACGCTAAAATATTTCACCTCATTTTACGCTGACGAAGTCGCGGTTAGCAACTAGTTTTAATACGCTTTCCAATGTTTTTGAAATGTACGCATAATAGTCGGCTGTTTACCAAGTTATATCGCATTTTCAATATTTTTTTGTGAGCGCTCTAAAAAATAGGACATACATCAGCTTTTTGTTTAATTATTTATGAATGTTAATTAAAATCTATGTTTACAAACGTTTTAGCGCCATGATTTAAGAAAAGCTCACAAAAGACATCCGTCAGCAGAGATAAATTGGGATAAAAATTAAATTGACAGGAATATCCATGTGTTCCAACGTCGCGTTTGTCGACGCTGCCACGTAATTGATGGCTGGGGTGAATTTTAACGTAATGCCGTCTAATTGATCCGTTTGGTTGATAACTTTATCATACTGTAGATACACACAAACATAGCTATCGTAATGTAGATACACACTAACGCTCAACGCCGGATCCGTGCGGCTTTAGCGCTAAATGGACTTCCGCCACCGCCGAATTTAGCGCAAACCACTAATTGATTTTACATTTAATAATGTTATTTAATTATATTTTTCACATAATCCCGCTAAAGTCGCAAACCGCTTTACCGTATTAAATTCTGTTTGTTTTGTTACATTCCCATTATTTCAGGGAAGGTTTAAAGAAAATAAATAAAGGAAAGGTCGAAAGAATATTTTAAAATGGTATAAAAAAATAAATTGGTCGCTACATCAGAATAGCTGTTGTCCACGCGCGTCGGTAGTCACTTGGGTGAAAGCCGGCAGCTCGTTTGCTCCTTGTTACAAAAAAAAATCTAATAGCTTAAATCAAAGTTTTGACTGGCGTGCCATGACGAATTATTATTTCATAAATATTCGGTCAGTGTTACTTTTTATGGAAAAGATGTGAAGTAGGTTGCTTAATTCGTTAATAAGACACGAGCCTAAATTCGGGGAAGAAATTGTCTGCCGTGCCCGCTAATTTATAAAAAAAAAATAATTAATAATTAGGTGTATTCATAAATTAATATAAATTAAGCATAAGAAATCGTAGGCTTTGTCTAATGTGCAGATTTATAATAAAAAAAAAACAGTTAAGACTGATACACACGCATACGAAACTAAGCTATATTGTCATAAGCGAAACGAGACCGCTTGCTTTATGAATACAAATTGTCATATAAAACACATACAAAATTCCCGTCGAGCGGGTATCAAATTTAAGCGGATTGAACAAACTTTTACAGCCGCCTCGAAATTGCCATCAACACCTGTTACAAAGGCCGCTATCGAATTACTCGCGACATATCCACCCCCCATAAATACGGTATTCGTTATGCATTTCTCATATTCATGAATACGTTTTATTGGCCATAATAAAGTATGAACATCTCAGATTTGTGGGTGTATGTGTAAGTGGGTATTCGAGAGAGAGAAAGCGAGAGAGATAGAAAGTGAGATAGTGCGTATTTGTCTAGGACAGAGAGAGAGAGTCTATGGGCGTGAGAGAGAGAGAAAGGAGAAAAAAGAGGTGGAGAAAGATGGGAGAGAGCTTTGATTGAATATTACGCCAGTCGCCGTCGTAAATACGATATTCGTTATTGCGTGTGAGACAGAGAAATAGTAATAGAAATGGAAGTGAGATTGATTGAATGTTACGCAAGTCCTCGCCGTAAATGCGGTATTCGTTATGCAGTTGTCGTACTGATGAATACGTTTTATTGGCCATAATAAATTATGATTATTTCAGAATGTATAGCGGACGAATCTAACTAATTCATATATAGTAGATATATAACATACTTCTTGTTCTCTTTGTATTAGCGGTAAGATGACAAAAGATCATGGTGTTTGTAGAAGTACAACATATTCGAGGTAGCTAGTTGCCATAAATACGGTATTCGTAATCATTTCTCATATTCATGAATCCGTTTTATTGGCCCTATAAGCGATAAATTGTAAATTTATTTACGAGAAATTCTCTTTTATTAGGTGGGTCGTTAATTAAGAAAAAAAAAGCAATGTAACAAGTAGCGTAAAATAAGTATTTCTTTAAAAAAGGCGATGTATGGTCAGCAATATGACGAAGACGGGAGCTGGATTGAAACGACATTTGATGTGCGAATGCTGAGTGCAAACAAAGAATATACCAATTTAGCTCATTGCAGCGAGTAGAATATTTTCACTTTCGAAAATTGTTTCAGTTGAATATTGCCACTATAATAATGATTATGTTTTCTAATCTACATTTATTTATTGATATCTAAGGCCGGTGGGGTCTAAAAAAAATTGGAGGAAACTTGGCTCCTATCAACATCCAGAATCATAAAGTGCATGCTTTTCTGAGTTCAAAACCATTCACAGAATGACCGCACTTTGACCGCATTCTGATCTCATATCTATACTAATATATAAAGCTGAAGAGTTTGTTTGTTCTGCTTGAACGCGATAATCTCAGGAAGTACGGGTCCGATTTGAAAAATTCTTTCAATTGTTAGATAACCCATTTATGGAGGAAGGTTAAAGGTTATGTATCATCATGCTAAAATTGAATCTAATTTTACGCTGACGACCGACGCTGAAAACCGAGTGATTTATGGCTGTGCAGAGTGCAACGAGTACAAATAAATCTGTCGTTATTCGTTACGGCCTTTCAGGGTCGTTTGTACTCGACTTGCAATGATGCATCGCGCAATGGGTACAATAACTCTATTGTTATGGCACGTGCGCCTTTTTCAGAGTGCATCGCTCATTGTGTTGAGTTCGAATTGTGATAAGAATGTACTTCTCGACCCCGAGAAGTCGCTGTGAATTGGTTTCTTGCACTTGCAAGTACCTTTTTTATCTGTCGGTAGTTTCCTATGGGATCGGAAGGTCATTTGTTTATCATGAGACAACTCATAATTAATGCAAGACGATTGTGGTATCCTGTAAATAAGTCTTCGGGTATGAAATGATGTAAATAAATGAATTGCAAGAAAACTTTATTTTTCACGGATAATCTTGGTTACACTTCCGCATAAACAACCCTCATTTCAGCACCAGCATTTTAATCAAAAGACTGCGTGTGTTTCTATTTGCGTCGGACTTGAGCGTGTATTCAAATATTTTATAAAGCATGATTTCACAACAGCGTAATTTGAATCTCACTTTTGAAAATATACAGCCCGAAGACAAAAAGGTTTAACCTTTTTGTTAGCATACGTTAGTGCGCATTAGTTTCCGCTCTCGCAGCGACCACGTGGGCCCGATATTTAGAGCGCAGTCGGCAATAGTACTTTTAACCCAGTTAGAAGTTATGAATGAAACGAAAACTCCTCGGTTATCGTCTATCGAGGGCGTTCGTTGTAGATATGACACCTGCATCGCGTAAAAATGTGTCAGGGACAACAATCGCGTATTAAAAATTTCGAAGTATTTATCATTTTTAAACGTTGTTCTAGAATCTATACTTCCTCACTATTATTATCCAATTGTGTAGTAGTGACTTCAAAGCATTATATAAACGAACACTACATACAACAAGAAGATATTACATACAAGGAGAGGAAGATATTTTGAGTAGAGTGCTACTCAAAATATCTTCTTCTACTTCTTCGGATGCTTCTTCGAATATCGAAGGATTGCAGTCAGCAATGTACATATACTTCGCTTTATTCCTTGCGAGGCAAAATAGTTCAGCAGCACTCGCAAAATATTTACTATTTGAAGATGTAAATTTATATAAGTATACATAAACGACAGGAATCATAAAACACGTCCGTTTACTGTCCTGAAATCTCCATTTGCACGAGCGAACTCCAGGGAACGCTTATAAAAATGTTTTCTATTAACTCCACATTAATGCATGATATTGACTACTAAAGGAATGTGAGGTTTCTTATTTTGCCTAATTTGGAGAATTAAATCACCTTGAGAAAACCCTAAATGAATAGACCACAAAGTTAAATCTTACGTGTAGATGAAATTGTGAATGTCAGATTCATCAGGGTTTCCCCCAGTGTAGTCATATCTCTATTGACGGGTGAACAAATGTATTTGTCGTTCGAAACGAATGCCAGAAGCGACGGTAGCAGATGGTAAAAATTGTATTGAATTATAGAAATAATGTATGGCTTGTCTAAATTCTATGATCTATAATTTACTGTAGCTTTCTAATAGCAGATGTTTTTTAACCTGTTCATTTTAATAGATTTTGGCTTCGATCTCGTAATGCTGCAGGAAAAGAAACTTTACTAGCATGGGCCTTCTTAATCAGAACTCGTTAGCCACTGTAGGCAAATCCAAAATTAATTAAGTCCACAATGTACTCATTAATCCAGGAGATTAATGAGGTATCGGGGATGACTTCAGACGGCAGTCGGTCACCTTAATTTGCCCCAAAGCCACCTCCTGTCTGAAAGCGGACCCTGATATTAGACTAGGATAACGCTAGGAAGAAGAAAAAGTTTAAAGGTCTAGGTTGGTCATGCAAGAAGTTAAAAAATTATTATTGTGTAAAAAATATTTTTTTTGCTCAGCAATTTTGTGTGTGTATGCGTGCGTGCGTGCGTGCGGGTGTGTGCGACAGTGTGCGCCTATGTTTGTGTGTGTGCGTGTGTAGATTTTGGTGTGCGGGTGTTTGGGTGTGTGTGTCCATATATATTTTTATCCCATATGTAGATTTGTATGCGATTGCGTAACCACGTGCTTATAAGATAGTTTTATTTACTTTTATCTTCATTAATATATCAGTTTTTCAATATAGGATTTTATTAATGAATATTAGCAATACCTTTTAGATATGTCTAATATTCCCGTTTCCCGTCTTACTAAGATTAAATTAAAAGCTTTGCGGGCGCGACAGTACCAGGCGGCGTCGGGATTTGAACCCGGTACCTTGCTGATTTCAGTGCATCCCTGCAACCATTGAGCTATTGAGGCTATAATCAAATCGCATTGCGTACATTAAAAGCTGCGGTTTCACTCGCACCTCCAATACAATACGCGCCCATACAAATTTCTGATCCCCGTTATATCGTATGGGAACAATACCAGCTCATTGTTTTCGATTGGGCCCATATTAAGCCCGACCGCACGAAATATCTTCCGGGCAGGGCCATCAACCAAATTACAACCAACCCACCTTTGTTCTCGCATAGTTGCATTTTAGTAATTATCATTGGGCTCATGGACAAAATTGGCAAACGGGCAGGCGGGTAACATGAGTAACTGTCAAAACTCATTGATTCGTGATACTTTGCATATAATATATGCATTTGAGAAGCTATATGTGAAATTTCCGTAGATATACTTTATATATCTACTTATACTTTATACATTTTTCTATACATAATATATAGGGTTGAATTGTTTGTTTATTGCCGTTTATGCCGGCCACTGGTTAAATTAAGACCTCCTCAAGTATGCTCATTTAATGATGTCTCCAAGTCGTGTTGCCTTAGGAGTACTTGAGGTTTATTACTTTCAAAGGTGCAAGAAGTCAAATTGGACAAAGAAAGTTTGACTTTGACTTCTTTTGCAAAATACTACTTGCATTTGTAGAAGAGGACCTAAATGTTCAAAATTCATCATTCAGGTTTCATATCTATACTTAATCTATATTAATATATAAAGCTGAATAGTTTCTTGAACGCGCTAATCTCAAGAACTATTGGTCCGATTTAAATGTCCTTAAGTGTTAGATAGCCCATTTATCGGGGCAGGCTATAGGTTATATATTATCACGCCAAAAAATTAAATCTATTTTTATACATAATTTTACGCAGACGCAGTCACGGATACAGCTAGTAGGTATATAAAGTTCTAAAGTGTTTATTTTCAGACTCCTCTGAAACGGCTTGATCAATTTTTAAAGAATTTTTTTTGCTTGTTAGGAGGTCTGTGAATCGATCGTAAACTTTTATCATTGTCTAGATCGTATCGGTTTGCATTAGTAAGTACAGTTAATGATTAAATATTCAGCCTGGTGGTGAATAATGCTTATGGGAAAGTGCAAATAATTGCCGCATCGTCGGACATTCAGCAAACAGCACAATTAACACTTATTCACACGAATGTTGGTGATAAAACCCGCTCGTTATCGACGACTCTGCCAGCCGCCAAAATCAACAAATCACTGCCATTTCATAGCGCAGTATTTGTAAATAGTACAAAATTGTGTTGAAACATTTTCTGCTTCAACGGCAAACGAAATGTAAACTTAATTTAAAACATCCATCCAAAAATTGTATGTATGAGTATATGAGCGAAAGGCGTCTATCCCAAAATCTCGAAAAACGAAAATCTTAACAGTCTTCTTGTATAATCGCCCAAGGAAGTGCTTTACCATTTCGAATGAAGTTCCTACTTAAAGAAAATTCTGCTGAGGGTTATTGTTAGAAATTAGCATAATGTATAAACAAGTAAAAATGAGCCATTTAACTCACTGACTTGCAAACTACATTCGACCTTAGCGTGGCAATTAAGGATCGGCAACGCATCGGCTAGTCTTCTGGTCGTACAGGTGTCCATGGGCGTCGGTAGGCACTTGGGTGCCTGCTGCCTGCTCGTTTGCCCCTTCTCCTATCTTCCTAAATAGAAGTAGTACCACGCTTGTAGCCGAATTAGGCCGGCACACCCGTGTACTAGTACCTCTTTCTCACATGACATCGGCGTGAAGTGGCTGCAATGCTGTCACGTCAAGTGATGGTATTGTTGTTGCGTTTTGTTTGGTATTTGAGACTTCCCGGTAGCCTAAATTCGTCATTAAAGGCTGGCAACGTATCTACTAGCCTTTTTGTCATGCAGATGGTGTCGACCATGGGTGTCGGTAGGCACTTAGGTGCCTGCTCGTTTTCCTCTTGTAACATAAAAAATATATATTGAGTATGGCTGCTTTTTGTAATTGTAAATTATTATTATTATAATTTTTGAACCAGTTATGATACTTAATATTTTGGTGACAACATATTCGAAAGCGAAGTTTGCGAGCTTACGAAATAATTACGGCCATATGGTTTTTTTTTTAATGATCTCGTCCCACAGATCCACGGAATGGGAGAAATCCGCAAAGCGACCATTTTTGTCGAAAATAATATCAAGTGACCCCCATTTCGGGAAAAATAGGACGCTATGAACGTTCTATGGCTTTAATATAGGCGGAGAATACACGCAATAAAATGCCCTTTATAAGAGTTATTTTCGCCGTTCGCTGGCGGATTAAAGGGAAAAATATCTAAAAATTTCGTACTTTTTCGGCATCAAATTTTGTTATTTCTACTTGATTTAATAGAAACGTATTCCGAAATGGTTAGGAATACATTCTGTTATTATAAAAAATCCTATTCGACATAGGCTTTACTATTTTATTATATTCCAGCAGATTCGACAGATGTTCAGCGTTCGGAGAGATGAAAAAATAAAAGAGAAAATGTGACCGCGTGCGTGTTAGAATACGCTTATATAAGGGTTCCGTGCCTCATACCCGTTAAAGATATTTGTTAAATTTTGGTTACAATAAAGAATAGTTATTATTTTTTATTATAAATAACTCCAATATGGCCGATTTCGTTAAAAATAATTTTCCTAATGAGTTTTGAGCATGTCCTAACAACGTCTAGCAAACATGGGCGTACGAGATAGCCTCTGGCGATGATTATTGCAGAGGCACTAAAATAATTTAAAAAAATCCTTTAAAATATTCAAACATGAAATCAAGCGATCTTTTGCAGAAAATGATATACCCAATAAGTACTGTAATCCCCACTCTTATTATAGTGCTCTTATAATGCTTTAAAATTAATCTGTAATATACTAGCCGCACCCCGCGACTCCGTTTGCGTGGGCCACCCTTATCACTTAGGGTGATGAAAAATAGATGTTGACCGATTCTCAACCCTAGCCAATATGCACGCAAAATTTCATGAAAATCGATCGAGCCGTTTCGGAGCAGTTTGGCAACACACCCCGTGACACGAGAATTTTATATATAAGATATATAAAATAGTATATTATGCGCATTAAATAAATAAATATCTGATGCTTCATTCCAAAGATTACAACTGTAGTCCCGCCAATAAAATGGTCGTACAAGAGCGTTGTACGAAAGTAATCCTACAACGCGTTTTCCTGTAATGTGGAATAAACCTACCGTTTTATATGGGGTATTACAGTCATATCTGTTATATTACATAGCTACAAGGAAGTGCAATAATAGGAAGAATTGCATTCCAAGGTTTGATTTATTGAAACTCTAAAAACTTAATTTTGTCCATAGTTTCGGAAAGGATTTCCCATTAATAAAGAGGGTTTTACGCGTTCATATAAACATTTCGCAATGTGAATGCGTTAGTGACATCACATGACCTGAATCCTGATATAACGGGTTTTACGTTACTGATACGATAGTTGGCGACTATTACACCGTCAAGACACACAAATAAAATCATATATTTTAATATGATCACTTTATCTATTAATTTGATAATATCTTAATTTTATATGTGTATATTTTAGGTATTTATTAACGATAAAACATGTCTCATAATCCTGAATTTAAGCTAATATTTTATTTATATCTAGAAATTTATATTTTTTATAAACTCCCTTGAAAATTCTTCTACATTGCTTGTCAAGCAAATGTGGCTATTTAGACTGGAATCCCTAAGAAAAATGACAAGTAAATAAGCCAAAGTTCTTTTGCAATTAAAAACTAACCCTTCCTAAGGCTTTAGACTTTATCATGTATATAATTAGAGGTAGTGCCATGCTTGTAGCCGAATTGGGCCAGCACGTCCGGATACCAGTACCTCTTTCTCACATGAGATCGGCGTGAAGTAGTGGCAATGCTGTCACGTCAAGTGATGGTATTGCTATCGCGTTTTGTTCGGTTTTCCAAGAAGGCTAAGTTTGCCTCTAAGAGGCTTGGCATTCTTAACAGGGCGAAGCAGTACTTCAAGCAAGTCCGTCGCTTGCGACTGTACAAAGCGCAAATCCGGCCATTGCATGGAGTACATGTATTGGGCGGGGGCCCATAATATCAGCTGCCTCTATTTCCGGTCGGCTCAATTATCTGGCATTGCGGAGAGATGTGGGTTCATTCTGCATTTTTATCGCATGTATCATGAGGAGTGTTCCGAGGAATTGTTCGAAGTAACACCGGCAGCTGTTATACTACGGAACATCTGGTCAGAATTTGAAATTCCATCCTCATCATCTCGATGTCCTCCCACAATTCCTCGGTGAAATCAGTTATCCGCTTCAGTATTTCCGAGCCGATACGACTTAGGGACCTTCAAGAAAAGAGCATATTCATTCCTCAAAGGTCGGTAAGGCACCTGCGAGCCCTCTGGTGTTGCAGCATGGGCGTCGGTAGTCACTCGAGTGAATGCCGCCTGCGCGTTTGCCCCTTGTTATATAAAAAAACCGCTAAACCCGTCAGATTCTTGAAATGTAAACTTACCTCCATTATTAGCTTGCCTTATCTTAATCTGACGCGCTCGAGTACATCTAAGGCTCCTATGACGAGCCCCCCTACATTGAGATTGGTGGCAGTACATTATAGCGTGTCAGGATTCTTCCTATATGGTTTTCTGACGTGCTCGAGTATTGCGCTATTGCAATTCTGCTTTTATATTTTTGGAATTAGATCAAAAAAGATCATTTAAGCTAGAGCTAATATATTTCTATATTAGCGGTGTAGAAGTACTATAACCCAGAGCCACGTACAATACTGGTGTTCCGTTTATAATATAACCCAAAATTAGGTATACTGTACTTAATAAATATTATTAATATCTATGCAACTTACGAAACACAAATCGTAGATGTGGCCCAAAAAGCTGCAAAATTAAAATACGATTAGGTTGAACATGTCTGCCGCATGTCTTGATCTTTGGGCGAAAATCACTGCTTTGTGGATCCCAGACCGGAAATGACCTCACGGCAGACCAAAAACAAGATGGAAGAATGGCCTAGATGTATTTGATAACAATTGGAAATCGACAGCCACGCATAGAGGCAGACGAAAAGAGGGTATTCTTCCTACAACAAGCGAAAATGCCATCAAAGAGAAAGATGACAGATTTGAGTCAGACCGACAAAACTTTTAATGCGTTGTCTGTGCGACGTTACCAATGTACGTAAGTGAAGACTTATTTAAATAACAAGGAAAGACACTTCTAGTTAATTAATTTTTAGTATTTTTAAAGAAAATTTTGTACATATTACAAACTCACCGGGTCCTGCTCACTCCCGTCCGATTTGAGCGCGTCCCGCGTCTCGTTCTGGAACAAAGTTATATTCTGTTAGACGTTCGCTAGAACGTCCTCAGTCATTTCTACATCTTTTTAAATTGCTTTTTTTGCCACTCGTATGCTTCTTAGTAGTTATTATCGACCGAACTGGGGCGAGCATCCATCTATTTATTGTAAAACGGCTTTTTAACTCACGCGTATGTTATATCGGGATTTCTCGACTGGTTTCGAACCCATCTGGGGTCCTTCCTCATGAGCTACGAAGCGGTGCCGCAGCGGAAAGTGAGGTAAGTTCTAAAAAAATATCCACGTAATTACATGGATAATTTTTTTCACATTCTTCATAACATCCCGAGTAAGTACTCGGGATGTTCGCTTAAAACATTATCGTGCCCGAAGCTAGCCTGTCGTCTCTCTGTCTAAGTCACCACAATTAATCGTAACTAAATATCCATTCGTGGACGTAAGCCAGAGTCAACCTAAAGCAGCGACCGCGTTAATTTTTCCCAATTTCAGCTCCTACAAGATGTAGGGAATCACTAAACGCTTACCATTTTTAAACAGTGATACAAATGGAATTACTAAAAGTGGCACATTCACTAATAGCAAGGTTTCTAACCTTTGAATGTAATAAAAGGGAATAGAGTAAGAAAACGGTAGCTCCAGAAATTCGTCGCTATAAGGTCAGTCGTCCCCCGTGAGACATGTACATGACATAACTTTGTACTACAACATAATCTTAGCTCCACATTGAAGCACTCATACAAGGGCCAGAACAGTCCTCACCTTGGCGCCGGCGGTGGGCCCCGGCGAGTCTTCTCCTGACCCCTCCAACTCGGTGGAGGCTCCACCACTGGCTAAGGACTCCATTTTGAGAAATTGAGGAAGGCTATATAACATTACGCTAAAGAATATTTTTTTTTACATATAATAATTTTACGCGGAGAAAAAAAAATATCCACAGGTCGCCAGTTCAGGTCCGGCTCGAAGGACCACATATTACGGAAAAAAATCAAAAACAAAAGTTTTAAGCGGATTTAATCCCGTCATAGCGGAGAATTTCCGAAAATGATTATACAGCGCAATAAAGACTAGACGAGTCGAATTCGTTGATTACACGTAACGAACAGACAGACAAAGCTGTTTTAATTCTTGTTATTTGTTATCTATACTTCTATACTAAGCTCAATAGTTTGTTTGAACGCACTTATCTCAGGAACTACTAGTCCGATTTGAAAAATTCTCTCGTTGTTAGATAGCACGTTTATCAAGGAAAGCTATAGGCTATATATTATCACACTAAAATGGAATCAATTTTTTTTTGCCTAATTTTATGCGGATGAAGTCGCGGGCACAGCTAGTATGTCAAAGATTATTTTATCAGGACACCTAGAACAGACACTCCAATTTTATTTTTGTGTGTCAACACTAATTCTAATCTTCCTTCATCTTCACATATTTACGCGTCAAAGGTAGCTACTAAAAATATATGTGTATAAAACTAGCTTAAACTCGTGATTTCGTTCGCCTTGCCTTTTTTCACTTTCATACAAACCTTCTATCCCTATTTCACCGCTTTCAATTTTTTTTTAATATTACAAGGGTGAAACAAGCAGGCGGCTCGTCATCTAAGTGATTACAGACGCCCACCGAGAACTGCACCGTCAGAAGTTTTTAAAGTGGCCGGCTTTTAAAAAGGGCTTAGGCCACCGGGAACTCTCAAAAACCGAACGAAAGGCCCCCCCCTTTGAAGCTATTCCTTCTTATGGGCTACCTGACAAAATTCTTCAAAAATTGTGTAATTTCACAAATTTTTGTAGAACGAAAGAGGCTACTTCTAGGCTCTAGAGTAAATTTGAAATGATTAACGTGCTTCGCAGCTGGAGACCACGGGCACCAACGCCACCCTGGAGGACCTGTCGCCGGGCGCCGTGTACGAGATCCGCCTGGCGGCCATCAGCCACGGGCTGCGCAGCGAGTGGCACACCGTGCTCAAGCCCGTCCGTGAGTTATGGCCGCTGCTCATTAAAACATTTCTTCTGCTCGATGCTGTCTGTAATTCATTTGCACTTAATCATAAATATTATAGATGTTTTGATAAATTCTGTTAATGTTAATCCATTTTGAATTCTTTTTCTTTCGTTTTATTCCCTCATTGCTGGGAAGGTTTAATAGAAAGGAAAGAAAAGAAAAATCTAAAATGAATTTAAAGATACAAACTGCAAACTTGTGGCGCTACAATACTTCAGATAGATGTCATTTGTACTAGACCTTTAAACTGTTGAGCCAAAAAAAAATATTGTTTCTAAAAATTTTGTTGTGTTTTCGTTAAAAAAAATCCTTAAGATTATCTTCGCACGATGTATTGCACCAGCCCAAAACTAAGGAAATGCACACCGCAGGGCCCCTGCCGCCGGAGATGATTTCGGTGGAGCGCGCCACGTCCAACTCGGTGGTGGTGCGCTGGCGTGGGCCGCGCGGCGGCGCCGTGGGCGCCTTCACGCTGCGCTACCGCACGGCCGACGCGCCGTGGCGACGCCTCGACCCGCTGCCGCCCGACGCCACGCTGGCCGAGGTGACGTGGTCGTGAAAGGCCCTCAATTTATTTATTACATTAAAAAAACAAACAGCAACATTTCTTCGCGCCCTTAAGCCCAATTTTTAGCGCTGTTCACTCCCGTCGTACCCAGATACCAAACAGATCTTAAACTATGTATCTTCGTGCTTTTCACGCAATTGGGATAACAGTGCATTCTTAGCACGAGCCTGCCTCACAGGCCCTGATAGTCGTAGAATGTAAATACAGCACTATTCGAAAATTCCATGACCTAATCTTCAAAATTATCAGTGAAATTAAGACAGGAAACTGTCTTGATCAAAGAAAATATTGGAAAACTACAGATACTGGCACGTATATAACATATTGTACGTTTACGTGCGTGCACGCCCATTATATTACTCTTCATCATCATTCTCCATCTATGTTGACCCACTGATATAGATCTCCTCTCCCTTACGCTGCAGTTGACGATCCTGGGCTGACCCAGTCCATCGTGTACCTGCTGTGAATCGGATGTCTTTGGCCCATCTGGCTGCTGGCCTGTCTGATGATATTATTAATTTTTTATTATTTGATTAATTTCCTTTAAAGCAACGTGTAAAGAATTACAGATTGCCTCTTTCCGCAGCTCGAGTATACTGTAAAGAAAGGACGAAATGAGTATTTTCTTAAATTATTATTCTTCTACCTGACTTAAGAGTTACTAGTTATGAGTTAAAAGTTACTAGTTATGAGTTAAGAGTTACTAGTTATGAGTTAAGAGTTACTAGCTATGAGTTAAGAGTTACTAGCTATGAGTTAAGAGTTACTAGTTATGTAATATGAGTTAGTTATTTAGAGTGTGAGTAAGTGAGTTACCTCGTCGCTGGGAGTACGCGCGCGTCGTTCGGGGCTTCGGCGGGGCGGCGGGGTCGGCGACCGCATGCTGTTATATGTAACATAATTTTAGCCTTTTTTCTTATCTATAGGAGGGGATAGCAGCTCAATCAATGGCCAGTTTTGAGCTAATCATTTGGTTAAGTAGCTCTCACGGCAGCCGGGTGCTGATGGGTGACTCATTCCAACACTGGTTTTTTTCAAATATCCGACCTCCTTCCGTGTTGCGGAAGACAAGTAAAACCGTGGGTCCTAGTTTCTACAGTAATTATTTTAGTTGGAAAAACAAAATACGTATATTTTATTTCTACCAGTTACGGGAGAGTGCCTGTTTATCCTTTACACAGATTTAACAATCTAGCTAGGTAACCAACTTTGATCTTTCCGTATATATTTATAAAAACTTTCCTCCATTTTATAAGAAACTACAGATCATGTAGACTTCAGCATATAAACTGATTCTGAATAAATATACATTTATATTTATATCGAGGGCTACCACGTAAATTGTCGTAACTGCAAATTACCAACTACACAGTAGAGTGTTAAAAACATATAAATTAAAATAAAATCATCATTATTTAATATATTTTAGTATACAAATAAAATAGCTGCTTGCGGGTTGCGAGAGGTAGGGGAGAAGTACAGAAACTAAGGGAGGCTTATGCCCAGCAGGGGGGCGATTAAAGGCTAATAGATACAAATATATATTCAATAATGACTATTGCATTATTGTATACAAAAATATATTAAGTAGCGATCTACTGTAAAGTGGAAAATTTGGGGTTACGACAATTTACGTGGGAGCCATCGATTTCCTTCAAAGCACGCTTAACACTCATAATGTTATATTACAATAAAATTCTCGGTAACGCTCTACTGTAGAGGTGGACATTTGTGGTTACTACAGTTTACGTGGGAGCCATCGACTCCCTTCAAATCATGCTTAACACTCATGTTTTATTACAATTTTACTGTCGGTAACGTTCTGCTGTAGAGTAGGGTAGTTGGGGTTACGACAGTTTACGTGGGAGCCGTCGATTTACTCAAAATCGCGCTTAACACTCACCGCCGCCTCAGGCCGGCGCGGTTGGCGCTGATGAACTCCTCCTGGCGCCGCAGCAGGTCCTCGTCTTCGCTGCGGCGGCGCGCGGGCGGGCCCCCGCGGGCGAGGTCGTTCTCTATCTCTATCGTAGTGTTCTCTATGTACCTGCAAAGGGAAAAGTGCACTTATATATTACTAACTGTTATGCGTATTACATCTTTGAAAACATAAGTGTAAAATAAACGATAGGAAATCTTACCTCTGCGGCGACCTTCTAGCGAATTTCCGGCCGGCGGCTCTAGCTAGAGCGTTCCTCTGTTCCGCTATGAAACGTTCCGCGGCGTCGTCTATATCCTTGATTGGTCCTGGCAATTGACAAATACAATGAATATAAAGCCTAAATTATTAAAAAACAAAGCAGCAACAAATATCACTGAAATATGTAACGCTTCAAACCTGCAGTGATCGATACGGCAAAGATAAGTTGTTGTAAAATATTTTGATAGATTTGGGCGTTACTTTGTGATATCCATGACAAGCAAGAAATATTAAATGACTATGCATGAATACGCAAAATTTCCTCTTGGTTCAAGCTTTATGGATAATTAGAGAGTTAACTATAATACCTAGGATAATTTTAAGATATTAATTGTTATTTAATTTATTAAATTAAACTTTGTGTTAATGTCGACGTTTGTGTAGATGTAATAGTGTGTTGGAATGAGTATTAAGAGAGCAAGTGCGATGAAGAGAGTGCGATGGAGGGAGTGCGACGGAGGGAGTGCGACGGAGGGAGTGCGACGGAGGGAGTGCGATTGATTTGAGGGAGTGCGATTGATTTGAGGGTGATTGAGTGTAATTAAGTACGATGGGGTGAGTGCGATGAAGTGAGTGCGATGGAGTGAGTGCGATGGAATGCGATGGAGTGAGTGCGATGGAGTGAGTGCGTTGGAGTGAGTGCGATGAAGTGCCATAGAGTGAGTACGATGAAATGCGACAAAATGGTCTCGGTCTCACTTGTGAACCTCTATCTTTTCAGTACAGTGGAGACCGTTACGTGACGATGCCATAGCTTAGTGAATGAGTTTGAGTTTGAGTTTGAGTTTGAGTTTGAGTTTGAGTTTGAGTTTGAGTTTGAGTTTGAGTTTGAGTTTGAGTATGAGTTTGAGTTTGAGTTTGAGTTTGAGTTTGAGTTTGAATTTGAATTTGAATAAGCAAATGATGATGTCATCATCATCATATAGCAACGCACTAGCCCGATTTATATTTGGCCCATGATCAAATATATCTATGTCAACTGCTAACAATGTAAGCTTTTTTACCGCGCGTTAAACAAGCGTTCAAATAGAACATAGGAACAGCCAAGTTTGTGTTAATACGGCAGTGGTTTTATGACGCGACGCGTTTTTATCTAGCAATTCTATTCAAAACGCTATAATTATACCCATACGGTATATTTTTGTATCGACGACGCTTAAAAAGTCGCCAACGCCGAGATTTAACGCAACGCTTTTTTAACGCTCGTGCGAATGGGACTTGAGAGCTAAAGAAACATATATTTTCCCGTACACTTAGTAAGGGACGATTTATTATTATGGGACGGGAGTAAGGTGTAGTGAGTAAATTACTGCAATCTATTTGCGCGGGTGAAACACGCGAGCTGACTCCACTTCAGGGTGTATTGAATGAAGGTTAGGATCACCATGAGTTTGAATATAATAGGACGTCTTTTATGTTGGCTATCCTAAAATATATCCGAGTATGTTCCTTCTGGGTATGACAGGATACGAATCCCTAGAACTAAGGCTGCATGGTGCTATTGTTTTATACGTGGTTCAATTGATCCACGTTTTCAATTGAACACGTTTGTACGCGCCGTCATTTTTTATATTTTGCTCTCAGTGTCCAAGAGAGTTAGGCAAACATACCCATGTTTGCCAAACAATAAGGGGTCGTTGTTGAGAGCATTCCGCTTGCAACATCATTGAGATGTCACTCGTAAGGACGCGAATCTAGATCCGTCTCCTACACCCCCAACTAGGTTTATATCTTTATTTAAAAATATCTTGTTATAACTTATCAATGTAATGTAGGTTATATAAACGAGTTTGCAAGCACATATTTTTAAATTTAACTCATAGCAGGCGTATACCTGCTACGAGTATGTCATGCAATAAAATAAAAATATTTTTAAAGAGAAGGTTTCTTAATATCTGGCATCCATGTTAGGGTTAGCGGAGATGCCAACATGTACAGGCATACCTGTACAGGTAGATCGGCACAAAATGGAATCTCAGTTTTCAATCAGTTTGTTACGGTCTAGTCCCTACTAGTCCCCAGAAATAAACGTTACCGGTGGGCTATCGGATTACACAGACAAAACTGCACCCCATCCACCCCAAAACAGTTACTCTTTTGTTCCCGTGCATTATTATTACGGGTCTTGAATTATACCTGAGCCCCTGCTACTGTCATCGTTCTAACTCGCGCTAACGAAGTTTTTACTCTCGCTGGGTATATATACAGCAAACTGCGGACATGCTATGGGGAGTCCTTGTCTACGCAGTGCGGCAGTGTTGGGCGGAGGACTGCGCAGAGCTCCGCCCCGTGTCCCATAGTTTGGGGGGCTATCGGTGGCACGTGACTCGTTCCAGGGTTACCACACCCTGACACAATCGTTCGATTTCAAGCTATAGACTTTACACTTTAGCTTTCCAAGCCTCTAATGGCCGTAACTAGGATGACTTTATCCTGTAACCACTGACGTAGACACTTTGACTCTCTTTTGAAAATATTGATCGGGAGTCGAAAGTTCATCTTTTTGAGGCAACTTAAAACTAAACTTAACTGCTAACTGACCGTAAGGTGGATGCCAACCATTTTAGGCAGTTTGTGCATTTTTGAGATGGAAAAAACCCATTAAAGTCGTGTCACTGTTACGGCGTGTACGACACGACGAGGACGGATCACCCTATATAAGTTCGAATTTTGATTCCTGTCGGCATTCGTAAAGAGAATTTTGCTTTATATATATATTTTTCTATGTGTATAAAGCAGCTATTTTATATATTTATCTAAAATATGCATTACATTATTTATTTATTTTATATCTAATATATAGAATTCTCGTGTAACGGGGTGCGTTGCCAAACTACTCCGAAACGGCTAGACCGATTTTCATGAAATTTTGTGTGCATATTGGCTAAGGTTGAGAATCGGTCAACACCTATTTTTCATCCCCCTAAGTGATAAGGGGACGCGGAGTGAGTCGCGGGGCGCAACTAGTTACATTATAAAATAAAACCACACGCAAACCAATGCCAAGCGATTTACACAAACATGTATTCATTTTGCTATAAGATTGTGTCTAAGCGTAGTCGTGACGCTATTAAACGTAATGTAGACTGTATTGTAGCTCCCTACGAAGCAGATGCACAATTGGCATATCTTAATATTAAGAATTTTGCTCAGTTAGTTATTACCGAAGATTCTGATTTGATACTATTTGGATGTAAAAAGGTATGATGTGCTCAGATTTCTTTATCAACTCCTTTGTGGCTCTATGATAATAAAAAAATTACATGCCTGAATTTTTTGTGGGCTCTTCTCAGTGCAGGACACGAGGAACCCCTGTAAATTTTGCTAAATTTTGTAAATTTTGTGTCAATATTATCACCAAATTATTAAAATAATACTAAAACATATTTTTGATGTTCATAAGTATTTGAAAAAAAGTATATGGAAAAAAAAGGAGTCGAATGAGGTGGAGTTTGTGAAGGGGATTTTAGGGGTTGTAATGCAATATACATACATGCTTTTTCCTCTTTCTTGGTAGCTTATTCATTTAACTTTTCTTTTTACTTAATCAAAGTTTTAAAAAGATGTTTGTATGATGATAAAATGTTTTATAGATCTTAATTTTATATAAAGGGAATTATTCAATAATTGCCACAATTTAAGCAAAGTATTTTAATTATAGTTTTACAATAGAACATAATATTCATTAATGCTTCTAGTCATAAGAAGAATGCTTCTAAGAGTACTTTACAAACATTCTACATAATAATTTACTAAGAATGTCCTATTATAAAAAAAATACTATTTTATTTCTACAGGGATCCCCTGTAGTTTCAGTCTGTCTGTCTGTCCGCCCGCAAGATAGATCCTCCTAGGATTTCCTAACCATTAGAAGAAGAGACTTAAAAGTTTCCATGTTGCATGACATGCTAAAAAATCACTAGGAAAATTATTTTCAACAAAATCGGTCTACAACTCTTGAAATTATTTAACAATAAGTTTATCGCGTATCTGATACAGAAACTTTCTGTATAAGCGTGTCTCGACATGTGTCGTGACACACTTCCAAAAAACAAGTGGCTGAGAATGTTCTTAGCCACTTTACTTTTGGAAAGGACTATTTCAAATATTAGTCTAATTGCTTATTGTTACAACAGGTGCTGTTTAAAATGGACCTTGATGGTACAGGTACATTAGTGGACACTGCAAAGCTGCCGCTTGTGATGAGATGCCCCATAGAGCATTATACCTTTGACAAGTTCAGACAAATGTGTATAATGTCCGGCTGTGACTACCTGGCTTCATTGCCCGGGATTGGCTTAGCGAAAGCCAGGCAGTTTGTGACTGCTACACAGGATCCTAATTTTGCTAATGTAAGTTTCTTTTCTTAATATATTACATGAGACAACAGGCAGATGTTCAGTGACTACCGACTCCCATGGACGTCTGCATCATCATAGAGTCTCGCAGATGCGTTGCCTGCCTCTATCAGTTTGGAACAACAGTAACTCTTTACAAACTGAAGGAAAAGCGACAACAATACCGACACTTGATGTGATAGCATTGCAGCTTCACGCTGATCTTATGTGAGAAAGAAGTACTGGTGCTTGGATGTGCCAGTCCAATTTGGCTGCTTACCATAAGGACTCCCAGCATGGTGCTATCTCTAATTAAATGTCTACTAACTATAAACTAACACCTTTTCGAATTTCATCAATATTTGGTGCTTGCTACATCACTACCGGGTATGTTTCAAGTTTCCCATCTCTGACATAAGATTAAAGGAATATCTCCACGTACATAAATGTGACACAATCTAGTAAAAAAAAAATATTCACATGTTTTTTAATAGAAATATGATTACTTCAATATTTCTTATTTATATCAATATATATTTTGTATCAAAAAAATATAAACCACTTGCTAGTTTATGTTTTGTTAGGATTATCAGAAAAGTTCCTTTTTTCTGATAGGAAATTTGTATATGTATACCTGTCACCAGCATCCACATGACAGGTTTCGTGTAGGTTGGAGATATTTTTCACATAACAAACAACAAAACTTGTTATGCATTATAGACTTAATGTATACTTTTCAGGCTTTAAGAAAACTACCAAGTTTTTTCAATAGATCGAATTTAACTGTCACAGATGAGTATAGAGAAAATTTCCTGAAGGCGGAGGCCACGTTCAAACACCAGTATGTTTATGATCCTATTGAGAGAAAGATGGTACGGCTGATCGACCCGGATGATGAAGGTATGTGATAGTTAAAAGATTAATCCAGTTGAGCCCAGAAAATGTAGCAATTAAACTCTGTACCATTTACTTCTGGTACCTATACTGCTAGGTATTTCTGATACCTATACTGCAAGGTACTTCTGGTACCTATACTGCTAGGTACTTCTGGTACCTAGCAGTATCCCTGTCTAGACAGGGATCATACTGGAGTCCGCAGCAGAGAATGTGGCTGTGGGGCGAGTTAATATGACCTAATGCCTTCTAACATCATCTGAAACCTGTGGGGGAGAATCTCATGACTAATATCAATCAGTGACATCAATCGGGTGCCATTGTTAATAGTGCCTTCCGAAACACAGAGGAGGTTGGATATTTGAAAAACCAGTATTAGAATGTTTCATCCATCTATCACCCGGTCGCGGTAGGAACTGCTTAACCTGGTGATCAACTCAGATGTCGGGTACTGATTAAGCTACGAACGCCCCATGTATCATTTAATCATTATTATCAGATCAGCCACTCAATTTTATGCCACTCTTGCCTGTCTCTTGCCAGTCGCATCTCGCTGCCTATCTTGTATTTTTCTTATATAACAAGTGGCTACCGACGCCCATGGTTAATTGCAACACCAGAGGGCTCGCAAACGCGTAGCCGGCCTTTGAGGAATGAGCTTGCCCTTTTCTTGAAAGTCCCCAAGTCGCACCGGTTCGGATATCATTTACTATGGGAATATTTGGTTTAGTTTTGGTTACTTGCCACTCTTTTAAAAATAGTTAGGGTTCAGATATGTCCAAATAGACAAAACAATTAGGTACAGATAGGTCTACTCAAAGTTCACTTCCTAAGATTCGATATTCATATTTAAGCCAGGGATATGATGACAATGTAAAATATATGGGGAGTAAAATCAATCCTTATATGTTATGCAAGGAGTAAGAATGCAGTAGTGCGTCGGAGCTGAACTTTTTAGGGTTCCGTAGTCCTGAACAATGAACCCTTTTTGTTACGCCCTGTCCGTCCGTCCGCCAGCCATGTGGTCATCCCTCCCCCACCAGGAATTCCAAACTATTAGATGGAAAGACTTGAAATTTTCGATGTTGATCATGCTAAAATCGCATTGGAAAAATAATTTTAAGCGAAATTAAACATTAACTATTGAAGTTATTAAACAAATATCGCGTATCAGATACAAACCCTTCTATATAAGCGTGTCTTAACTTTCCGTAGGCTATTTTATTTTTTCATATATTAATTTAGAGTATGATTGTTATAAAATAAAATATATATATATTTTTAATATTATAATTATGTAGTAATAACTATATAATTAAAAATTTTAAACTCAAGTCTTTGTGGTCTAATAGCGTTATGATAATATAACGGGTACATACCATGATGATTAATTTTGATTTCTGCAAATCCTGTGGCACAAATAAAAAGGACAAGATGGAGGGTAGACAGATACTGATACATGAAAACTTGACCTGACACACCGCAGCCTCTGCATTACTATATAATCCATATTAATTGGCTATTTATTGTAACTTCTTCTTCTTCCTCGTTTCTTCATTGCCGAGGATTTTTACTTAGTTTAACCAGACGTAGGATTATTTAGTGTTACTCAATTTCAGATATAGAGCAGGCGTTGTGTGTGAACGCGGGCGAGCTTTTGGACTCTAAAGTAGCTTTTCAGTTAGCTTTAGGGAACATTGAACCTTTTACTTTAAAGAAATTGGACAATTGGCACCCCGACTATCGAGATGAAATGATGGTGAATATGTTTGATCTAACACTTCTTATATGTATTTATTTATTCAAATTTTAATTTCAAGAATGCATTTTTCAAATGAGCTTTTACATACTTCTGTAAATTATGAAATATTAAAGTCTATATACTATATAAGTTCACTTAAGAGTTATTATTTTTATACATTTATTCTAAAGCTTAATATTTCATTAAATTGTATAAGTAAACTAAATGTTTCCTGCTACTTCGGCCGCGTAAAAGTGACAGAGCTCTTATTCTGGCCCTATTTCAAAATCCTTCCTTAAGAGATGTGTACTAATTATAAGCTACCTCCTTGCCAAATTTCATCGTTGTACGTTCTGCTGTTTACGAGATTTCGCGCTAGGTGACCTTTCACTTTTGTATATAGATAGATAATGTTCTTTTATTATTATTCAATAGAATACATATTATTACCACTATACATATTATTTAATAAAATAATGTGTATAGTCAGCCAAAAAAGTTCTTTACCATTTTGGATGACAGTTCCTACTTAAAGAAAATTTTGCTAAGGGCAATTGTTAGAAATGAACGTAATGCATAACAACCAAAAATGAGCTCTTTAACTAACTGACGTGCAAACAACATTCGACCTTAGCGTGGCAAAGCAATTTTTTGGTTGACTGTACAAAGCTTCTGCTTTCATTTGATATCCACATCCCAACTTGCCTTATAAATTGGTGGATGTACCCAGCTTTCTCTTCTGTGCAGCTGATAATATAAGATATTCTTGTATGGAGTACACGCTTAACATTAAATTAATAGGTATATGCAATTATCAATTGTTACAGGGTGACAAAAATATTAAAACGTCTAGCTGGAAGGAAAAGGGAGTTTCAAATCATCCCAGTATATGGAGTGAAGATTTTAGGAAGTTCCTCGACGAATCCAAACCCTGGGTGAAGAAGGTGAAGAGTTCGGAACCCATTATAGGCGAGGCTCTGACCAGGACGAGGAAAAAAGTTATAACTATGGTTAGCAAGTATGTCCCGGAGACACAGGATGAAAGGTCAATATAGATCTCTAATTAATTATTATTGTTTTAATGTGCAAAATATCCACAAATATTGCAATTATACTTGTGCACTTTATTTGAGAATTAACAACATATTAATAATTAGATTTTTACGAGGAATTGAAATGTAATATGAAAACGCGTTATAGAGCGCCGTGTTATAGGGGGGACTACTGTAACTTCTTCTATTTATAAAAAATAGTAAAATATTTAAATTTTATACGAATTGAATGTAACATTTATCAAGTAAAGTATCATTTTTAATGAATAATTTCTTCGGTAACAAACAAATTGCTTTAGTAGGATCATACCAGATTTGGGTAGGCAGGAGAGGGAACACTGGCAGTGAAGGTGAGTGTCAGTGATCACTATAAACAGTGGGCTCTTAAACCTACAGCTGGGTCAAAAGTCCTGGGCACTGCTATGGTTCCTTTTTCTGCAACGCGATGGACCCGGCACCCCCATGGTGAATCCGTGGAATGTTAAGAAATTCGTCTCTATTAGGGCTCATCCGTAAATGGTGTCACACATTAAAGGGGGTTAGGTTATCACAAAATTCTGACATTTGTGGCGTCAAATGTCAAAATTGAAAAGTTTCAAAAAAATTTTTTTATGTCATTTCACACCAGGCAGGAAAGGGTTTCGAAAATGTGACCATCTGTGACAAGGGAGGGGGAGTGGAAAATCGTAAATTTCATGTGACATAAATAATGGATGACCCCTTAGTATCATAAAGTTATTACAATATAAGTAACGTTTATTACTTTGTCTGATGAGTTGTTATAAATATAATTTGTTGCTGTAAAATATATATAAATAAAACATATATAATAAACACATGTTTTAAGTAAATTGCAGATATTTTCTACTTCTACTTCTTTTATATTAGTTATTTTGGTATGCGAGTTGTAAATAAATGAAGTCGTTGAAGTTGGGTAACGACATATATTTTGTACATGGACAACCTCAATTTAATTACTAATAATGGCTTACTCTCTAATCCAGCAGATATTAATTTGCCCAAATTTTCGCTAATCTGCTGTTAGCCATTTAACCAACCTCCTTAATGAGTTTTTCGTAAAACATGATACTGGCTGGAATGTCTTATGCAACATTAGTTTTACAAGGTATGTTAGACCTTAAAAAAAAAAAATAAGGTATGTTAGACCAGTGGTCAGCAACATAACCTGGGGTTGAAAGTGGCCCTCGACCCCTCTCGGGCCATAAAGGCTCGCAACTGTTTTGTAAATGGCAGTCCATTGCTTATAAATAAATAATAGTTAATTCATTACACTAGTATATAGTTTTGTCTCATTGTACTAAGATTTAGCATTCTTAATATTGTTTACAACGTCTATATGATACATAGATAACTAGACGCTAGATATTTCCAAATAATTATTTTACTAGTGTGGCCTGCCACCATCTAATTTCTTAACAATGTGGCCCTTGCTTGCCAAGTGGTTGCTAACCCCTACCTTAGACGAAAATTCTAATACTAATGCCATCTATACCAAATTATTCTGGAAATTTGAATTTTTTAGTATTTTTAAATAATCTTTTGACTTCTCCTTTATCTCTTTTCTTTTAAACGTTCCCAGATATAACGGGAATACACCATAACAACTACGGCTTTGCTTTTTCAGAGTTTTAGCAAGACTAACAAACATTACAATTGTTGCTTCGAGAGCGTAACAGGGATTTTTTTTTTTAAATATTAGGAATACTTTTTAGGTATGTCTAATATTCCCTTTTCTCCTCCTACTAAGCATAAATTAAAAGCTTGTATTAGGAGTGGGTGCGACAATATCCCAACGGCGGTGGGGTTTGAACCATATAGACCAAAAATATGTCTGAATTAAGCGGATACGACAGCGAGGCTGTGGGATTCGACAGTATATCCCAAGAGACCAAAGAAACTAAATCGGGTGGATCCCAAACTACGGAATTCCATGAAACCGGCACGGGTTCTCAGACGAATTTAACTAAAAATATGGGTTGCATGGTTCACCCAGAAGACTTGAGAGATGCACCCTTGAAGGAGTACCCTCAGGGGCTGAACGAGTTCCTTCGAAGAGTAGTGCCAACGATGATGGAACAGTTAGACCAGAACGATAGCGAGTTCCTCAAAGATTCATCAGACTCCGATGAGGAAGAGACTCTTACTGCCAAGTTGTTACAAGAGATTAAGTTAAATGACGGTTCTGGGGATCACCAATCCTCGATTCTGGGCATCACTTGGAGCAGTACTGGCAACTCTTTGGCAGTTTCAATGGGTCAGATGCAGCACGAGTCGTGGTGCCAGGACTGTGGAACCATCAAGGTGTTTACGTTGAAACGGAGTGAGGATCGATTTGTCCACGCCATAGATGTTACAGAAAAAAACTGTGTGACAGTTTTGCAATATCATCCGACTATCGCTGCCTTGCTGGCATACGGTTTGTAATGTTCTTTATGTTTTTCAATTGTTTATTTTGTTCTTTTATACAGATTTCATCTGTTGCCGGCTTCTGAGTCGACCGCTAGATTAAGCAGTTCTTACCGCGGCCGGGTTATAGATGGGTGATTTTTTTAATTTTCGACCGTTTTTAATTTTTTATTGATAACTAGGGCTTTTTGTAGGGACACGCGGGGGCACTCAGTGCCCCCGCGTGAGAAAGAAGAAAGAATTTTAAAATAAAATGTTCACGTAGACTGTCCACAGTTTTGAAGATACCCTTTTTTATACTTTATTAACACGTTTATTATAATATAAAAAATTATAGAGTTACAACTTTTGAGGATGCCCTCAAAAAAGAAGTGACAAAAAAGGCCTCCTGTTAGCCAAAATATTTAAGTCTTTTTCAGGCGTTGTTCTTTGCTCCATCAGTGCAATTACCCTTCCTTCACTTATCTACATTAAGTTAAATAATGATTTTCAAAGGTACAACGTCGGGGCAAGTGGTTCTTTGCAACCTGAGGAATAATGGATTAGATGAGGGTACTCAGTTGGCTTCACCGTCAGGGTGCCACGGTGAGAAAAGACTGTCCGCCCTGCGCTGGGCTGACGCACCGCTTGCCAATATATACCTCTTGATGCAAATTAATAACAAGGGCAAAAGGCGTGGAGCAGCCGACCAGGTGAATTACTGATAAGGCATCATACATTAACTACGTGACGCGTAGATACGACATAGGCACCTTCAAGAAAAGAGCATACTCATATCTCAAAAGCCGGCAATGCATCTGCGGACCCTCTGGTGTTGCAGTTGTCCAGGGCATCGACAGCCACTTGGGTGAAAGCCGGCTCGTTTGCCCCTTATTATATATATAAAAAAAAAGGTTTAACAAATTGTTTGACAACGGTCAGGGGAGGGGGTCAAAAGCTGTGTGACGTCGCCAACTTTTTTCCATTATTAACTGCTTAGAACAATCAAAAGAAAATGCTGTCTTCTTATTAATGTGACGTCACACCTAGGAGCGAGGGTTTCGAAAATGTGACAAGGACTGAGGGAGGAGTTAAAAAGTCGTCAAATTCATGTGACTTCATTATAATTTTATGTATGTACGTATTAATGGGTCTCCATATACAATTATTTATTTATTGAATAATCTGTGGTTAGATATGGATAAATAGAAGGAATAGATAGAATAGACTTTTACTGTACCCAAGAGGGTTATTCTTTATTAATTTGTTAACTACAAACTTATATTTAGTGTATTAATTTAGTGGAATGCACTTTTCCTGTATCACTGTTTCTTTTAACTAGCACAGGAATAAGGGTCCTAACTCAATTGTAACAAATGTAACAGTTTCTTAAAATAAATAAATAAATAAAGAGTACACATAAAAACAATATTAGAGTATGGTACAATTTTGCGGTCTTTTAGCTACCTCTTTCAGACAAACTAGTCTTAGATATGGAAATAATATACAGGTCTTACAAGCAGAAAAATAAGTCTTACGCCTGGCATCCACGTTACGGTTTGCCGGACGAATTTTTGTGCAGGTATGCATGCACAGCCCGACGGCACGCTGCCCGTTAAAGTGTGTACCTTAACTGGTGTACCGTAGAAAATGTATTGAAAATTGATATTACATTTTGCGCCGGTCTCATGCTCAGGTCTAAATGTAGCCCCACACACGCTCCGGTCTACCTGCACAAAAATACAAAGTAACAGAAACAATTAATAACGACGCAAATAATTCAAACAATGGTTTTATTTCGTAACGCCTCCGCCTAATATATAGTTACACAAGAACACTACAATAGTGTTTATGTCACACACCAGACACTTGTGTTTATCTTCATATCCTTCATCACTTTTGACACTGTTTTTAATAGAAGTGTTTCAAACTATAATCATTTTCAGTTAAATATATATGTGGCTACTTAAATTCAGCTATATGTATTTAGAATTGATAAAAATGTCATAAATATCATACTGTCATGATTGATAGATAAGTTTAAAACCTTTTAACGCCGCCATCTTTGTATTTTATAACTTATTCGTTGATGTGTAGGAATCACTGGTTCTAAAGTGTTACTTAGCACTTTTCCACACTATTGTTGTAAAATTGTCACTCTTGGGATTAAATTAATTGTTTACACTTAGTAATTACGTACTTATCTTAACCTGTAATAATAAATATAAATAATTGAAAATTGAGTGTTTCTATAGACTGTAACGTTCAAAAAACTTATCCGATGCTATGTGTAGCAAAAATTGGTTGCAAAAAAATTTTACGTTAATAATATTTTATGTTTAAATTTTTTTTTTTCAATAAAAATGAAATGAAAACAATTGAAACGATTTTTTTTTACCCAAAGTTGCAATTAGATATATTCGACGGTACCCACAATAGGTATTCCTGTCCAAAAAATACCAAAAAATTTTCATTTTTTTTAAAAGAATAATAGGCACAATTTTCCAAAGAACTTGTAAAAGTCTACTTGAATAAAATATTATTTGAATTTAAATATGCATTATAATCTTAATAACACCAGTTAAGCTTTTTTATTTAGCTTTTATTCGGACGCTAACTCAAACAGACTTAGAACTTAGCACCTTACAGCTATAAGTCCGTCCTTCAACTATTGAACTATCGAAATTATATTTATTTACCAATAGACGAAAACGCAATTTAAAACATTTTTATCTGTCTGTCTGTTTGCTTCGGTTAATCTCCGAAACGACTGGACCGATTTGGACGGCACTTTCACTGGCAGGTAGCTATACAAGGAATAAAACGGGCTACTTTGCTCTTAGATAAATACTTAGGTTTCCGTACAAGAAAAAATAAAAGCCTTAACAGTCACTGAATTAAGGCATAATAGTTTCTTAACAGATTTAATGAAGTCTTGAATACAAATTTTGATTAAATCTAGCCTCGATATATCTTTTCGTCCGAATTAATGATGCGTTTATAACGGCATCCGCCGGTTACAGGTCTTTATTATTGAAAATATAAAAAGAATTAAACACAAATATTTTCAGAATAATGGTTTAACAATTATAAATTGAGATAAGTGAATTTAATGATTGTAATTCTTAACGAATTAATTGTTTAATAATTAATAACTAAATAACGAACAAAGAACGGTTAAGCGAATTTTTTTTGTGCAAACAAAAAGGATATTTTTTATTACTGATACTTCAAAATTATAAATTTAAAGTAAATTACATAAAATTAACGATACATAAAATTTTTCAGCATAGCAGATACAAAAACGTCCTATTTTAACAAACAGGTTATTGTTTATGCTTTTTAATATAATTATTAAATGTTGTTTATGGCCATATTCATTTAAATCTTTTTTAACAAAGAGGGTATTTCGTGGCCTAATACCGATTTTTTAGATGACATTACGGTTAATTTTATTAAAAATAAATTAAAACGTATTCGCATTTAAAAAGTTGTACGGAAAAACTCTTCAGCACTTTCGAATAATTGCTAGAACTAGAAATTAAGATTTCATTCTTTAATTTTATTTTGTTCATAAAATGAACGCTTTATTTTTTATGTAAATATTGAACTTCTTTACTATATCGTGTGAAATCTTTATATATTACTTTTTTAATTTTAAGTAAAATATTAGTTATTTTCGGAATCCTATACGCCTGATTGTAAACAATTAGGTTTATTTAAATTTTTATTATCTACTTTCTTATATTAATTTGAATGTTTAATTGATTTTGCTTTAAGTAGCATATACTTCCTTTAACTTTTAAACAAAATAATTATTTTAATTCAAAATATTGAAGACGGTTTTGTTCATGCAAAGAAATAGGTTATACGTATACCTTAGTATGTTTTTTTTTTAAATTTTTAACCACCTTTAAACGTGGTTTCTTCAGATTTTGGAAGATATTTTGAGCTCTAAGCGGAAACGTATTGGAAGAGATAGGTTTGAAATTAGGGAGAAAAGCTAAATTTTCACAACACCAATGTATGTGTTTATATAACACTCGTGTCACGCTTTTAACCAATGCTGTTGCGACTCGCTTTGACACTAAGGACGGTCCGACATGGGCCCAGCACGAACATTTTCAAAGTCAAATCTTTAACTACAACGGTTCGAAATGTTCGTGCTAGGTCCTCTGACATGTCTATGTAGTGAACCTCACCTTACGTCGTGCCTCAATACCTCAATGGCACTACGTAAAAGAAGACGTAATGAGTGCCTCAGATAAATGTTGCCTCATTTTGGGCTGCGAAAATTTAGACATGCCATATGGTTAGGAAATGGTCAAAATATCAGTTTGTCATTGAAATGACGAAGAAATAACCTCAGAGGAACCTCTTTTCTATTCGTATTCTTTTAACCAATACTGCAGCTACTAACTTAGTTCTAAGCTGCTAATTTGGAGGGAACACTGGCATCGGAGGCTAGATTTTAGTGGCACTTTAAAGAGAACTCTGAAACTGGGTTGAAAGCCACAAGCACCTTTTTAATTCCTTCTTGTGCATCGTGATGGACGCGGTATTAACATTACAAATTCATGGCATGCCAAGAAATTCGTGACTTTTGTATACGGCCCTTTATCCAACAGATCTAGAGTAAATAATTTGAAGTCTTCATATCAGATCGATTGAAGGATTAACAAACTTCTAAATTTATACTTTTTTTTTTTAAATATAAAGCTGAAGAGTTTGTTTGTTTGATGACTTGAACACGCTAAAATCAGGAACTACTGATCCGATTTGAAAACTTTTTCAATGTTAGATGGCCCATTTATTGAGGAAGACTATGGGCTATATATCATCACGCTAAAATTTGTCACCTAATATTACGCGGTCAAAATCGCGGATAGCAACCATCACTCTTATAAAAAAGAAAGTATTAGCATATAACGATGTTACACGTCAAAAAAGTATATAATCCGCTCGTTATATTACAAGCTTCTTTATTAAAGCAATATAACACCGCTGGAGATAAAAAATGCTTCTAACAGCAATCTCAGATTATTATTTCACTTATAAAAAAGACTCTTTTATGAGAAACGTAAAAGGGGATTGTAAAATACTCGAATCCTTCACCAAATATGACGTTACGCTGAGCACGCTCCTTTTCAAGGGCTCTTACATTTTTATTGTCATGTTAAAGTGAAACATTTTGCTACACGAAACCTTTTTTTACATTTATTAGTACAAATAAAATAGCCAATATTTAATATCTTAATATATATAAATCCTGTCGGAGGCCAAAACTTATTGTGGGTTGCTGAGCTGCTCCACTAAGTAATATATACAAATTACGGGTTACGTTCTTTGTCCGCGATGGACTCCTAAACTATTTAACCGTTTTTAATCAAATTTGCACACCGTATGCAGTTTTTTTTCAACTTGGAAGATAGGGTAGCTTGCATCTCAATTTATAAATGAAATGTATGCACGTGCATAACTTCCGAACGACTGGACCAAATTGGATAATTTCTGTTTTGTTTTGTTTGTTATTGTTAGGACAATTTGTATAATTTAAAAAGGAATGCACTTAGCTTACCAATGTAGACATTTGTTTACAAAGTATATGTATATAATACTGAAGTGCCGAATACCAGTTACGTGACTGACGATAAACATATTATTAAATTATCGACATAAACATAATTCACTTACCACCTTTTCACATCACTAAAGTGGTAACAATCGCTGTTTCACGCAGTTACTGAACATACTCTGGTCGCGTCACTAGTCCAAAAACCTCAAACAAAAAAAATCTTTAGATATTAAGTGTTATTTTTATAAGATAAATGCAAAAAAAATGTGCTAATAAGTGGAACTTTAAAAGAAATATTAAACTTTATAAGTATAAGACTTAAGCGATAAACCTCAATATACAAAAGTAAACTACAAAAAAATTTTTTGAGTCCAAAAGATTTCAACGATACAAGTTTTTAAATGTTTTAAAATATAAATATTAATTTTATGTCTAAACCATAAAAATATTTAACTTATAGTCTTTCTTTAAATAAGTATCTAATTTATTCATAAAAGAAAACGAATAAAAAAAATTATTAAAATCTTCATCTTTCATATACTCAAAGCGCAAAACATATTTTAAACTTAAACCCAAGTGCAAAAAGGTTCGAAATGGGTTGCAAACTGTCACAACTGGCTGCCTCCGAATTCACCCACGATCCCCTGGATAGACCTCCGCCAGCAGCCGACCCCCGATCACCACTGACGCCGAAACAGCAATACTGCATCATGGCTTCATGGAAGGGCATATTCCGACAAATAGAAAAAACTGGGATTATTTTGTTTGTCAAGTAAGATAAAGAAGCCGTAGTGATTCCTTCCGTAAATGTTGCAATGTTTAAATAAAAAGTTAGATTTCCATGAAAATAATTGTAATTTAAAGTAAAATTTGAGACAGGTTTTAACACCACCGAAAAGAAAAAGAAATCTCGGGTAGGTAACTCATTCAATGCGCAACTCCTGTTTTTCTTTAAAACTATTTCTTTAAAGAAATAACAATGATATATAAATTGTGGCAAATCATCTCGTCTTCATAAACCTTTATAGATAGATACAGGATAAACCTGAATATTATTAAAAAGTTTAACTGGCTACATTTAATGCCGCCTGTATATTCGTCTCGAGGGATAGCGAAGATGGGCGAGCGCGAAATTCCACAAAGGTACACTCGCTCTATCACGCAATGACTTGCAGCTACTTGGGGTCGTGCTCGTCCCTCGACTTCAAGCTTCTAGTCAGTACTTCTAAAGTGTAGACGCAACATTAAATGTACAGCAAATCATTCACTCTTTTCAACTCACTCCTTGTAGCGTATACATACTAGCTCCAAAGCAATAAATGTAAATACATTTTAAATTATCAACCGCAAATGCATCAAAGTAAGTTGCCATCAATTTCAACGCCGTGGACAGATATCCAATTAACGTTAAATCAAATTGAGTAAAACAATGTATAATTAGATAGTATGATTTTAATTACGCGAAATTCGGATCGCGTACAATTATAGTTTAATCAAGGTTACATATAATCTGGGTGTATAAGTATTAATTACTGTGTTATATGCGAAATATACGTGATAATAATGCGTAATATTAGGGATGTATGAATTAAGTTTATCTGTACATATCTTAGCAATATTTTTATTATTATATTGCAGGGTCGTATACCATATCTATTTATCTTTAAATATAATTCAAAGAAGGTCTCTCTTGAGTCTATTTTTAGTGTTGATATTATTCTTATTACTAGCTTGTTTAGAAATTGTCAGTTGCAAACACCTAAACTCTCGCCCCTTCAGACAATAACCACTTGAACTGTGAAATGGTGGTAACTAATCAGCGCTTTGCTGTCAGCCAACACTCAACATATAATTTGAAATTAAATTAGCTTACCCAATTAATAAAAAAGTATGAGATATTAGTAGCCAGTAATAATAATAATAATAAAAGCCTTTTATTTCTCAAAAATTACATTTTCCAAGAATGTCAATTTTTAATCAGTTAACAATACAAAAAAAATATTTAATTAAATTTTTACTATAAATTATAATTTAAAAAAAAATGGTTCATTAATTATCACTGTGTCAATCTCGTTTATATCAGTTTATTCAATTTCAGTTACCCTTGAAGTAGCCAGTAAACGGGATGTAAAATAATAAAAAAACAAAAGAAAGATAAAACTGAAATCTTTCACAAATCAATGGAAAATTTTAATCAGGTCCAGCTGCCAGTACAAGCATTCTGCCTACTAATAGATAAATTTATCTTAAAGCAATGTCACGTGTAGAATCTAGTACAACACAAATCAGGTGAATTCACGACAACCGTACTACAGATAGACAATCTTACAGAGAATATTGTCGTTAGGAAGGTATAAGGCAATTTTGGCTTCAAATGTAATGGAATGGAACAACGTAAGTCCTTTATAATGGATGCGGAATTCCGAATACCTCGCTTCATCAGTCAACAAACCCATTGAAATGAAGTTCCTAACTCCTTAAGACCGATAATAATTCGTTTGCGCAAGGTACATGGATCCACAAAGTTTTTACTGAATATCTAACTTTAGTCCAATGTTAATTCAGCAAATATAACTAACTTCTAACTTCTGGAAAATAAAGAAAATGAATAAGATTTTCTTATGTAAAAAAGAAAAGTGAATGTTAAACATCGGAAATAAAACATGATAGAGAAGAAATAAAAGAAGGACACGAAATAAAATAAGATTAAAAAATATAAAATCGTAACTGAATATCTTCTTAAAAATATAGAAAAAGAAAAGGACATTTTTATATGTAAAAACAAAAGTAAATTTATATATGTCTTGGAAATAAAACATGATAGAGAAGAAATGAAAAAAGTAAATGAAAGAAGGAAGTGAAGAAAGTTTATTCAAGAATTCTTTTACATTGATTATTCCAAAATTATTTTAACTGCTTCATGATTACTAACGAATTTCAGCGTCAATAGCTCAACGTTATAAGGTATGGACTGAAATCCGCAAGGTACCCGCTTCAAGCCCCACCGCCGTTGGGGTATTGTTGCACCCACTCCTAATACAAGCTTTTAATTTAATCTTAGTGGGAGGGGGAAAAGGGAATATTAGCCACCAAAGCACAGCACTACACTGACTTTCCGATGTGCCTCAACGCACTAACGAGTCTATCTCCTGATGATGCTTCGGTGTCGAAGCGAAACGTGTGAAACAAAGTAGTTTAGTTTCTCATGCATTTATTTATTTTGTTTAATTACCCTTACTTCCGCGAAGGTATAAAAGAAAAAAAAAACAGAGGAAAAGCCAAAGATTATTTAAGAATACAAAAAGGCACAGATTTGGTCGCTACTTCAAATTGAAAACGTTCGTACTAGGCAGTACTAGAGTAGACACGTCCTGACTGAAAAAGCAGCCTCTCGAGACAACCCCGCGAGGCAAATTCGTCAGTCAGTCAGGACTTGCCTCGCTCGGGGAAAATGCACGTGCTTCAAACGAAAACCGGCCTCGGAAGGCTGCTCGGTCAATCAGGACACGGCTAAGGGCGTCCCATGTAAAATTTTTATTCCTTATGCCGGAGCCAGACATAGCTCAAAGTGTTTGTACATGTTTGCTCTTGAAGACTACAAAGTAATACAAAACTTTGCGCAGTTACACAAAGTTCCCGGCCACATTACATTATCATTTAAATGAAGCTATTTCTGGCTCCGGCTTTAGAATAATCGGCCAGTGCCACATTTTATGAAAAAGCATATAAAGAAGATTGCCTAATAGCAGACAAGCCCACATTCGGGCAAATCAACGTCTGCCGGTTCAGTTAGTTAGTTATAAAAATAGAAACTCTTTTGACTTCGGGAGTATTATATTTTAAAGTAGTAATAATTTCCATATAATAAGAATTATAGACGATTTTTTATCCTAATAAAGCAAATAATTCAAAGCAAATAGAAAGAAAGAAGATGCATTTATTTATTTCTTATTAGATAGGCAAACGGTCTTAGTTTAAGAAACACAAATACAAAAAATAAAAACCATTATTAAAACTAACGATGCGTACTTGAAACTAAACTGTCTCGTCAAATCGAAGTGACCTATTTAAGACTTTTTCCCATACTATTTTTTTGAGCAATATCAAAATTTTTTTACTCTTTGTTTATCTTACCTATACATCATTTGCTTCTTTGTATTCGTAACTCTAAAGTAAAACCATTGCATATGTCTACTAGTGTAAAGATCAGTGCGAAGATGTAGTTCGTAGTAGGCGGACGTAATTTTGACGGCCTTCGCTAAATTTCCACTTTCGAAGCGAGATTCGAACCGGAGCTCCTCATCTCCGCCTGCCGTTGTGCATGCAGATAAAAATAGACGGGATCCGCCTACCGTGGAACGACTGAACTGTAAATAAATAAAATAAATAATTATTAATAATAATTATAAATAACTATGTAAAAATGAAATCCAAATTCCCTTGGTCACGGCATCACGCGTGAACGGCTCAACCGATTTCGCTAATTCTTGTTTTGTTTGTAATTCTTATTGTCAGGAGAAGGTTTTAAGGAATGAATAAATTAATAAAATTGCATGGAAAATAGATAATTTAAGAATACTTAACCACCACTTAAATTATTATAATGTAAAGGAAATGGGAACGGGAATAATTTTATAGGATTATAGAATATGGTAAACAGTACGTAGCCTAACGTCTGCCGGGTCGGCTAGTCTATTATAAAATTGCAGACGCAATATTAAATCTGTCTGTTGATAAATTTAAACGACATCCTAAAAACACGCTATTCCGTAAGTCGTATTATACAGTTGAAGACTGTATTCAAGATTAAACTCATTGGTGTTGACTGGCTCCAGCTTTGTACTTAATAGTTTACAACGAAATATATTAGACTCATTTTTGTAAGAATTATTTTTTAATAGAGTGGCTGACGAGTTCCTTGCTGATTCATCTCGTGGCTCGACTTTTCCGAATCAGCGGTAGTTTTTAATATGGTTGACGATTCAAAAGAGCTTGCAAATGTCTACTTGAATAAAACGTCTTTCGATTTGATTTCATATACTAGTTTACATTAAAAAACTATTAGAAGTAAGATTTTTTTGCCATTATATACATTTTGATAACATTAACATGAATTGGTCACGGTCACAAATTAGATAACCGTTTTGCTCTGATAAGATCGATATGACGTCGACAGCTGATGATAATGGACCTTAAACATGACTCCACCGTCATGCGAGTTCCTCGTAATCCACCCTTTTTAATTACTACTACATAAAACGAGTACATTTTAATTAGAGGTAGCGCCATGCTTGTAGCCGAATTGGGACGGCGCGCATTTGTGTGATAAGAACTTAATGGAATTATAGTTGTATATGCCATCCAGCGTAAATTTAATGTATTTCATTATTATCTTTGGATTTCTCAATAGCGGAGCCCTTAGCGGAGATGGACACTGAAAATTTGTATGCCGCATCATAAGGATTTCTTTAAAATCATCAATGATTTGTCGTCAAAAATGGCTCGCAAGGTTTACTTAACGCGATAATTTATTTTCATACAATTCTTGTACTTAACTATACCCTACATATTATGTCCTTTAATAAAATTTAATTTTTATCGCAATAAATTATTGAAACCGTTCAATTAAAAAAAATTATTTGTCTATATAGTAAATAATTAGGGGCCACCGCTCCTTTGTTGCCCCAGGACCTCTGGACCTCTAAATCTGACTTTCTTTTGAAGACCAATGTAAGAATAAGTCACCTATATCTATCACCTAGGCCGAGGTAAGAACTGCTTAACTCAGCGATCGGGTCAAATGCCGGCCAGCCACTAGAACAGCCCACTATTGTCCATCTATCTTTTTTGTGTGACTTAATCTTTTGATCGATTCCTCCAACTAAGTGATCTGAAAAGAAAATGCTTATATGATACATATAGGCGTTTTATATAATTTAACGAAGAATAAACATCGAAAGCGCATCAAAGCGATATCGAATGCTATAATATTCCAAATAAAACTATTTCTTTTTCTTCATATAATAATTCAGTAACCTGGCGCGCTGCATTCAATCAATACAACAATGTACCTACATAAATTAAATTCAGGCATCTAACCAAAGCTAATTAAATTCCCATAGTTAAGTTAACAGCTAATCATTTAGCGGTATTAATTATGAGTTTAGACTAATTAGGTTTTAACCCGTTAAATCACGCAAATGAGACATGATTAATATTCAGCACGAAATTTACTTGTCAACCGACGAACCGATCAAATATCAGTACAGTTAACTAGCTGTTTCCCGCGACTTCGTCCGCGCGAACTTGCGAAAGCGCTTAGACCTTAAATCCGTTTTTGTCTTTTTTAATCATTTAATAACTTGGTAATAAAATTTACGACATTAAAGCTACGTTTACAAGGGATCCTCGCGCCCTGCACTGAGAAGAACCCGCAACAAACTCGGTCGTGTAATTTTTTTGTTATCACCATTTTCAAAATAATTCACATTTGGTTGGATCAATTTATTCCCAAACATTATCTTCTAATAGGGCTGGAAAATTGAAAGTGTAGCTCTTAAACCTAAAGTACTGAGTACTAAAAAACCAATAAAACCAATAATCGTAACAGACAAACTGCCTAAGTAAGTAGTTTTCCAACTACCCACACCAGAGTTAAGCGGCCAGGTCACCGGGATTCCAGAGATTATTGGAATTTATTACCCAGTCTACGTAAGGGACGAATCGTCTTAGAACAATTCCAAATCCGTTCTAATGTTCAATCAAAATTTTAGTATACATCTATAATCTACACCAGGAATCTCTAAAATGCGGCACGTTGTGCATTTTTCTGTGGATCGATATATAAAAACAGCTAAATAATCCGGCATTATCTAGCGAACCCTAAAAACGGTTTTTAACACTAAAAAAAGAATTCCATAGAATTTGCATTTTGAATTGCATTAATTGCGGTGATTGGCTATTTTTAACCGACTTCAAAAGAGGAAGACAAAGGTTCTCCGCTGAATTGATGCAGATGGCACCGACTTCAATACATAAGTAAGTGTCTACTAAATCGTAGTGAAAAGTGAAAGTATTTTTTGCTTTATAGTTCTTCGCCTTTTTTTGAAGGTGGTTTTCTTTTTATTTAAAAATAATTTATAAAGGCGACAATATAGTCTGGCTTGTTTTTAACTTAACTATATACACCATTAAAAAAATAATAATAATAAAAATTCCAAGTTGCAAATATCATGATTTTCTCGTAGATTTTGTTTTGCATATTCTATATAACGCACAGTTTTAAAATAACCACAAGCGCCCGGACCGATTTATGTTTTACGATTCTTCTATTCAGAAATTACTGTATGTTCGCAATTGTAGCCTGCCGAAATAACCTTCCCGGAGCTGTTAGGCTCTCAGGATAAAAGCTATTTTCGCCTATAAATTCACATCATAGCCAACTTCATCTAAGATAAAAGTGTAGACCGAGTAAGTGCTTTACCATTTTGGATGACAGTTCCTAGTTAAAGAAAATTGCTACGGGTTATTATTAGAAATTGACGTAAAGCATAACAAGCAAAAATAAGCCTTTAACTAATTGAAGTGCAAACGACATTCGACCTTAGCGTGGCAAACCAATTTCGCCAATCAATGTAATATTAATATTAAATATTCACGAGAAACTCCTCTATAAAATCTATATATTCCTATGTTATACTTACAGGGACATGTCCTGGGTCCACTCTTCAACATGCAGCTTGCGTCGATGGTCTTTGTTCGGCTGGACTTAGTAAGTATATTTTAAGTCTACACTGGTGGTTAAATTTGTAAGGTTCATATATAATTATCATAGGTAATTTTAAATCAACTGTCGATAGCTTTCTTTTTGTCATGGAATTTAATAATTACTTCCAATTTTAATAAATAAGATATTTTGTTTTTTATTTTATTTGTTCATTTGTAATTTACAAATAAAATAAAAGCGTTTTACATATGAATAAATTAAATAAAAATTTTGTTAGGGTAAATCTAGGGCCACGTTCATTATATACATTAAAATAGAAAGAAAAATAACGTCCTAAAGTCGAAAAATGAAATTAGTAAACAAAGAAATATAATTGCATATTATTATAATACCTTACATTTGGTATATAATTAGAAATATAATATGATTTTAAAGAAAAAACGAAAAAGAAATCAAACATTTTAACGAATACACCTGGATTATTTTATATGTGCGTGTGTGTATGTACATCATAAACCTTTATGTAGCATTGTAATAATTTTCGAACTCAATTTTTAGGACTAGATAATATTTTCCACAAAATTACACAAAATGACTGAACAAATTTCTATAATATTGGGCTTTAATCTTTAGTAACTAACTTAAATAATTTAATATTTAACATTAATAAACACGTAGAATACCTTATTTCGGTAAATAAGCTCGATTGAATTTAAGTATTCCGCACAGATAAAGTCGCGAGAAGATACAGTGTATTAATGTTACAAGTTTCTTATATAGGTTATAATTGATCAGCAAGCAGTGAAACAGGCTCATGTAAAAATAACCTTCGACGCTAGTCACTTTCTAATTGGTGTCATCTTTATAAAGGCTAGTAATCTCGCCATAAAATACTCTCAGTCGATAATTTCTATGGCAGCATGACATTCGTTAGAAAGTATCCACTAGCTGGTAGCTTTTTGTATAACTATTTCTCAGAATTTAATACAATGCTCCAACATAATAGGCTACCCATTATTGAACACGGCAAAGAGCCATGGAAACTTTAGTCAACGAAGTTTCCCACCATTTAATTAACACTTCCCATAGTTTTTGTTTAGCATAACTTGCTGCAAGCCTGTATTCGAAGTTGATTGGGGAATGTCAAGAAAAATGTTATAATTGCCAAGCTCACTTAGCTCCTCAATTTATGCTGATTGCTTTTCAAATTAACGATGAGACTTCAATGCTTAATTTGTTCATCATGTTTTCTAGCTTTGAATTCCCTTGATTTTGTGCGTAGGTACAGCAGCTAACTGTTACACGCCAGATTAAACCTATCTGCATTATTTTATTACTTCTTCTTTTTAGCATTGTCCCGGTTAAGTACCAGGGTCCGCTTAGATTGCAGAGGATGTGGCTGTGGGCCGAGTTAAGATGACCGAATACCATCTATCGTTATCCTCGGAACTCCCACGATCTCTACAACCTTACGTCTAATATCACAGAGTGACATTAATCGGGGCCCACTGTTTTACGTGCCTTCCGAAACACCGGAGGATGTCGGATATCAAATATAAACCAGTGTTATAATGGTTCAACCATCTATCAACCGGTTGCAGCAAGAGCTACCTAACCTAGCGATCGACTCAAATACCGACCACTGATTAAGCCACGACCTCCTTGGTCGCTAATACAGTATAAAAGTCAAAATTAATCATCCGTTTCTAGTTCACAAATCTGCTCCCAGCTAATTTATAGGACATTCTTAGACAGGTATTAACTCGGTGACGGCCATATTTTATGTCCAAATGTTTTTTTTTATTTTGGCCGCGCGCCCAAAACGCTTGCGTTCCAACTTTGAGAAAATATTTCTTAATATTGCAGCAGCGTGAGAAATTTATGTAGCTCTTAACTGCTTATTTATAAGTTATTAAAACATAGCTCGAATTGTTCGCTTTGTGTATTAATTTATTATAAATATATATTGTCTTTTATATAACTGCTGCTGATAAAATAGGATGCATAAAGCCTTAAAAAATGTATTTATTTTTGTATCGCGAGCGAGATTAATAGGGATTAACAAAAAAAGGAAATTATAAAATACAACAATCCGCTATGATAGCTAAAACATCCAGTAGAGCGTATGACGTTACCGTATATTACAAGTGCGTTCCAATAAGCGATCGCAACGTTTTAAAATGCTCATTCAGATATTTGATATTTGACGAATGTTATCGCTACGGTCGCGTCGAGGTGACGCTTAGTGGAACGCACTGTTAACATAAAGTGACGTCATGAAAAGTATAATAACATTGAAAATTAATGTAATATAATTATAAAAATTAAAAACTAAACTTTAGGAATTATGAATTTGCCGTACAGACATTTATATGAAATGTCTATTTGTAACGTCGAGAATATTTTTTTTGCTAATTTAATATGACTATTTATACGATATCTATGACAAAAACACAAGTTAAAGCATTATTGCTATTTTGTCTGTTTGTTCCGTGTAATCTACGAAACAGCTGTGTCAATTGAAATAGGACTTTCTCTAGCAGATAGAGTAACATGGGCTATTATAATGTATTTATAACGAGTACGTACCAAGATAATTAATTTTGATTTGTCCATATTTCGACATAGATCCTAGAAGTAGATTTCGACGAAAAGTTCACTCATTTCATTTTTTATATATAATAAGGGGTAAACGAGCAGTCGGCTATCACCCAAGTTACTACCGACGCCCATAGACAACAGCAACACCAGAGGCACCGCCGATGCCGGCCTTTGAGAAATGAGTATGCTCTTTTTTTGAAGGTCCCTTAGTCGTATCCGTTTGGAAATACCGAAGCTGGCAACTGATTCCACATTATACGTGCCTTCCGTACGGAGGAGGTCGGATATTTGAAAACCAGTGTTAGAACGGGTGTACCATCTATCATCCAGCCGTGGTAAGAACTACCTAACCTAGCGATCAACTCAAATGGCCAGCATTTTTTATATTGATTAAGCTATGGTCTTATATTTTAAAGATTATTTGAGTGATAGTATCTCATAAATAATTGCTAGACCCCGAAATAAATACAGTATGGTCACACTATTGTTGACATTTCGGAGAAATGTGCAATCAGTGACTACGCGTGATACAGATATCAGGAACAGTCCAATTCTTTTTCATTAAAGGGTCAATAATGAAGTGCTAAAAATTATTTACTAGATGAGAGAATAAGAAAGAATGTGAAAATATTCATTTGCCTGATCATCACACTGCATACGGATACAAGTAAATATTAAACAATACACACTAAACATTTGAATCCAGTCACAATAACAAGCAAACAGTAAAATAAAATCTATAACAACTTTTTATACAAATTGTCCAAGTTTCGAAAAAAGTTAGCAATATCCTTTTGATTAGCTACTTTCTTTCTTTGTTTCATTCCAAATTTCATTGATTTGATAGTTTGTGTCCATGTTGTTTAGAAACTAGTTTATATTTGAATGCTGTATGTACCTATAATAGCGTTGGAAACTGAACGGAATTCATAATTAATTAAGTTTTTAAATGTGTTTTCCACAAGCTGCTGATATATCTTTAAAATAAAAATAAAATAAATAAAAAGAGGAGAAAAAAGAAATCAGATTATAATAAAAGTAACACGTAATATAATCTGTGCACGCAGTGCAACGACGCAAAACGGCACCTACTCAGTTATACGTCAGAGAGACAAGCGTTCACTCAGACACTGATTTACAGTAGCCCCGGTACATTATCCGAGCAGTAACAGTAGAACAGAGAGATGGGGAATCGCCCAGCCAAGTGTTGAGATTCTTCCCATCTCATAATGGTCTCGATTACGGTAACAGTGTCGAGATTTCAATGGTTTTTCCCATCTCAAATGAAGCGGCAAGAGCTTGTCAAAACACGCTTATATAGAAAATCTGGCTGTGCCCGCGGCTTCGCCCGCGTAAACGTGACCAATTGTGGCGTGACGATTTATAGCCTATAGCCTTCCTCGATAAATAGGCTATCTAACAATGAAATAATTTTTCAAATCGAGCCAGTATTTTTGGATTATCGCTTTCAAGCAAACAAACAAACTCTTCAGCTTTATATATTAGTATAGATTTCGTATCAGATATGCGATAACGGCATTTGTGACTTCAAAAGTTTTTGTCCGATTCAGCTCAAAATATTTTTTCTAGACAGTTTTTACCATGTCATGTCATGTCAACGTGGAAAATGGCAAGTCTTTATCTAATAGTTAGGAAAGCCTAATCGGGGGCAGCTTGCGGACGGACAGACGGACGGACGGAAGGACGGACAAAAGGACGGACGGACTATAGGAGTTCTTTTAAACCTAGTATAAACAAGTTACTTTACGGATTGATATGAAAATATTGAAGAAATTTTTTTCCGATTTAAAATCGTACTGGGGCAGATATTAATAATAATATTGTAATAATAATTATACAGTATTTAATTTATAAATGTCATAAAATTATATATTTCAAGTAAAAGCTGACGATATATAAAACAACTGGGGCGTCTAGAATCATGTACTGCACCCATGTAATGGGTATCCGGTACCATGTCTCTTACATCATTAGTTGTTTTGTTTAATTAATTATATCCATTTTCTGTAATATATTTATATAAATATTTAATAAAAATCAATCGATCCTTTTGATCGTGTGTATATTCTGTTACTTTGACAGTCGAATTGGTTTAACACCTTTTTTTTTTTTTTTTTAAAAAGACAATACTAAGTACTCTTTTGTTATACCGGTCAAAATAAGCACAGATTTCTATAACCGTTGAGTTAACGAGTCTTTATATATATGAAAACATCTGTAGTTTGTTTCTGCTCGCATAATAAATATGTTAAATTTTTATTAGATAATTACTATTTCTCTATTTGTACAGCTTAAAATAATTTGCTTACGTATACGTAAATATGAATGTATAAAAAAAAGAACAAAATGTATCAACTGGGAAAGACCTATTTTTAGAAACATAATATCTAGAAAATATGCCTCGGAAAAAAATGACTGCATTCTTTTATTTAATTGTATTATGCCGTAACTTCTTTACTGCATTCTGTTATTTTAAAACATAAATAATTTTTATTCTAATAATTAACATTTGTGACCCCGTAAATGAGTTATAGGTTTTATATTGGTCCGAATTTCGTAGAGATTTAGATGCACCTACCCTTGTTCTTCCTAGCGCTACCAGGGTCCGCTTAGATTGCATAGGACGTGTCAGTGGGGCGAGTTAACATGACCGACTGCCGTCTGACGTCATCCTCGGAATCTCCACAATCTCAACAATCTCACGACTAATATCTCTCAGTGACATTAATCGGAATCCACTGTTCTACGTGCTATCCGAAACGCAAAGGAGGTCGGACCAGTGTTAGAATTGGTAATCCATATATCATTTGGTAGAGGTAAGAACTAATTAACTTAGCTATCGACTCTAATACCGGTTGTGAATTCAGTTAACTCCTCATTATACCTACTATTAAGTACTAATACAAGCACCAATAGCTCAACGGTAGAAAGTTGGACTTAAATAAGTTGGATACTTGGTTCAAAGCTTAATTGTTACAAGAGTATTAAGCATATTTCAAAATATTTCCTACATTTTCTCTAAGGGCAAAGCCCCGCACTTGACATTAGATCGCTATTATCGCGATTTCAGTTGTTAACAATGAAAAATAACAAATTATTTAGTCCGTCTACCACTATTCAACCTTGTCTTTTCATTTTACTTCACTCTGATTAGTATTGGTCCTTCGAGCCGGATCTGAAGAGGGGCCTACAGTCTACAATTTCCAAAAGAAAGGAAAAGAGATTTTAGTAGAAATACTGAAGGTCTCTGATTGAACTCACATCCTCTTATGAGAATTCGTGAGCTCTAGCTACCGGGCATAGAGCTAACGTAGAGTTCTTAGGTTCTATGAAGGAAATGAAATATTATAACCTGTATATTTTCAAGGTACGAAAAACGGTCGGTCCCGATTAATGACACTGAGTGATATTAGTCGTGAGATTATGGGGATTGCGGCGATGACGTCAGATAGCAGTCGGTCATCTTAATTGGCGCCACAAATTCTTTATTTCATTTAATTAATTTATTTTTTAAATAAAATAAACATATAAAAATACTAAAGAAACTAATTAACTCCTAATTTTGGTACAAATAGACATTATATTTGGTACCAGTAATTACAATTAAAAAATAAATGTCAGAAAGGAGGACATTTCATATAAAATTTAATTTAATGCCATATAAAAATTAAATTACTTTTCTCAACATGCGCGGAAATAGTGACATAATATTCGAATAAGAATACGCAAACTTTGCCAATAAGGATACTCAAATTTAAGAAAAAAACGCGCCTGCAAAGTTTCATTATTGTCGCCTTTTTCAAATTTCGAACTTACAACAGGCCTGCAATGCTGTGTGAAATTTCATCAACTTACAAAAAAAAATTGATTCAGAAAATGGCGGCACTATTACAGGTAAATAAAAATTAAAAGTAAATATGAGAACGTGCGTTTTACTATTATTTTTTATTTTATCTTTTAGGCTCTATGGCTATGTTACCGTTGCCTTATGAAAACCGAACAAATATAATATAACTTTTAATATGAATTAAATTACAAATAATTTTCCTATAGATTTTAGATTTATTTCCTTGCATTGATTTTAGATTTATTTTGAGAAAAGTATATAAGCCTCGGCAGAAACAACAAACTCTACTCGTCCGGCAATTGGTCCTTTTCTGCACTTCAGCAACAATGTACTATTAAGGTATAATTTACACAACCACGTTGCGATTATTATTCAAGGTCTTGAGAAGGTTGGCGTAAAGTAATAGGGAGAGGAGAATTAGGACGTTAAAATCCAACAGGACCACTTTGGGAACCAATGGTCTAGACAAAATTTCTTTCAAATACCTTTAAACTTGAAAGGGAAATCAGATCAATACGGGTGATAAAGTAAAGTGTTTTGAGAAATTACTGTTTAATAGTAAGGTACAGCGAATTTACACTGCCTACTTTGCAGCATTAACATAGAGACTACATAAAGGAGTAACGTCTCTGTATATTAGAATTACGTAAAAAGGAGGCGTTACATCAGCATCATGGCAAGTTTAAAGGTCAATTCCTTGCTACACTCATACCGTACCATTTGTCATCACCAGCGCCCTTCTGGACTGTTTTTGAACTACTATCAAGGTTATAATATTGGGCACTTTCAAATTTTTTCCCATAAGAGATGTTATTCCTTATTGTAATCTCTATAAGCAGAAACTAAGAATTGAGTCACTTGTATGACAAAATTTATGTGTACTTTATAATTATCCACGTTTAAAGATTGAGAGTGCTTTATTTTTGTAAAAAGTGTTCGTTCCTATTTTATTCTTATTATATTGTGACACCAACTTCACGCTAAGATGAAGAAATGGTAATCTCGTTATTTTTTGTTCACAGTACGTGGCGTTACTATTGATCGTACTGGTATTTGAAATTTCTATTACTGTTATGGGATTTGGTCTAGAAAAGAATGCAGCAAGTGAAATCAGAAGTCCAATGCTAGAAGTTTTGCGACAGTATGAAAGACAAAGAGAAGCTTCTGTTATTTGGGACAATCTGCAAATGAGCGTAAGTTGAATTATGATATACTATACGTATTTCAATAGAGTCGATTTATCGATACGTGTGTAGCGGGCATTATACTAATAACGTTTCATTTGTTAATTTACCACAAAAGGTATGATCTCATAGCAAGTCTCACATACATGGTAGAGTGCGTATAGTGTAGGGCCGAGGTAAATTTTAGGATAGGGCGAGATCCAATTATGGCGCCCTCCTTGCTTGCCCTGTTTGTATTTTTTTATATAATTGTATTTAAAATAATTTAAGAGTTGCCCCTAATTGAAGCGCCCACTGGATCTCGGCTCCTGAAGCGGCCGCTGCATTCGCCCTATGATAGGGTCGGCCCTCTGCTTATAGTCTAAAAATGCACGCCCTTCTAAAGTATGCATACAAAATAGCGTGTAGACGCAATACACGCAAGCTCATCAATACGGCTTACAGTGCAAGGTTGAGTTTGAGTCTAGAATACGCTGCATACACACAAGCAAGCGTTGTAATTTATTAGTATAGTGGCGTGCATTTTTACAATGAAACATCTATATTCGTGTGATATATTTTTTTTACCCATTTATCGGTTAATATTTTTTGGACAGTTTGGTTGTTGTGGGGTTACTGGGCAAAATGACTGGACTGGTAACAGATTACCAGTGAGCTGCTGTGAGATTCCAGTCGGGACTATATCTCCGTTTCTGTGTACTGTCAACAATGTGCAGACTGTTGGGTGTCAAAGCGTATTCAGTGACTGGCTGGGGTACTATGCATTTGTAATCGGCGTCACTGCTGCGTTCGTCACTTGTCTACAGGTTAGCCTTATCTTACTACTTTGTAATTTTCATACACATGCCTTTTGCATTTGTCATTTCTTTTTTGGGGGTATGATGGTCTTCGAAAGTTGTAACTCTATTTTCTATAGCTTTATGTGTTACGATAATTGTATAAATAAAGTTTAAAAAGAAATGAAGCGAGTGGACAGGGCTCTACAGGAGAATGTAATATTAAAGTTCTTTCGTTTTTTTTCAGTTTTTATAGCAATTTTTCGATATTTTCGAAATTCTTTAAAGTTTAAATTCTTTTCACTGCACGCCCCGTCATAAAAGTCCTTGGTAAACATTAAGAAAATTGAATTCTTTCTGAGTTCTAAAAATTTCTTTGTGATAAAAGATTTCAGGAAACTATTTATATAGCGGACTAAGTATTGTGTATCTGTCTGTTTATGTTCATGCAAGTTGATATTTCTAATAGTTGATTCGACTGATTAGTTCCATAATTCATAGTACTAGTAGTCATTCATAGACATTAAATATTATGGGTCAGTAAAGGTAGAGTGTAATACATCACCCATTGCATTATTTCGAAATAGCTAGGATGTTCAGAAAATCCTCATTATATTGTCTACGAAGGTGTTAAAAATGGATAAACATGAACACCGGGCTTAAATTCCAGTTTTATTGTTACAGGTTTTAATTGTAGCTGCGTCCGGTTGGTTTGCTTATAGATCGCGATATGAAGAAGTGGTGCTTGAAAAATAATTTAAATTTGTTATATCTAATAATTATTCCTTGTAAATGTATAATTATGTCATAGATTATAGCATTCATTTAATTATTATTCTTAGATACAATTTAAAATAGGGGAGACAATCAAGTATATGCGATTGGGGTAGGTATCAATGTTAAAATTATTAATTTTAATTAATTGATGTATCGTAAGCGCTTCATTCGCGAATAATTCATGATTATTTCGCTCGCACACAGATCTAAAATATTTAAGCCAACAGAAGAATTGTAATATTGGCCATAGGTCTAACGAAGAGTGTAGTAGATAGTTCTTAATTATAATGTCAATTGTAAAGATGGTTGTTTTGGACAAGCAAATCATGACAGCTTCCTAAATTCAGTCATCTATGTAAGTAATAGCTTGCATGTACAGTCTATGAATAGATTAATGTTAGCAAATTTTTAAACAGGAGCTGCGAAGTTCCCTTCAATAACATCTATAGTTAATTCTGTTCTAAGCTTCTAGCATTATTTAGTAATAAAGTTCTTAATATGAAAAGAACATTAAATGTGTTATTTTTGCAACCAGATTTTTTATTTTACAACATTCTTATCTTGTTAAGCCTCCGGTTTTTTTTTCATTCGTATTATAATGAACAAAATCAAGACTGGTCGTAAGACGATCGAAATTTTTGAAAATTTCGATCGTTTTACGACCTGATGAATACTTTAGGCCAGATTTTATATTGGTTAAAAACTCTGCCCCATATGCATTTCTAGGACATCAGAAAGCGCTTTTCTTTGTTGTTTAGGAGGTTATACCTAACTTCCTAAGCAACAAAGAAAGAAAGAAGTTCCTACCGGAACTAGAGACCGGGGACAACAGCAATGTTTTGTGCACAACTGTTCCCAATCATTCACTTACATCAAAATAAACGCTCTCTTTATCAAGAAACTTTTAATTACCACCATTTCTTATCATAAGTTGTACGTTTGACTGGAAGCTAGAATGTTTAGATGTCTACTTATGTAACTATTTGTATTGTTTTAAAGACTACAATCCTTCAAAAGAAACTTCAATCATAATTTCTGTGTAAATGGTATTAACGACTTTATTCATAAAGGTTAAAGATCCAGGTCCACACATATAAATATATATGTCAATGGCGAATCACTCTTTTTAGTCAGCTGTAATTATTTTTGTATGGTTAATCATTATTTTCTATTAACTAAATAGCTTTCTAACATTGAACACCGAGAGAACAATCTTCGACGTGCTAAGTACAATCCGGACAACCTGCTTGTTCTTCTAGTGCTGCAGAAAACATACCAAGATGGGCAATCTGCATTTTTACT
>JANCMC010043217.1:6546303-6576471 GCA_024363005.1 Charaxes varanes
AAGTACAATCCGGACAACCTGCTTGTTCTTCTAGTGCTGCAGAAAACATACCAAGATGGGCAATCTGCATTTTTACTATATATTATATAAAATAGGTATCATGATGTGATACCATCATAAAGTTACATATTAAAAACATTTGTTGGACACAGAGTTGTAACGCTCGAATTCATATATTGAAACTATCAGCAGACGATAACCACCTCAGTCTATCCGTGACGGCGAAGAATTCGAAACGTGGGTTTTATACGTTGAAATGTATTTTTTTCTTAAATCCGTTAAATAAACAGTTTCGTTACAAAGTGTTCTTGCTAAGAAATTATTTGTAACATTGTCTAAGTATTTTGGATTGAAAGTTTGATTCTTTTTATTTATTCGAGTTGACTTCAATATCACAAAATCGTCACAATAACGACGGAAAGTCAAACCGTTTACCGAGAGCCTCGAGAGATAAATCCGCTTGTTTTCCTTATCAAGATTATAATAGTGATAAAAATATCTACAGAGAAAACTGCATGCTGGTTACTTGTCACGTGTGTGCGCGCGGTGCTACTCCAACGGCTAAAATGTTGGCAAAAATATTTACTACTGTTAAATATACATTGATTTCAGTCAATTTCCTATTCTTGGTAAGTGCAGTGCTTTAGGTGAATTTCAACATAAAATGTGAAAGGTGCTATTAAAAGTGTATGTTTCAGGTAACAGGCATTATTATTTTGTCTGTGGGTAGCTCAGTACAATCTGCCTACAATGGGTACCACGAGTTCCTATCGGAGAGATTTTTCTCCCTTCCAGCATTTTGTATCGCGACTGGAGTTATCATCTTTCTTATATCTTTCGCTGGATTCTATGGAGCCTTCATGGAGAATTATTACGTGATTATGGCGGTAAGTTGCCAGATATAAAAAGTAATCTATTTTTAAATTATCGCAGAATATTAAATTCAATAACATTTTAGATACGTACGCATATAAAAAATAATTATTTATAGAATAATTAAGGTCTTAAAAATTACATTTATTTTAATAACATTAAGATCTAACAGAAATGTTTTCTAAGTCTCTCTTCATGTTAAAGAAAAACTATAGTACTTCACTGCTTTTGTACTAAGAAAACATTCACTCTGCTATAAACAATGAACAAAATAAATTTAAGAAAACAGTTCATATAACTTTCATAACTTTTTTATCTAAGCCGTTGTGTAAGATTTGAGGACCAAAACAAAAGTGTACGTAATTTGTTCTATTAGCAACGTTTAGCTAAAACGTAAGCAACGCGCCGGTATGTCCGAAATTAGCTGGTAATTACCCTTTATTGTTTCGGCGTCGACAGCGGCCTATTTTCGCAATACATGCTGGTACCCAATCTATTTTAAATGTTCCTTCTTCAATACTAGAGATTCCCAAACTTTTCGCCTCGCTTACTTTTCTTCCATTGATAAGTACGTATTGAAATAACTGTAATGTAATGGAAAATTATAATTCTTCATCACACTTTTTACTGCTTGTTGAAAATTCCTTGTTAGGTTTTCCTCTAGTAGTCTGGCTGAATTAGTTCAAAATATCTATCCTCGGGTGTTTGACTTTGAGCATCAGAATTTTTCCGTGTCAATCATTGGATATCGTTATATATTAGCTTGGATACCATCTTTCAGCATATTGACATAATACAATATAATGTAATTATAGGTTTCCCTTCTAGGAAAGTTACGTACAGCACTGTTTCCCCTCATATCGTAATAAAGGTTACATTGTTGAAATGTTATGTATTTTACTACACTTTGGTACATAGTAAACCTTGAAAATCGATGAATGACGCTATTAAAAACCGATATGTAAAAAAATAGTTAACTGAGCATGCTCATTACTTAACTGCCTGTTCGTTTTTATAATCGTTATAATAAAACAAGGGATGTTAAAAATTTATTTTGTAAAAATTACGTTAGAAGTAAATCAGTATAATAGTTCGAATGGGAATGGTACGTATGCTCATTGCAGCGTTGAACAAATTGTCAGTTAAAAATTAATGTAAAATATATAAATTACTATATACTAAAAACAAATTCACAAAACACAAACACGTTTAATCACATAACATCGTTATGACGTATTTATATTATATACTAATAAGTAGGTATAGTAGACATTATTATGTGATCATTAAACATCGTCTCAGTACTGAAATTGCTTTTCCATTATATAATAGGTACGCTTCACTGAATACTTTCCTCATTTCATTTGTAAACGTCGATAAATAGGCTAACCAAAAAGAAATGTAAAAATTACGATTGGCAGATTTTCCGCAGTATGGTGATCGCAGTGAGACCTTTATTTTACAATGATGTTGCAACTTACAGCCAGTAAATTTGTTCCTCAAACAATTTTTTTACATCCAAGCAAATAAATATACCTTACAATCCACCTTATGTACACTGTAAGATGGATTTTTAATAAGAATAACAATATATATAAAATAAATGATTAAGGGAATATCGCTGCGAGTAATGTTTACAATGATTTATGTATAAAGTTCAATGTTAATTTCTTCTCTGTTTATCAGCTGTTATTCCCTTTTATGTTTTTTCTTGAATATTGAGTATGGGGGAGTTTTGACGGCAGAGCGAACAGTGTAGTACTATCTGAAATATGTGTAAACGTCGTTTTTACTGTTACAGTTTGTGGCTGCAATGGTACTGATGTTTATATTCCAACTATCGGCTTGCATCGCCGGTTACGTGCTGAAAGGGAATGCGGTTGCTCTAGTGCAAAGACAGCTTCTGAACACAATGGATTTATACGGCGTTGAAAAGAATTATGAGGTGACGAAGTTGTGGGATGAAGTGCAAAGAGATGTAAGTCTAGCTGTAGCACATTTTGTAAAGAATACTTTACCTTCACACCCAGGGGGTGAATCTTCCTTTATCTGTTCGATAACTGGTCAGATTTACTACGCGTACGGGTACGTGACCCTGGAGTACCTTAGCTGTTATTGTAACTCTCCCTATACCGTCCGTGACAGTAGTAACCGCATCCTCTATCTCCTCCCCATCTACCTTTATATCCTTTTTCTCCATCCTTTATATTAAATTCAGAACTCTCTTTTTAAAATTCAAATATAAAAATAATTCAATATAACAAAATAAAATAAGCAAACGAATAAATACACGCAGGTTAAAATCATAAAGAACTGATTGTGGTGGAAGGTAAATGTTTGAATGGAAGAAAGGGATATAAGCTCCCGCTTACATTGCATTCGACCTCGCTGAAGAATTACTGGACCCGCATAATCTCTCGCAACAACACCGCCCTGCTCCGTTGTACTCGGGAAGGATAATGTCTGCTTTTTTTTTTAAACGTGCCTCATCACACAGCGCAGCCAAGTAGCGCAGTGAAGATAAGATTAAAGATTAAACTCCTTCTACTGAAAGTGCAAGACTCATAGATTGAATGCATTAACTCACTATATCTCAGACTAAACAAGGGCACAAAGTACTACTAGACCACTACTAGTAGACCAGTAGACTAATGAAGCCTAATTAGATCCAAATTCTCGTATGCTCTAGACCGAGAAGACCCTACAGGATATCAGGATTATAGGAAGGTGTGACATCACACATCCAATGTATATAAATAAGGAATGCGTATAAAAGGGTAATGATAGAAGTTTTCTGCAAGACCCAAAGACCTATAAACATTTTATTACGAGTTTTTCATCCTTGCAGATGAACTGATGTTAAAGATTACCACTGAAATGCTGGCATAGTGAATTTAAAAGTCTATTCATGTCCCATTAACACGCCTTACGGTGGTTTTTACGTATGGTACAATGGTTTATGCGTAATAGCTTCCAAGGCTAATTGATTTAAACCAGCTCGAGCAGAATGGGACAATGCAGTCTGTCACAGAACCAATTACTTTCCACCTTTGCTTCAAGCTAAATACTGATAATGAAGCCTTTGTGTGGTGTTGATGCAAATTGGATAGACTGAACGCTCCAACTTCAATGTAGAAACTGACTATTGTTGGGGCAATAAGTCATGTATTGATGTATCAAAAGTTATACAGAAAAACACGTTACATAAAGAGGAAGTAGACAATGGATGAACCTATCTCTAAAAGAGATGTCTTTAACCTATCCTTGAGTGTAAGAGAAATAGTATTAAATATAACGCAGTGCAGGTGCTAGAGAAAAACAAATAATAAAAATGTATAGTTGATATAAACAATTACATTTTATTTTATTTCGCATCAAATAGTTTTTTATATGATTGGTATTTCTTTTAGGACAAATTACTATAATAGGAAAAGGTGGCGATTATGTATATACATGAATAATGCAGAATTATCCTATGAACTAAACCTAATTAATTCATAGTATAATTCTGTATTATTCATATAACCAATAGCGGAAATAAACCAGCTCATGACAAGTCGCTAGCAGTTGAATAAAAAAGTGTAAACCACTGCGATATTTCGTCCTCACGATACTCCACAACCGTCTAATAAAAACACATTCGTGCCAATAAACCTTCGAGAACAATTGCCTCACAATCCAAATATACACTTAAGAACATTTGAATTTCTGGGGAAATTTTACACTAAACAGGAACGTCTCGTTAATGTTTAGTCCTGTCCTGTGTAGACAAGTACTGTCAAAACCTTAATGTTGTACGTACACTATAACGGTACAAAATATCATAGACTATACAGGTGACTGGTGGGTGACCCTTACGATACTTGACCTAATATTTGGTGATCATATATGACGAAAAAAAGTAACGTTAAATGTAAATATCAATTAGCTACTACGTAAGATTGAGAGGAAATTGTCTAAATACGGACGATGATGACCCGCTTTCCCTTCACACTTTAGTGCTGGCCTGTCTTAAACAGACAGAAGTACCAAGGCACCCATTTCACTCGTTCGAATTACTAATTTGCTTAATAAATAGAGCCAAACGTAAATCAAAATGAACTGAATTATAATTTTATTTATTATTGATATTGCGTTTAATTTCGACTGACAGCCGTTGTTATGTCTTTTTTTATAACTGGCCAGTTGTTTACGCTGAGAAATGCATTTATGGATTGACTTCTAACTCTTTCGAATAGCAAATTAACCACACAACGTAAAGCGGCGTCACCTTGTATATAGGTATATTTAATCATGGCATATTACGCAACACCTACAAATTTTATTTCAGTACAGTGTACACAAGTTTTACTTAATTAATTAAAGATACCCTTTGTCGTGTTGTGTAAATTACCTTGAAGTCGCTGTAATGAAGCAAGATTGCTATCTGAGGTCATCCTCGGAACCCCCACGATCTTTACAATCTTACGACTAATATCACAATAATTGGGTCCCACTGTTTTACGTACCTAGAATTTGCCTTTTGTAATTTTCGGTTTGTATGTGCACAGACTTTGTAGTTTCTGTATTCCTGTAGCAATTCACTACCTAATTAACACGGGGCATCTGCTGTGGTTTTGTAATATTTTCACACATTTTCATATTATAGTCTCAATAGCTTAGTAGGTAAAAGGGCACAATCAAAGCCGTGTGGTACTTCAATCGTTGCAACCACTCGTCACACATGTTGTACACTTAATTGAAGGGCAAAGCAAGTATTCTGTAAAATGCTTAACAATTAACAACGGCGATTAATTAAGACATTAAGTTATCTATGGGCAATTGATAATCACTTACTACTAGATGGGTCTCTAGTCAGGTATATTACTATCGGGAGACGAAGCTCTCTCATATATCTATAGCCTTCGGCAATAGCCATATAGTCTAGTGTTCAAAAAGGCCCGAAGTGCCAGAGTTGTGTAAAGTAACCCTGTAGCGCCCTGATGATTGTTATGCCGGGACCAAACACGGCTTCATTTGAATGATCATTTCAATGATCATGTAGTGTAGCCGGGGACTTTGTATAACTTCACAAAGTTTTGTAGAACTTTGTAGATTACAAGGTCAAAAATGTACAAACACTATTAGTTATGGCTAGCTCCGGCATTATATTACTTTCAAACCATTTTATTATGGCGCTCGGTTATAAATTATCGTAACAACAAAAAACATTAACAATTATAACAGCAAACTCTAACTAGAATCCCGTTAAGTCCGGCACGAAGTTATTTATACAAAGTACAATGCTTAACGATTAACAAACAACGACAATGTTCCAGTTAGACAAAATTACAATAAGCGCCGCGTCACATTCGCTATAATTAGAAAAGTTGGTTACGCTCTCTCTGTGCAAAAGGAAAATGAGTATTTTGTGGCGTGACTGGTCGGAGACCTGCGATTAAAGCTTTTAAATTATGCCGTTAAGCCGACCGAGGGCTTCGACATTTTCTTAGGTTCCTTTTAAATATTTCTCTTTGTTGAGTTATCACTCACTAGATGAGGTTACTTGTGGCAAGACTCGTCGAAAACCTGTGATATGATAAAGCTTTTGGATTATACCGTTAAGCCAACCGAGTTATTCGACTTCCTTCAACATCTTCGCAGGTTATTTCTTCTTCTACGTTCGAACAAGAGGTTTGACATATTTTGTTGATTGATTATAATAGTTCTTCTAGTCAATAGTTGGAGACAACATGGCACGTCTCTTTCTTCTTCTTCTGTCTTCTTTACATTAACTTCCCCAACACATATTGTCTTCATTCATTATACACATTACTAGCTGCACCCCGCGACTTCGCCCGCGTGTGCCGCCCTTATCACATAGGAGTATAAAAATAGTTTTTGTATAAAGGATTAGTATTATGTTTATAAAAATATCTTCACAAATAATGCATTGTTTTAGAACCAATTTGGTTAGCATAAAAAAGGTTATAGTGAGTCAACCTTAAAAGATAGACATATGCTTTCGCGGACTTTCATTTAAAACTTTTAAAGGGGAAAAATTCTGTCGTACACGATTTTTGCGAAACTTTCACGCAGCGCACGCAGCGGAAGCTCTCAAAAGGGAAAAGAAGCCCTGATTTTGAAACATTCTTCATTGGTGCTCCGCTTTTACTGGTCTTAGCATGATGATATAAAGAGCATATAGCCTTCCTCGATAAGTGGGATATCTAACACTGAAATAATTTTCCATATCGGACCAGTATTTACTGAGATTTACGCGTTCTAGCAAACAAACTCTTTAGCTATACTGTATATGTATATTAAAGTATAGACATTTTTCAGTTATAAAACAGAAGGTTACAAAGGGTCGCGTTTTTTCAATTCCTTTCAGAATGACACCCAGTTTTTCTACAAAACTGTAGATACAATTTTTATTTGCGATATTTTCTGAGAAGAGGATAACATGCAGGGATTTATGGAGAACTAATTATGTTAGTCGTGACGTCACAGGTCGGGACCGTAACTAGTAACAAAAGTTTGGGCCGTAGTTACAGCAATCGTGACGCCGACCGGCCCGCTCGGCGAATCCGAACGTTTTATTCTTTACTGCCGCTCTAAGTTAATTGCGTAAACCCTCGTCTATCCCTTGCTCTAAACGACATTCATTTTAAGCATAACTAAGTGAATACACAGGATGCTAGATTAAAGCGATGTAAGTATAAAAAAAAACACACTGTAAACGATTACCTAGCTCGTTCAAAAACACTTAGGTATCTGGAAAGATTTATGGGAACAAAAAAAAAACAGTATCTTTTTTTTAGGTATGTCTAATGTTCGATTTTAGACCTTCAAGTCAAAAACTGTCAATCATAAGACTTCATTTGTATTTATATGGAGAGTGGAGGGCTAAAAAACACAGAAAGTTAATTAACATTTATCCATTTTAAGATAAAACAGTTCGGTATGTTTTTCTTCCTTTACTTTTTCAATCAATTATTTTTTCATTTTTTTCAATTAGCTGTAACCCGCGTAAATTCAATGTTTTTTTAGGGTATTTATTTTAATTAGCTTAAAGCAAAATAGCTTGCCTTCCCTTGTAAAATAATCTATCTACCAGTGAAAGTACCTTCCAAATTGGTCCAGTTATTTCGAAGATTACCCGGAACTTTGCCTTTCGAAGAAAAGAGATCGGCTATTCGAATACCAGTGTTAGGATGGGTCACCTACCTATCACCCAGCAGCAGTACGAACTGTTTAACCTGGCGATCCACTCAAATGCCGGACACTAACCTGGTGCAGCCGGTTGTGTATTGATGTTGTTATTAAATGCGCTGGTAAAGTCAGCGAAGCCGTCACCGGAAGGGGCGGGGGGCGCTCCGAATGCGTTCGAGAAATCACCAAAATCTGGGTCTGTCTTTGGCGCTACGGGCTTAGGTTCTTCGGCTCTGAAATAATAATAATTATTATTTACTAGCTTGCGAGCCCTTGGGCCTGCTTAATCTGACCTCACCAAAAAAGACCGTACTTAGAGGATGTCCACTAACCAAATTTCATGTTTGTACGTTTTGCGGTTTTCGAAATTTCGCGATAAGTGATTTTTCACTTTTATTGTATACTAGAGAACTCGACAGACGTTGTCCTGCCCGAACGTTGGCTTACTATTTTATATCAACTTATAGCGCCATCTATTGGTCTCTTACTCCACCGACCGCCCGTCAACGGCCCACTTTCACCGTATTTTAAATATCTGAAATCCTCTAAGATATTCGTTATAATGATATGCTGTTTTTTGAACTTAATTGGATAAGAATTAATATGGTATTCTTTGAAATACCTTCGTAAATAGTTCATTACTCTTTTGTAGTACGTAAAATATAAAAATGGTTAGTGTGTCTTATACTTAGGAGATAGACATATGCCATAGCTGACTTTATTATAGATCTTTTATAAGGTATACAACTCTGTGGTACATTATTTTGATCTATCTTTAGCCAGCGCACGCAATACAGGATTACAGCCAACGGGCCACTTGAATGAACTTATATCACATTAACGCTACTGACCTGGGATCAAAATCATCCTCGAGGAGTATATTTCCGCTAGTGCTTTTCACATTCGGCGTGTCAGGGACCGGTGAGGGAGCAGGACACGTCTTGAAGAGGTCGTCAAGCAGCTCCTGCGAGTTGTTGGTGGCTGGTGTGGCGGGGGTCGGCGCGGGCGTCGCCGGGGTTACTTTACCATAGGAAGCAGCCGCGCCTGAAAGTTTTTTAATATTAATTGATAAAGTATAACTACAATACCAAGTTTTTCTTAACATTAATAGATAAAGTATAACTAAAATAAAAAGTTTTTAATATGAATTAATAATACAGTATAACTACAATGCAAAGTTTTTTTATATTAATTGATAAAATATAAGTACAATACAAAGTTTTTGTAAATGTTCATTTGGTAAAGTATAACCACAATACAAAGTTTTTTAATATAAATTGATATAGCGTAACTACAATAAAAGCTTTTTTTTTAATATTAATTGATAAAGAATAATTGCAATAGCTCAACGAATGGATGGACAGAAAGTCGTAAGGTACCCGGTTCAAACTACGACACTGCTGGGGTATTGTCGCACCCACTCCTGACACAAGCTTTTAATTTAGCCTTAGTAGGAAGGGAAACGGGAATATTAGACATACCTAAAAAGTCTTGCTAATATTTAAAAAAAATACATTTTTTTTTAGTATTCATTGAGAAGGTTGTGGTCAGCTTTTGAGTCGATTGCTGCATTAAGTAGCTCTTGCTGCGACCGGGCGATACATGGATGACCCATTCTAACACTGCATATGTTTGATATCCGACCTAATACATGTTTTGGAAGGCTCATAAAACAGTGGGACCCGATTAATGTCACTGAATAATATTAGTCCTGAGGTTGTATAGATCGTGGGGGTTCCGAGGGTCAAGTCATACGACAGTGGGTCACAGCCAAATATTCTGCAATCTAAGCGGATCCTGGTACTGGACCAAGATAACGCTAGGAAGAAGATTAATTGATAAAGTATAACTACCGGTGTTTCTTTATCACTCGAGTGCCGAACGCCTACATTACTTTCATAATGACAATATTTTCACCCGAAAAACCTCCCTAAGCGAAGACGAAAAGGAAGTGGAACGGAAACGGAACGGGAACGGGGAATAACTTCCCAACGACTGCACCAAATTGTATAATTTCTTCATTGTTGTGTTCGTTATTGTTAGGACAAGGTTTGTATAATAAAAAAGGAATAACAAAGCGAAGACGAAAAGGAAGTGGAACGGAAACGGAACGGGAACGGGGAATAATATATAGGATAATAGAATGTAGTAAATAGAGTAAATAACCCAATGTTCGGGCAGGAAGTCTGCAGGGTCCGTGAGTTAAATATTTATATGATTATACAGATATATGATAACGAAAAGCATCTCTAAAGGTAGCTCATTATTATTATAATGAACAGTATACTAGACAATAATGGAAAAAAAAGCAGACGTTTGCAGCACAACGCATTCGAATGAAACGCACCGAGCATTGTTTTAACTAAAGCCTTTGATTCTGTTGCACACGTAGTTTTTCACCAACATTACTTTGCATATAATTTGTGAATATTAATTTAGATTAATATAAACACTGGCACGCCAATATAATAAGTAATAGTAATAGTAATTTTTATTTTATAAATTATGTTACATAGTTCAAGGCCCCTAAACTTTGTAAATAATGACAGAACATGTACGGTACGCTTAATTAATTATAAGATCATGTTGTTATTCATGCACATAAGGTAATGATATGAATGCACAGAGAACAAATGAAATCAAATCATTTAATTTATAGCAAATAAATGATTAGATTTGTTCCCTGTGCATTTATAACATTACTCTATATACCCAAGTGCCCATCTTTTCGATTATTGAGCTTCTCTATATTTCTATGGTTAAGTTCAGGTCCTAATTTTATCATCACACACTGTATCTACGTGTCCATCATAGTAATTGTTCTGTGTGCACAGGTGTGAACACATAAGGTCGGTGGACGAACTTCTTTAAAACTACGGCGTGAACACCTAAGGCTGTGGCGAACGACATTATTTAGAACTGCATTATCAAAACGAGTTTTTTCTAATTGATTATACTCGCTACTAATTCCATTTAGTTTAATTAATTTTAACCGTTTCTATACAGTGTTTCGTGCTATTAGCATAATTGCGTTAATTTCTAGTCTTCATTTTGTAAATGAAAGTATATATATTCGTGCGGAGTGAGTCATATGTTAAATTGACGAAGAATTGTAAAAGGCGGACTAGCGCTTAACCGAGTTTCACGAAAGGATGTTCTCAATTCGGCCGGTTGTTTTGGATCGTAATTAAAAGTTGGTTGTTTTATAAATTAATATAAATGCTTTCTGTATTCAACTGTAACTTTTTTGGTTCCGTAGGACTACAAGGAACTTTTAAAATTTTGCTCTGTCCGTCCATCCGTTAGTTTGCTCGTAAAGTGGTCCCCCGCTAGTATTTCCAAACTATTAGAAGTAGAGACTTGAAATTTTCCATGTTGATAGAACATGCTAAAAACTCATTAGGAAAATTATTTTGAACAAAAGCGGACTACAACTTTTGAAGTTATTTGACAAATACGTTTATAGCGTATCAGATACGGAAGCCTTCTATATAAGCGTGTGTTGACACGCTCTTGGCCATTTTATTCCTTTTTAGTGTTTCGTAAGAGATACCTCTTACATTCTAATCAAGAAAATAATAATGATGTATACTGAGGGTGTTTTGTGGAGGGGCACACAGCGCTCCCAAAAAAAAGCTACAAAAATATTGCAAAGCTGCCAAAAAAAGTTGAAAAAAAAAATTCTACAATGACATGTTAATTTAGTAGAAGTTAGACTTCTTTTTAACTATTATTGTCAGTTGACGCGTCAGTTTCATATAAACATTATAGATGTTGGTATCTTTCAAAGTATTCTGGCTGCTCCTTCATCTGAAGCAGCCGGAATGCTTTATAGTTTTCAGTTAAATTAATATGTTATAGTTTAAGTTTAGGGTATGATGGCACTGACATTATTGTCATGGACATAAAGGTCCCTAAATAAAAATAGATTAAAAAACAATGTAAGTGCGTACAGTCAGTATGTACTGACACAGCAAAAATAAATGTGGGTAGTTACAGCTCTTTCTTTAGTGGTCGACTTGCTTGTTAATGACTCCAAGTACGTACGGGTTCCATATATAATAAATATAAATATGTACAGGACTATATGACAAATGGACGTCTGTTCCTATGGTAGACAACCTAATGCTTGTGTCATAGGTAACGGCCGCCTGTTATACACAAATATTTCTTTTTTTTAAATATATAAATACATACATATGGATAATACACCCAGACTCGAGGTGGGAATCGAACCCACCCGGTCCGACGCGCCGAGCTCGATTTGTAAATAAATAAAATATTCAAAATAGACAAAAAAAGCAAAACAAGGTTGTCCACCTAAAGCCTCCTAATTTTTATATAAACAAACACATAAAAAAATGGCGAAGAGCGTTTCAAGACACGCTTATATAGAAGGGTTCCGTATCTGATACACTATAAATGTATTTGTTGAATAACTTTAAGAGTTGTTGTCCAATTTCGTTCAGAATAATTTTTCTAATGATTTTATAGCATGTTTTATCAACATGGAAAATTTCAAGTCTCTACGTCTAATAGGTGTGAAATTCTAGATGGGGGGGGGGGGCACCTTACGGGCAGACAGACGGACAGAGCGAAATTATAAGGGTTCCTTGTAGTACTATGAAACCCTAAAAAGTGAGTAACTTATATAAAGAAAAAGAAATGATTCATCAATTAAAATTAATATTAAAATAAAATCCAATATTGCAATATTATTTATCGCTCCACTTTTTATTTATTGGTTTCACGATTTTATCTTATCTTTTTATCTTTATTGATACGTGGCATAATTAATTATTATTCGTATTCAAAAATGCAGTTACGGCTTATTTAAATAAGCTGTATATTATTAAAGTCGTATAAATTGTCGAAGATTTGACGCAATATTTCGTGTTCCCATCAGAAAAACCGAAACACATTGCAAGTTCCTGTTTCGTAAGGATTATCAGAAAAAATGTATATAATTAGGAATATATGTCAAAAAAATGGCCAAGAGCGTGTCAGGACACGCTTATATAGAAGGGTTCCGTATCTGATACGCTATACACGTATTTCTCAAATAACTTAAACAGTTTTTGTCCGATTTCGTACCGAATACTTTTCCTCGTGAGTTTTTAGCATTTTCTATCAACATGGAGAATTTCAAGTCTCTACGTCTAATAGTTTCTAAATGCTAGGGGGGGGAGGGCACCTTACGGGCAGACAGACAGACGGACGGACGGACAGAGCGAAATTATAAGGGTTTCTTTTAGTACTACGGAACCCTAAAGAATGGAGGTGTTTCGACTTTTCTGATGAGAAGTATGTATATGTTTAAAAATTTATTGCTCAAATGCATCAAAACATCAACAATATTGCTTGATATTAAAGTATAAAGCTAACATAAAGCCTCGATAGCTTATTGGTGGTAGGCTGGACTGAAATCCTAAAGGTGTCCGGTTCAAACCCCGAGGCCATCTTCGTGGTCACTCCTAAAGCAAGCTTTTAAACATTAACGATTATATTAGGCATACCTTAACTTTGAATCAGTGGTCAGCATTTGAATCGATCGTTAGGTTAAGTAGCTCCTGCCACGGCAGCGTGATAGATGGGTGACCAATTCTAACACTACTTTTCAAATATTCGTCCTCCTCCGTGTTTCGGAAGTCACGTAAAATAGTAGGTCCCGATTAGTGTCACTAAGTGATGTTAGTCTTGAGATTGTGGGGATTCTGTGGATGACGTCATATGGCAGTTGGTCATCTTATCTTCATAGCCACAATCTAAGTGGACTCTGGTACTAGGCTAGACCGAGGTAATGCTAGGAACCTGATTCAAGAACACTAACTTAAAAAATTTACGCGTACAGTGTATAAAAATCGATAAAAGGTGTCCTATAAGAAAAATATTTTAGAGTAAAGTTCAAAAAAATATCAATTAATAAATACAAAACTCGATGAAATGAATGTAATAGTAAACGACTGGAACGATTTATCCTTGTGGCATATCTGTAAAAACAGCTTCTTAATAAAATATTTTCGTTAATTGGTTATTAAAATTTCGTAAGGACAGAGATTTATCACACGCGACGTTGATAAATGGCGGCATACTTAATCACTTGCTCCCTGATAACAAGTCTATTATAAATTGGACGTCGTAGCTCCCAGGTTACATTTTTTGTATTTTTAATACAATTAACAAACAATATATTAAAACTAGGTGATTAACGCGACTTCGACCGGGTTAAATTAAACATCCCCTTAGAACTCTTTAATCGGGCTCTTACAAAAAACCCCTCAGGGCCGATGTCTACTAACTGTAAACTAACTCAAACCAAGTTCCATTTTTTTGTATGTTACCTTAGTGCCTACCGACGCCCATGGACATCTTTACAAGTAGAAGGCTAGCGGATGCGTTACCGGCCTTTAATGACGAGTTTAGTCCACCGGGAAGTCTCACAAACCGAACGAAACGCGACAACAATACCACCACTTGACGTGACAGCATTGCCGCCACTTCACGGCGATCTCATGTGAGAAAGAGGTACTGGTACCCGGACGCGCCGGACGATCTCTGCAACCTTACGCTAAAGTCACTGAGTGACATTAATCGGGTCCCACTGTTTTACGTGTCTTCCAAAACACGGAGGAGGTCTGATATCAAATATAAACCAGTATTAGAATGGCTCACCCATCTATCACCCGGTCAACATAACCTAGTCATCGACTCAGTCTATTGCCATCCAAAGCATGAAAATACTATATCAAATACCATACTCACAAAAAATAATGTAATATAAGTTATATTTTACTAAATGTACCCGCGTAAGTACTTTAGGAGTCCATCGCGGACTAAACACGTAACGCGTAATTTATATGCATTAAGAATATATAACAAGAAGGGGAAAAAAACGTTCTAAAGCTTAATTCTACGCAGTGCAAACCGTGACTCCTTATATTATATAACATAATTAATACCAGTCGTGTTCTGAAGCAATACTGTTCTTCGGGATATGACGTTTATTGCGAAGACCTTGACTTGTAAGTCGGTCAACGAGTTTTCCACTTACGGCGAAAATCAGTTAATGGCTAGAAAACTGGTTTGCGAATGGGTACGTTTAATTAGTATAAAAAATAAGTATGTTTATGGATCAAGATCAAGAAGACGATGCGTTCAAAAATGGACATAGAGGAAAACGCTTTCCAGATTTTATGGAAATTCAATGTTAATGTAGTTGGTATAGACAGGCCTTTTTTTTCACTTTCTTTTTTGGAGGCTGGCTAATGCTCAAAAGTTGTAAGTCCATATTTTTCCCCATGGCCATGACCCTTGCCACTGTGTTTATACTTAAAAAGAAGTATAACTCCAACCGAGTGCACAAGGTTATAGGCGCTATTAAAATTTGAAATTTCTTCGTCTTTTTTTTTAGTTTTTATGAAAAAAAAAACGATGGTTTGTGTGACGCCACAAAAAGCCCTTGGTATATTAAATTTCATAAAGTTTATCAGTTAATGATGAATTTTCGCTTATGTCTTAAAATATCGCCCCACAGATTAATTATATTCTTAATGTTAACTACGAATTAATTCGAACAACGTTCTCTGCGTGATTGAGATTCCAAAGACGCTTCTAATGATCTCATACAAGTTATTCGAAAAGGTTTTTATTAAATTTTCACGCTTGAACAAATCCTTACAAATAGAACCTCGATCACGTCCTTCGATCGATTCTACGATCGAAGATCACGTCACCTTTGGAACGAATAATACGAATCTCATCCGGTCAATTCATTTTGGAGCCACGTTTCCCCTCTATTTATTTCGAGGGATAAATATTGCCTAATGCACGGAGAAGGATTGCTCCAAATGGAAGTTCAGTAGGTGACACGATAACGGACATCCGGGTGTACGGGACATGGGCATCATCTACCCGCCTCTGATAAGATAGACTTTGGGCTTCATCTGCGTTTTTATCGCGAGTAGCACAGGTCAATGTTGTACGACCAACTATTTCATAATACAATGCTTATAATAAAGATAGAGTCTTTGATTCATTCATTGTCATATTTTCGGTTGAAAATGTTGTCTTTAATTGCAATATGACTTCAAATATAGATTACACTCAGTGCCGGCCTGAGGTAAATTTTAGGATGGACTGAGATTCAATTAAGGCACTCCTCTTATTTGCCCTGTTTATATATTTTTAATAAGTGTATTTAAAATAATCGTATATAACGAGTCGCTCCTAGTTACGGCGCCTCCTGGTATTCGGCGCCTGGAGCGGCCGCTCCGTTCGTCTTATGGTAGGGCCGGCCCTGAATTCACACTAACACGCTTGTATGGTCTATTTATAACTGTTCTTAGTTGAGGTCATTTAAAAATCCCTCGAAAAAGAAGAACTAAGAAGGATGATGAGATATATGGAATGCTACTAAAGAGAAGAATACCAAAAACTGTACTCATTATTTACTAGTTGTTTCTCGCGACTCCGTCCAAATAAGGCTAAACTTGCGTGAGCCCTTAGAACTCATAGATAACAGTCCCGGATCTAGCGGAGCGCAACTGGGGCACTTGGCTTGTCCCGTTTTGGGCAAATCTCAGAAAAAACGCGATAAATCATTGTAAATTTAAATTTAAAGTCGACTGTGTTACACACCTATCATCCTAAAATAGCTTAAGAATTAATTGAATAATAGGTATTTTTTATACTAAAATTCTTGATAAGCTAATTTAGTAAATCTGCAATGGTCACCCATAAATTACGTCTCACGTTCAGGAGGGGGGGGGGGGGGCCCCGGAAAGGGAACATTTGTTGGGGGCGGGGCCAAGGGCTTTGCCCGCCCCCGGAAATGTTTCTGTTAAACCCCGACTCTCCCCAAGGATGGTTTTTAAGGTGAGAAAAAATCGAATAATTGCCGGGAAAACCCTTAAAACAGCCCTTTTCTTTTTCCCGTACAAACGTTTTATATCTAAAATGTAGAGTAAATTTAAACTTATACGGGGACGGGAACGGGAACGGAAACGGGAACAGGAACGGGAACGGGAACGGAAACGGGCATGATATAGGATAATAGAAGTAAATAATAAGAGGCAGAACATAGTCTGCCGGGTCCGCTAGTTTTAAATAAACTGTAATGCCTCAATATAAGAAATAAACAAATAACTTTTGGGATTGGAGGGCAAATAAAGTATTTTTTTTTTCAATTAAATTTTACACCACGACATACTACACATCTATTCTACTCCTCCCAATTTTCAATGCTAATATACACACTGCATCAATCATCTGCAACAGATGAAATGGCCAATGATGGTGATGATAATGACGAATGCCTCAAAAACTGTGCAGCCTCTCAGCATTTGTAGAAGTGGACAACGTTATCCCACTCCCACAGCTGATTTTCAGAGACCTCCGAATGGGTATCTACAACTGGCAGTAACATAAGCGAATAAAAAATTAATTTTATGCAATACCGGAATCAGACATAGCTTCATTTGAATGATCATTTCAATGTTCATGTAGTGTGGCCGGGAACTTGTGTAGCTGCGCAAAGTTTTGTGGAACTTTGTATTCTTCAAGGACAAAAATGTACAGACACTGAGATATGTCCGGCTGTGGCATAAGATTAATAGTAAGAACAAGTAAAAAAGTGATTTTATGTTTATGGTCTTAATACATTTCTTATTGATAGTGAGCATAGCGCCTAAGGCATTCAAATCTCAGTATCTCAAACCATTTCGGTCAAATGACGTCCGTTAAAATTATCGTCTTTCTCGTTCTATAAAAAGAAAGATCAAATCATTTGGCTTCTGGCGGTTTGACGTGTCTAATTCTGAACGTTATGAGGACACATTTATTAGTGTGGGTTATTAAAAATGGCCGTACGCTTTTTATATTGTACACGTATTTGTACTTTTTAATAATTTTACCTATTTTAGTCAAAATCAAAAGCATCGACACGTTAGTCGAAATACTTAATGCGTATTTCGTATTACGTATGTAGCTATTAAAAATTATAATAAACCAGCGGACCTGGCAGACGTTGTCCTTCCCGAACTTTGGGTTACTTACTGTTTATTACATCATCCTATAATACTATCCCCGTCCGCGTTTCCTTTCAATTTTCCGTTCCCGTCCCCGACCCCGTCCCCGTTCCAGTTCTCATTCCCGTTCCCGTTCCCGTTCCCGTTCCCTTTCCTGCTGTCAAAGGCTAAACTAACACTAGAAATAATTTAATACGATGGTTAAGTACTCTAAAATTATCTCATTTTCCGCGCTACTTTCTTATTTTTTTCTTTAATAACAACCTTTTCCTGATAATAACAAACAGAAGAAAAATGAATTGACAAAATCGGCCCAGCCGTTCACGTGTGTTTCCGAGACCATCATAAATAGGTATTCATTTTAATATATCAGTAAAAATAAAGATATTAAATTTTAACGCCTTTAAAAGTATTTTACATAATTATTTATGCGATCAATTTTTTTATACTATGATTATTTGAAAGATTGTAAATTATGAATGGGTCCAGCACGAATATTTTCTTCCTAAGTACAGTCGAATCTTCGATTTACTTTGCTTCGTAAGGTTCGTACTAGGCCATAAGGAACTGACACAGTTCGCCAAGACGTCAGACAGTAGTAGGAAGAAGCGTAAATGACGTCGAATTGCGCGAAATTATACTCAACTAATTTTGGAAGTCATAAAATTCTAATGAAGTCATACAAAGCTAATAAAGTTCAATAAATATTCGGATGCCAGTAAGACAAGCTTCAGCAATGCAATGCAATTTATATGAAGCCAATACACCAGTCACTTATGAATCCAAATGCTTTAAACATCATAAGAACATTCTTCCACGATATCTTTATTACATGTATATCAAACAATTTACACTGAGTCATAGAATAATTTGGACTATTTCCAAAACATATAAAAAACGCGATATTGTCGATTCCCAGCAGTAACTAGATGGAAATTATGAACGAATGACCTCCTTCCACGTAAATATCGATTTATCGGTCGTTCTAAGATCTTTGAAGCCGAAATAACATTTTATTATATTACAATCCGCTTTGATTTTTTAACTAACCATTGTATTATTATTTAGGTCTATCATTTATTAAATACACTTATTCTAAATACATTTTTAATTATTAGTATAAAAATAAAAATATATAAGTCCACTTGAAAAAGTACCACGAATGCTTGCTGCATATTCATGGCAAATCTCTGAGCTGATATTTTTAGATCATAATGCGATTTTTTCCTAAAACTTGTTTAACTTTATCACATACATACATACATATAAAAGTACAGTACTCGTACAAAGAAAAGTGGTCAAGAGCGTGTTAAGACACGCTTATAAAGAATGGTATCTGATACGGAATGAAGGTGTTTGTTAAATAACTTCAAAAGTGGTCTGATTCCGCTCAAAATGATTTACCTTAGTTTTTAGCACATCCTATCAACATAGAAAAATTTCAAGTTTCTAAACCGACAGACAACAGACGCACAAGCAGTGTGAAACTCTGAAGGTTCCTTGTAGTACTAGGAAACCCTAAAAAGATGAACTATTTATTAATGGTCCATTTTTTGTATTTATCTTAAATAAACTTTTCACTTTTCTTTTAAATTTTTCCGCAAATAAGGGGAATAAAACAAAGAAACAAAATTCTAAATTGTTTAGCCGTTTCTAAGCTTTAGCGAGACTAATGAACAACGATTAAGTTATATAGCAAAAAAACTAACAAACATTATAGAACTAGCTGAGTTTTCACTACTCAATACAAACAAATTTTGTTTGAGAATTGCGACATGTGAACGGGTAAAGACAGCGTTCCCCTTGCCTGGTCAAAGTCGTAAGTCCGTTGTTAAACGACCCCATAAACGCGATGTTTTATTGAGGCGGAAGAATACCCAATCGGAAATCAGGTAATTTATTTATGTTCGATACAATCAGTCCGAAACTCGGTCAGGAGAGTGTGCACAACAAAGTGATGCCGTCATTGGGACGATCACTAACGAAGCGAGCGATTTTCCTAGAGAGCCATGGACTATCACAATCTAGATTAGTGTGTGCAGGAGACATTTAAATTAGAGGAATTTTAACAGAATAAGTAATTCTTTTATTTTTGAGATTGTTTCTTTGATTGGATTGATTAAGAAATTAATAATGCCTTGGCATTATTAAATTGCTAGTTCTTCTTTTTTGTTGTAGGTGTATTGACGACGATCCCCTGACCCTGTTTCTATTTCTTCTTTCAATAATAATGTTACTGACAATTAGAAAGAAAAACTTGAAGTCGCCTAAAATATAGTAATAGATAAATATAAATCTTATTTATCTATTCACGCAGGCAAAGTTATGCTGAATATCTCGTAAAAAATATGGAATGCTAAGAAACGTATATCCGCTCAGGATTGGAGTTTCCGAGTACATGGAAGGATTTACATACTATAACCACTAAGCCATCACGTGTGGAATTCACATGCAAGTTGTATGGAAAAGAAATGTGAATTTTGTTTAAAAAAATTAACTTTCTCTTTAAGTTATAAGACTTAAGAAAACGTCACTTCAATTAAACAAATTTGAAGTATTTGGTTCATTTTATCGCCTTTATGTTTGTCCGGGATAATTAAATAATAAAGATCTTTAACGACTGATCCCATGGCTTTTTGGAACGTTCTTTTTATTTCTTCTCTAGTTTGATAAAGAGAGAGGAACTACAGTTTATTTTGTAAAATATTTGGGATCAGGCATAATATCAATTAACAGAAAATTATAACAATCCAAACAAAACTACAGGCAGCGAGTAATAAAATAAAATCGTGCGCAAAATGATTATAATATGTGACCTTTGACATTATAAATATCTGGTTTTACCGCATCTAATGAATAATAAAACAGTCATTCACTCACTGAGTTAATGAATGGATTTTTAGTTTTTGCAATAAATTAAAAATACGTTATTTGTACAGGGACATTATTCGGTGAGTGTCTTAGGTTTTTCTCAAATAGAAGTACTTTTACTAGAGCATTTAGACATTCCTAATATTTTTCTTACCTTCCTATCAAACTTTTTACTTCCAGGAGTGGTCACGACGGTCTCTTGCTAGGGATGTCTGTTGCAATATCAGTGAAAATGGTGATAACAAAAAAATACCCGACTGAGTTTGCTGCGGGCTCTTCTTAGTGCAGGGCGCGAGGAACCCTTATAAACTTAGCTTTTAAGTCATAAATTTTAGCACCAAATTATTAAATCTACTCCTTCCTAGCGTTATCCCGGTTAAGTACCAGGGTCCGCTTAGGTTGCAGAGGATTTGGCTGTGGGGCGAGTTCAGATGACCGATTGCCATCTGACGTCATCCTCGGAACCCCCACGGTCTCTACAACCTTTACGATTAATATCACAAGGTGACATTAATCGGTCCCACTGTTTTACGTGCCTTCCGAAACACGGAGGAAGTCGGATATCAAATATAAACCAGGATCAGTCCGTCCGACGGCGTCCACGATCGAAGACGCCGCCATACCGTTCCTGTATCATCTGTCCGTAACAATAATAAAAAACAATGCTTTAAAATCACACATTTTAATCCTTTGTAGGAATGCACTGTAACGATCATAAGTAAGTTCATACGCCGACTCGGATTTGACTCAAAATCAGCCAAAAATTGAGTGGTGGTGCCCACCAATTTTTTTTAAAAGCTGCATCCGCGCCTGTGTCACGCAATGCACCTTGCATCAAATACTTCCATACAAACATTTTCGATTCAGTATAATATTTGTACTATTGTAAAAAGTACAAATATTAAAGTTCTCAATGTTACGGAACACTATGATACGGGCTTTCCTTGTTACTTGTTTTGGGGTAAGAGTTCAATTGAATTATTAATGTCTACTTTTTATAAATGATGACTTTCTACATAGTTTCCACCTTTGGTTGAATATAGATTATATGTAAATAAGGAAAAGTAGGTAAAGGTTGTCTTGTAAACATTTACAATATATACATATACATTAGTACATTGTTGCCGAGACGCAATTAGTATGTTTTTGTCAAGGCTTGCATAGTGCTTTTCTTAAAAAAATGCAAGGAACTGAATAAACATTCTATAGGAAAATTATTTATAATTTAATCAATATTAAAACTTATATTATGTTTGTTTGGTTTCCATAAGGCAAAGGTAACACAGCCATACAGCCCAAAAGGTAACATAAAAAATAATAGTAAATACGGACGTGCTTAATTTACTATTATTTTTATATTTTATCCTAAGTTATAAAAATAGTAGAATAGTGCCGCCATTTTGTGTGTAATTTTTTTGTAGATAAGTTGTGTCTTATGTTCGAATTTTAAAAACACGACAATAATGAAATTTCATACAATATTGTAGGTGCGTTTTTATTCTCAAAGATAAATATCCGTAAATAGCAAACTTCGCTTTTTCTTTTTTCGAAAGAAATGTCACTATTTCTGCGTATATTTGAGAAAATACTTTTTTCTATACTAAATATTTAATTACTTTAACAAAAATAAATTAAATGTATTGTACACATATAACAAAGAAACATTCAACCAAAATAAAAACTGTCATTTTATTCTATTTTTTTTTCTATACAATTGATTTAAAAATATACGAGTAAATTATAATTTATTCCTACACTACTACTACTCTCCTTGAGGATTCTATGTTGAAATAGTAGATTATTGCACGGAGCGGAAAGTTAGACGAGTGTTATGTTGGTGTCCGAGCGAATACGAGGACACTAAATTAACACAAGTACATTAAGTACTCACTTAAGCAAGGTACGTAATCTTATTTTCTTTTAACTACATCGCTGTCTGTTGGCTTTCCATTTTTAAAAACTCTTCTTGCTAAATATGTAGTATAACTATAAACTTGCTAAATATAATAGTTAAACAATAGTATGCGTGCAATATTTCTTTTTTCCAATTTATTCAGTCGATTGTTATTTTCAGCCAGTATCTTTTGGATGCACCTGCCATACATTTCATATGAAACTTAATGGTAGACATTAAACCTCTGTGGTAAATTTATATGAAAATAAAAAACATTGCAGTACGGAAAAACAGTGCCGTAATTAAATTTCACAGTAGTATTGCATTGTTTTGGTTCTAAGCCGAGGAGAAGTCCTTTCTGATCGGTGATATAGTACGTATTGATAACATCACTGCGTAGTTGAAAGAAAAGTATTTTAAAATTTAGATTGACTGATATTTCGTAACATAGTTGCCTTTCCACGTTGGATTATTCCCTTGACAAATTACGTTGCGTTCGGAAGCGACATCAGACGTGTCAAAAGCATTTAAGTTTTCATCGATCGTAATTTCTGGCTGACTTTCACAGAATGTAATATTCATGTACACTCCTTTTTCAACAAAACAAATTACAAATCGATGAAAATTTTAGCAGCTTTGACAATGCAACCATCTGAAAATATTGTATCTGCAGGCGTTACGAGTCAATAAAAATATCTATATACCAATACGTGAGCGAAAACTTTCGGTACCACTTTACAAACATTGCGAGGACGGAGGAGTATGAAATGTGCCACAACTTTAGTTTATATATAGGAGGGTGGGAGAAAGAAAATATTTTTTTTTTATAATATGGGATATGAATATATTAAAATAAAACCACACGCGCACCAATACCAAACGATCTATACACACATGTATACCCTTTACTATAAGATCGTGTCAAAGAGTAGACATGACAACGGAAAAAATATTAAATATTGCAATATCTTTGACTGGCCATTTGGCGCATGTTACCTATAACACAGGCATTAAGTTGTCTACCTTAGTAACAGACGTCTGTGTGTCATATAGTCCTATATATTTATATATAATATACATTTAGTACATTTATATTCTGCTTACCTGACGAAGTGGTCTCAAAGAATCTCATGGTACCCTTTATCAGAGTGGAAAACATGGCGTCGTAGAGGTTTTGTGAAGCGTTTATGCTGAGCTTTGCATAGGGTATGATCCTGAGGTTGGTTAGAAGGACACAGGCGACGACAATAATGCCGTGAACCAGTATATACTGACCGGTGGTCAAAGGACCCACTTGGAAATCAATATCTCCTCCTATAAAGTCAAAGTTTCGTTAGAGCAGGAGCCTTTTAGGTAATGATAATTTACTTATTTAAATGTAGCGTGACCATATTTTATAAATTAAATTAATTTTACTTACATAACAATCTACAGAATTATAATATTTACAATGTGAAAATAATTGGCTGACTGGCCCATTGGCGCAGTTGGCCTGCCTTCCGCGGTAGTAGGTTCGGTTTCCACCCCGAGTCTGGGTGTCTTTGTATATAAGTATGTATTTATATATTTAAAGAAAATACACATTTGTGTATCATTCGGCTGTTACCTATAATGCCGGAGCCAGACATAGCTCAAAGGGCTTGTAAATGTTTATCCTTGAAGACTACAAAGTACTAGAAAATTTTGACCCCGGCCACATTAAATGATCATTGAAATGATCATTCAAATGTGACAAGTATTCTTTTTTCGATTCGGTGACATGTATACTTAGGAATCAGAGAGTGATGAACAAGAATTATTTGACTGGCCCATTGGCAGTGGACCAGCTATCCGTCTAGGTATTGTGGGTTCGATACCCGCTTCGAGTCTCGTATTTAATGTACTTCAATAGAAAAAAAATGTGATAACTCACCTATATTCGATGACCCAGTTTTTGCTTCGTGTAATGCCATTTGATTAGACCTTTAATGTGTAAATAATTGAATTAAATATAACCTAATTATTTGCGCTTCTAATACTTTAATTCATTAGACAATATGATTAAAATGTGTTCAAATTATCATCTAAACGAGATCGCTGATAGAGTGCGTTTAGTCTACTAAAAATGCACGCCCATGCATTAAAGTTCGTTATTTAAAAGTGTGAAGGTAAATATTAATTGCAACGCTGGCTTGTGTGTGTGTGCAGCGATTTTATTGTAAATTCAAACTCATCCACGCACTTCAAGGTCAACTAATCACGCAATTGTTTTAGCGTGCATTTTTAGACTGAGCGCACTCTGCACTATGTGCACTAAAGATCGCTGACTGGTTAAAGTTCGCCTTGAACCTTTTCGCGTCAAACACCATATATTGTTCGATACACAGAAAAATTGACAATTAATATAACATACGTCACGATCGACATCATCCAATACACGTGTTTGTAAATCGTCTGTCATAAGTGTGCGTGTGGTTTTATTTTAATATATAAATATTGTTTATTATAAAAAAATAATAGCATTCGCACACCTTCCTCTATATGAACTACAATTGTGTCAAATTACATAAGAAGAGATTTAACATGTGAAGAGTTTTGTAAGAAAGATTTGAGGATTATAATGGAACATGGATGGTGGGCGCTCGACTACTAAGAGAAATATAATAATAATAATAAAAAATACGTTGACTACTAAGAGAAGAAATTCACACAAACTTTCAGAATAATATTGTTTAAATTTGACAACTTATTATTAATGGCTTAACGAAGAACAATATTATAGTTTGTGTCTAAACGGCACCCTTTTGTTATACAGGAATATAAATACCGATACACACACACGCAAAGGGAAATAGAAATTCTTGTGTCGTTTGTTCTGTGTGCAAAGGTCAAGTAGTAGTTGTGTGCCACGGAGCAAAGTTCGCGGCTCTTATATCATTTCCTTGTACTTTGTGAGGCCAAACAAAAGAGAACACGAGTTGCCCAGATATCTAAAAATAGTGGAGTAACCGCTAAATGTCTACGAGAATTTTGAAAAAAAAAACAGCTCGTTCTTCACGATTTCTTTTCCCTTGAATATACAAAGGGAACCAAGAAACAAATTTCTCTAATGCCGTAGCCAGGATTGGTATTTTGAATGAATGATCATTTATTTGAATGAATGATCATCCATCGATTTTTTTTATATATATAACAAGGGGCAAACGAGCAGGCGGTTCACCTAAGTGACTACCGACGCCCAAGGACAACTGCAACACCAGAGGGCTCGCAGATGCGTTGCCGGCCTTTGAGAAATGAGTATGCTCTTTTCTTGAAGGTCCAATTCGGCTACAAGCATGGCGCTACCTCTAATTACGATTAACATCACAAAGTGACATTAATCGGGTCCCACTGTTTCACGTGCCTTCCGAAACACGGGAGACGTCGGATATCAAATATAAACAAGTGCTAGAATGGGTCACCCATCTATCACCCGGTCGCAGGCAGAGCAACATAACTTAGCGATCGATTCAAATGCCGACCACTGATTAGGCCACGACCTCCTCGAAAGGTTACACGTATATAGTGTATAAAGAGAATTTTTTTCTGAAATAGTTGTACAACAAGCCCGTGACAGCAAACGTCTTTCTTTCATATTTAAGCCATTAACGTCAAAACAGTAAACCATTGCGGAACGGGAACGGGAACGGGAATGGGTACGGGAACGGGAACGGGAACGGGAACGGAAACGGGGGCGATATAATAGGATAATGCAATGTGGTAAATAGTAAGTAATCCAACATTTGGGAAGGACAGCGTCTAACGAGTCCGGTAGTTGACAATATATATTAGGATGTAACTACATATGTTTTATTTAGAAATATATTTTTAAATTCCACTGAAAATTATTGTAGACATATTAGTATCTAGCAGGATGTTTTGTACGCTTAAATGACAAAAAGTTACTTCATATCTCTTTGATATATGTTTCCTGTTGTTGTATTACTTTGGAATATTAACAATAAATCAATGTACGCGTCATTGGAAATGCTGGGAAAATTGCTATCCGTTTTTATCCAATTTAATTAAATGCTATACGTCTGCTGATTAATTAATCTTTAATCGTAAAAATGATTTCTTGTAAAGATAAAAAATTATTACAGGTACTTACTGACAGACCGGTATAGTTGTGATTGTCTAAGATTAAATAAAACAATATATGTATTTGATTTCTTTATATAACAAGGCGCAAACGAGTAGGCTGCCTTCACTTGAGTTACCACCGACACCCATGGATAACTATTATACTAGAAGGCTGCCTTATGCATTACCGGCCTATGAGGAATGAGTACGCTCTTTTCTTGAAAGTTCCTAAATCTTATCGCTTCGGAAATACCGAAGCTTGTAATTGATTCCACAAATGAATTGTGTGAGATAAGAAAGAGCTTGGTGAGGAGGTAGTGGCCTAATAAGCATTTGAGTCGATCGCTAAGTTAAGTCGCTCTGGCTACGACCGAATGATAGATGGGTGACCCATTCTAGCACTGGTTTATATTTGATATCTGACCTCCTCCGTGTTTCGGAAGGCACGTAAAACAGCGGGACCCGATTAATGTCACTTCGTGATATTAATTGTAAGGTTGTAGAGATCGTGGGGGTTCCGATGATGACGTCATATGGCAATCGGTCATCTTAACTCGCCTCACAGCCAAATTCTCTGCTATCTAAGTGGACCCTGGTACTTAACCGGGATAACGCTAAGCTAGGAAGGAAGAAAGAGTCACCGACGATTTTGGCCGCTCTGCGTTGTATGCGGACCAATGGAAGCAGCTGATGTTGTGGTGGTTCCACCCTAAGGTGACAGCAGTAACAGTCGAGATCGAACTTGCGTCTTATACAGTTGCAAGCGACGGTCTGGCGTGAAGTACTGCTTCGTGCTGTTCAGGATACCATGCTTTTTAGAGGCTTACTTACCCTCCTCATTCATTGACCGTAGACCTGAACGTTGCTTGATAAGTGGACTCCAAGTATTCCGATGATGGCTGAGGAAATTACGGCAGTGTTCTGAAATCGAGAAGATACGATGAAGGGGTCTTTTTGTTTTTTGTCATTCCATACAGACAGATCCTTGCAAATGGTAGGGATATTATATAATCAGATTATTCAAAAATAAATAGTCTGTTCTGATCTTTGCCAAAGTCACAGATCACAGAAATAATGAGCTGTGGCCAAAGTACTTCAAAAGACGGGGGTAACGATGTGCGATATTATGCGTCATATGTCATATCGTTCAGAGAGTTTTTGTAAAATCGCACACATAAATCTTACCGGCGCTTTGTACCTCGCCCATTCATCATCCCATGTCGTAATTTATCAAGTCAGATTATCTACCTTTTCTTATACTACAAAGTTTTGGACAGTTTTTTGCGACGCTACACCACTTAAGGCTTCTGCGACAATTACTATTGTCTATTTTACAAAATTCGAAACTCGATGTTATAAAGGAGCTAATTTGGTGTCTCTGCTCGTTGGTCCATTGTCACATTCATTCTTAACATCAGCTTACAATTAGTCGAGCAACGAAAATATTAGGTACCTGTTGGCACTTCTAGCGCTGTGGTGGCGGATGGCGGATTCGACGAAAGTGCCGCCTAGCGCTCCACCCGCGGTATTCTCATATTAACCTTTGGACACTGGACCTGAAGACACATTCTAACCATTGTTGATTCAATACTCATTATTACGAGAAGCATTGTTTGATTATTTAACCCTACGAGTGAAGTTAATCTGATCCTGGGGCATGAAGGCTCCTTGGGGTTTCCGAGTCTTTCCCGGTTTTGAAAAGCACCCATATTAAAACTGTTTCTAGAAATTGTTTCAACATTTCAAGAAGGGAGGTCTCTGGACTGGTACAATTTAAATTAGGAAGGATTAAATTATATTAGCAAAAGTATTGAGATATTGAAGCAAACAGAGAGCTCTGCCTGATCTCACCTATTGTAGCAATGCAAATCTGATGCTATGATGCCATAAAGAGGCAATATTCGTAGTTATGGTCAAAGTTATTGAATTCATATTTTAGACACCAAATTTTATTATGAATGAATACCAGACGAGAATGTAAATAAAATGCGCAAAGACGTTGATAATAAGAATAGACGTGATAATGGCTTTTTTACGAAAGGTTGTAAGTTTTAATACAACGTTAGAAACTCAAAGAGAAATTTGATTCCCGGGAGAGGTTAAAGTGGTTTTGTTTTAACTGCTGCGTTTACATAATGTTATTGTGAAACTTCGTGCCAAATTGAGCTTTTCTGTTTTACTTATAGAAAAAATTGTGCTCTTTGACATTACTGTGTGGGTAGCTCTCACATTTCATATTTTCGTATGTCTGACCTTTGCATCGTAGGGTATTTGTTACTGAACTGATTTAATACTGAGTGATTTAATGCACGAAACCACAAAGAAAGTTTAATTTTAAATAAAAAATTAGCGGACCCGGCAGACCCTGTGCTGCCCGAATTTTCGGTTACTTATTTATTATATTATTCTATAATATTATTCACGTTTCCTATTTCGTTCCGGTATGTTTCGTTTGGTTCCGTTCCGTTCCACCTTGATGTGCCTTTCCACAAGGGTTTTGTTTTGTACAAAAACGTATATTTTAGAAATAATTTAAGTGTGTAATATTTATAACAGTAGACTAATATATTATGTGAAATTTTATGAATTATTATAAATGCTTTATAAGGGCAAGGGATAAGTGGCGTCATTTCACGGTCTTCTTCAAACGGATATGATATATTGACCTTGTTATTTCGGACGAGGTGTTCGCCCTTATTCATCTTTCGTAAAAATATAATAAGTGACTTATACGATGCATTAATGAAAGGAACGGAATATCTACAAAGACACTTTTATTATTGTACTTTGTAGTATCTTGATCGATAAAAGTATCATTGTAGATATTCCGTTCCTTTCCTTAATTATATCAAGAACGAGAAATCTTTATAAGCAAATTACTTATTTTGAGAATTTTTGTAAATTGAGTATACATAAAATTTGTTAACTTTATCTGTTTTCTAAAAGATTTATAAATCATTTTCTAATAGAAATAATCATCGGAACGCGCTTTATGATATATAAATAGGCTTAAAATATTATCACATGTGTCAATTTATCCATTTGATTAATATATTCGTATTTATTATAGCTATCAAAACAGCACGGTCTAATGAGAATTTACGCGAGAAGCGCCAAAAATTCCTTTCTTATTAGAATATTAGAAAATTCAAAGCGACGAGAGACTTTACGAGGTTCATAATAAAATCCTCCCCCCCTATAAAATATTTA